>CM040240.1:191928297-192532455 GCA_022545495.1 Chrysanthemum lavandulifolium
TTTTCTCCTTATCATCAAGCTCATCATACATCTTTGGTCCGTCCATTCCGTAAATCGTAGTTCCATCCTCGCAAGTATCAAGTACATCTCTAGTTGTCTCAACTCGACACGGTCCTTCATCAATGGATTTGAGAATGTTGACACCATTTTCCTTTCCAAGACAAGATAACCGCCGTTGAGCCCAAGAATCGTGGTCGGCTCTGCCAAGCACGGGTGGATTTAGTATCCGAACCACCGCCGAACATCCTCGCAACAGTGAGATGATTGTAGAAACGTTGGTAGACATGATGACAAATTAAACGGATTTTATAACTCTATGATTAAACCGGAAATAAATTCTTTCACGGATTTTACTAAATCAAGAGAAACCGTAAAGAAATCACCCAAGTCGCTAGAAAATTATGCACCAAGTCGCTATCTTCTAATTCGCTATTCCACCAAGTCGCTAAAGTCCCAAGTCGCTAAACAAAAGACAAGTCGCTAAATAGCAACTCGCTAAGCCTCTAGTCGCTAGCAAAATTTTGGCAAAGAATTTGCTAAGATACAAGTCGCTAGGAATCAAGTCGCAAATAGCAACTCGCTACTTACCAAGTCACTAACACTGTCGCCACCCGTGAGCGGAGTATCCACTACTTGCACCGTTAGTCGCTAGGTCTAAGTCGCTAACTCCACTAACTGTAACTCGCTACAAAATGTAAAGCAAGTCGCTAGCAAGAAAGAAACCGTAGGTCAAGTCGCTAGCAAGAAAACATCACAAACATCACTTTTCAATCCAAAAACAACCCAACCAAGATGATTCAAGCTACCAAATGAAAACCTAAACACTTGTGATGATTCTAAACATAAAAGTACTAACAAAATCCAAGCTTTAACACAAGAAATCAACCAAATGATGCACAAACCACTAAACTTTTTCAAACTCAAAACCACCTAAAAATCACTAGAAATCCAAAGATGTGCAAGATATGATCTAACCATGGCTCGATACCAATTGTAGATATTGGTTTTCACTACACATCAAACCATAACACAAAGTAGGCGTATAAGTGGAATTCTAGAGAGAGAAAGTTAGAGGTTTAGGGAACTTAGTGAGAGAAAGTGAAAGATATTATTATGAGTTCAAACTCTCTACCTTGGGAGGTAGAGTATTTATAGTCTTACATAAACGCCACACAACGGGTCGTGGATCGTGCATACAGTGGTAAAGACTCGTCTGTCCTCCACGGTGTTACTTAACTAAATACTACTTAGCTTGAAATAACTACGACTACGAGCTTAACCATTACATATACTGAAGTGACCGACTTTAATACCGAATTTCTAATTCCTAACAAAAGCACTGTCGAAGAATAATTAAGGAAGCTCAAGAAACTGTGGTAAACATTTATGTTTGGTCGCACCACAAACTCAATTGCCATGATTACCTTATAAACAATTACAAAAATATTAAAACTCTACTAATTTTATGAATAAGAAAGAACATAAATGCAACAAGCATGTAAAGTTAATGTGGCCAAAGAATTTGATATGAATATTGAAACATAAAATACAAATAATATGATATGGGGACCATGACAATAAAGTATCACGAACCTTTTGAGAAATTCAATTTTAATAATTGAATGAAACGAAGTTGCACAAAAACAAATTAGGGTTCGGTGGGTAGAAAGTGGATGTGGACAAAAAAGATAAAAGATAAGGTTTATGTATCATAAATCGCTATAAAAAGTCGCCGACTTTATCGCTAAACAATTGAATGAATGTAATGGTTGAATAATGAATGATATGAATGTAACGGTTGAGAATGTAATGGTTGTGCTGAAAATCTTATCTATGAAATTTTTTATTGAAATGTTTGTTTTAGTGTTGTTAATGAAAAATATCACTAATAGAACCAAGTCAGAACTGAAATAGACATTGCCAGTGTATAGCAAAGTGCCATACAGGTGATGATGGTATTGCAATCAAAATTGTTACAACATCAACATATTTAATCAAAATGATTGCAATGTAACATACACATGGTAGTAGAACCACCATCAATGTAACATACACATAGTAGTTTGTAACATACACTAACTAGTTTAAAGGCCGAAGCCTTAACGATCATAAAGCAAATATTGTATTAGGCCGTAGCCTTCACCACAGACTGAAAATAAATTGTTTCATCAGGCATCATGCCTGGAAAGGAACCAAAATACAAATTGTTTAACAGGGTACATACCACCCTGGAAGATCAAATAACTACCACACGGTAGCCTTCATTATACCTTCGAATTACTTGGATCAGGAGAGCATGGGTATGAGATGGAACCATCAGCCGTGGAACCATCAACTATCACTGGATCATTAACCAAACTGATTGCCTCATCACCCTTCATATCATCAGATTGTTTACTACCAACTGATTCAAAATAATCAAATAATCTCCTAGATTTGAAGGTACCAGTTTCAAAACGACTTTTCTTGGACACATATTGAATAACAGTAGAGCTTCCAACTGTAGGAAGGTCATCAATATCATCAAAAAGCCTCTTACACTTTAAAGGGCTGGTTTGAATAGATGGGAGTAAACTAGTAGCATGTGGATCCTGAAGGTCATGATTACCAGCAGCCTGAAAGTCGTTAAAAAGGTTCTTACCTCTTAACGGACTAAATTCGAACCCACATTCGTTTGACAAACACTCGTAACAAAGTGGACTTATTGTTAAAGAATCTTCAAAGTCATTGGACACATAAGGTCGGACCGTAGTCCTTAAACAAGGAGGAATGTATTCAAGGTCATTATTACCACCAAATTGAGATTTTCCTCTGAATAAACTAGCTTCAACAAAAGGCTTGACATAAGGTGTCCTAAGGTAAGCTGGTGAATTTTTTTCCTCTTCTTCCCATGCCATTAGTTCTTCAAACGACAGACAGTCGACATCTTTTTTTTCTTTTCGTGACTTTTAATTTTAGATGTCACTTCATCGTCTGAGGAATCAAAAGACAGGTTCTTGTGATAGTAGCTAAGTAATTGAACCTGTGGCTGATGAGAAACATAGATCTCAACTAGCCCATGGAGCTCAGCCATGACATACAGTTTCTTGACATCATTATCACCTTCTACAAGGGTCAACCCTTCCTCTAGACTACTACTTGGAAGACAAAAATACCAAGCCCAAATATCCTGCTTAATTTCTTTCAACAGTATGTCACATATTTGAGAATACGATAACCTACACAACCTAGGTAACCTCAAATGTAAAACATCTCCACCTAAATATCTTAAGGGATAAAAAAAGAACCGATTGCCATGATAAACATCAAACCTAAGATCTTGACTGTTTTCAGACATTCTCTGTAACAATGGAAATAATTCAGCAAAACAAAATATTAACACAAAAACCAACTTTAGTTTACATTAACAGAAAAAAGTAAATGGACAAACTTACATCCATTGTTGATACCATAAATCACCACATGTCTTTGATTCTGTGTTTTGTGATGCCATAGTTAGTTGAAATCTGAAAAACACAAAGATATATGTAAGATAAAATTTAGTTTTGGTTAATAAATCTAATGATATATGTAAGATAATGTCAAACTCACCCATACCAAGACAAAGTCACCTAGTTAAATGTTGGATAATGCATAAACAGCTATTACCCAATGGACAATACTTGTAAAGTAGCATGCATGGGTTTGCCCTACTTTGTATATCCATAGTTTGGTATGTGCTTTTTTTTGCTTATTTTTTTAGATAAATATTACTAATATACAAATACGTTTTGTAGTGTGTCTAATTTGTTATGTCACTGTTTAATTATCCTATTACATTAGTTTGAAGACAACAATATAATACAACATACTGAATAAAAAAATTAAAACCATTCAAGGGAACATATGGTTAGCAATTTGTTTCAGATAATACATCAAACTAGAAGAATCACTAAACACAAACACGGTGTTTAAAAAAAAACCTAGCCATTTGTTCACGGTATGAAAGCGCAGCCTGAATAGGATCCTTCACATCCAATGATAGACCAAAAGCCAAGTGGTATAAAAAAATACATACCCAAATACCACAGTCACCAAATATCCCGTCCTGCTTCGGTACTTGTTCAGCGATAGTAAATGTAATGAAATAACTTGTCGGATCAATGCCTTTCTTCTCAAATACTTGCGCTTGTGCTAGGACCTCAGGTAGTTGTAGCTGTGGACAAAAGTTACACTGTTATAAAAAATCTAATGTTTTAAAACCTGGTTAAATGGTTTTGAATTAATTCTTATGAATAAATAGTCAAACCTATAAACACTCCCTCAGCTTGATATAAAACTCTCGCCATTCCTCTTCAAAAGTTTGACCACTATCATAAAAGGTAACAATGCTTGTGTCTATCTCCAAACGCGCAAGACACCAATGAGCTTGAGTTTCATTAATAGGCATGAAAACCTACAACGTTTGGGTCACAAACATAACATTAATATATGGCAAAAGCTAAACGGGTTAAGTATATTAATGAGACTGGACTAGAAGAAAATATATATATCATCACTTACATGATTAACATCAGACCATGGAATAGAGTATCTATCACCATTAGCATACCACAACGGCAACGATTTTTGTAACATAAGCTGAACACCATCGCCCAATCTGCCGTATTGGGTCTAACATGCCAAAGGTAATTAACCCACAACTCTATGTGCTGTAAATTTTGAAACACGAATGAGTGTGATAAACGTTATAAGAAATCAATTCAATAAGTACAGTTGTATGATTACTTGCCTCATCCCTTAGCCAACCTTTCCTAGGCGGGTCTAAGCAAACTAAACTTTCTGAAAACCTTATATCCACACACACATCATCACACCAAGGAAACTTGCAGTTAAACGGTCCAATTTGTCCAAGAAATTCGTCAAATTCATTTGTAAAATGAACTCTGTTGACAGCGTTGCTTGAGCGTGCAAGATCCTAGTATATGAAACGATTACACTTATAATCAAATGTGAATAACAAGATATATTTTAAAACGTTGTCAAGAAGTATTTTTCATACCTCAACCCAAGGCGTGACAATTTTTAGTTTTTGACTCATATCTGGATCAGGTAAGCTAAAGCATCGTCTTTTCTTTTCAGCATATGACTTGGTCCAATAATACGAATTTGCTTCACCCGAACCTTGTTCACTCCTTTTTGTAACTGAAAAACGCACTCTACTAGCTTTCATATGATCTGAGTTCATGATTACTTCTTCTCTTTTCTTTCATTGATTTTCAGACTGCAACCTCTTTTGTTCTTCCATCATTATCAACTTGTCCTCTTCCATCCTTAACCGCTTCTCTTGTTGCATCAACTGCTGCTCTTTTAACCGGGCACTTTGTAATTCTTAATGTCGCAACCTTAATTCTTCTTGGATAATAAATTCATGTCAACGTTTATATAGTTACGATTGTTATAATATGTTATGGTATGGAAAGGGTTTTACACATGTTTACTGATTTTGTAAATTACCTTTGCAACATCGTCATCAGAAAAATCATCTAGCCGCGCTGATGAACTAGTATCAATGCTTGACTGACTTGACTCAAACAAGTCAAGAAAATCATGATTAAGCTCATCACAAAACTGTGCACTTAGATGCCGAATATCATTACTTAACTCCAATTTCTCCTAAGAATGAAAAAAAGTATTTATAAAAAGCATATATACGAAAAATAAATTAATCAAAAAGGATGTCAAAGTATATATACAAAAAAAAGGATATATTACCCCATTTCTTTCCCGAGCAAGAACCTGAATAATTGCCTCGAGTTTGAACAAATGCTTATTTAACTCTGTAATAACACCATCCTGTATTATGTTGATCTCTATTATACTGCTCTCACTCCTGCGTATAATAGGTAAATGTTTCCTTTCAATCTTGCCACGTTTGCATGATGCGGCCATCTTCTTCAACCACTCGTCGTAAAGATGTATGGTTTTCACTGATGGAGTTCTAGGTATGTAATCATGGAAAAAAGCTGTAAACTTTATATGCCAATCAGATCTCCTCTCAGCTATTGTCGGTCTAAGTTCTTTAACAGGATTGGAATCCTTAAAAATGAAATAATAATATTGAAAATTTAATTTAGAATAAAAGATTGCATTAATAAGACAAATTTGATGAAGACTTTTACCTTTCCAAAAAGAAACTTATAATCAGATCTTTTGGAGGGTGTATTCTTTGACCACGCTACTCCTCTTAGCATAATATCAGAAACTTTATTCCACCATAGAATGCTTCTTTCAAATGACTCCAGTATCCATATCTATACAATGTTTACGGATGTTGCAAGTTCAATAAAAAAAATAACATAAAATGTTGATACATAAAATGACTCAAGTGTATATTGATACATAAAATATTAACCTTGAAAGCCCAAACGAATCCCGAAAGCGTATAGGTTGGAACAAACTTGTGGTCTTTATTAATACCTTGAAGGAAATCCCACTTGTGTTTATCCACAACATCCAAAATTTCATCATACAAATACCTCCAAATATGCTCCCCCCATGGAAAGGCATCCCAATCATATAGGTTTTCAACTAATCGCATGAGAGTATCATCAACTTCCTGAACCAATATTACATGAAGATAACCTCCAAAGCTAACAATAGACAGAGCGATCGCATCTTCGTCGCATATGATACCAAATGCCTCTTCATCCTCAATTAGACCAAGAATATCTATGTTTGTAATTTTTGAACCTGAACGTTTTGCCCTTGACCTAAAATTGAGGTGACCAGACCTATATTTTTCAAAACTTACTTTTCCAAAATGAAAACCAGTGATAAGCGAAAACTCTGGACGACCAATATATAGGGGACGATCTTCAATATAATATACAATCGGCATATCATAATGATTGTCATTCGGATAACATTGCTTTTGTAAATATAATCTATCATATGTGCTTCGTGGTCAAAATAAGAAAGGTCCAACCATTTACCGAAACAAGTTCCCCGAAACATCTTCCTTCGTTTTTTATCCAACTTGGATTTTATTAAAGAAAAGTAGTTTGGTTTACTTCTGATGATGATTTTCGCCTCATATTCCTACAAATAAAAATAATAATTCAAAAAAATATTCTACTTAATTACATATAAGGGGACTAACAAAGCTGCATTCAATCATATTGTGAAAGACATTGCCAATCATCCAAGCATGCACATTATTTACAATTAATGCATATTGTAAAATTTTGTAATAAATACCATATATTACTTCATTCCTTAGTGCACTTATTGCAAAGGTACAACAACAAAGCAGCACATCTCCAAACACCAGATACATTAAAAACCCCAACTCAATTAAAAACCTTAGCTAATTTAAATAAACAAAATTGTTGTTGCAAAACTACGATTAAACATGATTAATTTCAAATAAAATACGGAAAAAACAAAGATACGAACAATTTATATATATCAATATACGAAAGTAAAAACCAATTTTAATTTAAAAATAGAAATACATACCCGAATACGAAAATATTTTTTGCAGGGTTTCGAGAAGATGTATAGATCTTGGCTTGTGGGAGTATTTTGTAATGTATGTGTTATTCTAATTCATCGAATAAGGTTAGGAAGATCTGTCATATGAAAAAGCGCTGTAAAAAAAAGGAATACGCTTAAGTAAAAAAGTCTAAAAGTAATCTAAAAAGTATTTTGAAGTTCTGTAAAAAAAAGTATAAAAGTATAAAAGTACAAATTTAAAAAAGGCGCTCAAAGTAATTCGCTTAAGTCGCTCAGCATTGGGAAGGGGCTAAAGGAATAAAATAATAGTTTCCAAAGTTTGACTTTTTTCTCGAAAATATCAAAAGAGAATTTTGCTCGAATCTTAAAAATTCGCTGGATCTAGGTCGATTAAAAACCATAGGTACGAAAAGTAAAATTCAATGATTGGGTTCTGAAAAGTGGATGGACACTTGGCGCTCCTTGATTGGAAGAAAAAAGTCGCAAGCCTCAAGGTCTAGTTAAGGGATACGTCAACTTTTTTCCTAGAAAGTGCTGCCACCTTGAGCAAAAGGTGTAGTGCCATAATTGCCCATTAAGGCTTATGATTGAGAAATACGCAATTGAAGAGTAATGTATATGTTAGAGCTTAGTGTTAGAATACCGAGCTTGAAGTCAAAGTTGTACCCCGAGAGCCTTTTAAATGATTATTATGTCGTTTGTCGAATGTCAAGGTATTTTGTATGTGTTTGTCAAGGTTAAGTGTGTGTCAATGTGGAATCTTATGGTAAAGAAATAAAGTGTATATGTAAATGAGTAAAGGGGTGTTTGGATTAGAGTCCAATTGTACCCATTTTGGGGACAAACGGGTTAAGTGTCGTTAAATGAATTATGGTATGGCTTGTTATGCTTAAATGATGAATGAATTTGGTCTGTGTTTTGTAATAGTTTGGTGTCAAAATGATTAAGTTTAAGTGTATGCGTTTTGCGAGTTTCACAATCGCTGTAACAGATGATCGATACAGCGTATCCATTATGTGGATACGGCGTATTGAAGTTTTGATGCAATGATGTATGCCCCGAGAATACGAAAGCATTGAATTGTAGGGCGGATACGGCAGATCCGGCCTTAGCAACAATACGGCGATCTATGAAAATTAATATGGCGTATTGGTGCAACTATTAAGATTCAAGTTTGCTTTATATTTTGTATTTTAAAAGGTTTTCTAGTATATGATCTTATAAGTATTTTAAAAATTGTTAAAATTTTATGGCTTTACGCCGCTTATATAAGTGTTAAAGTTATAATCATGCGCTTCCACGTAAAGTTTTAAATGTAAGTCAAATCGTGCACGGGCGAACAACTTGGTATCGAGCTTCGGTTTAAGTGAATTAGGTTGCCATTTTAGGTTGCCTAAACTTAGACCACTAGTAGACGCGTTGGACGAAGTGTAAGTAATGCGAAAGGTAGTCGATAAGTTATATATAGATTATATGATATGTCATATGGACCTAAGATGAAGTAGTGAATATGTTTTATAATGTTGATGTGATGTGATATCACCCATAGTGGACTAGATATGTTGAATATTAAGATCATTCGTGCACCTCGTTAGTGTTTGTGATCGCTATGAAACTATATGAATGATAGGTTCATGGAATCTAAGGGATTTTAAGTTTATGTGAATGCGTATTATAGTAATGATAGCAAGAAGTGAATAAACGCGATAAGTTATGTGATGACTTATTGAAAGTGATGCGCGTCGACGTTAAATAAAATTTAGATATAATCCGATAAGTACCTTTACACTAATAGTATATCGGTAAGTATCAAATTACCCAAGTATCGTTCTCACGGGAAGGTGAATTGAGAATCACACGTTAGTCTTGTTTTGGATGCTTAGTTATCTTAAATTTTGGATTATTGGTTTTAATACTATAACGCAAATCTAAAAGGAAACTAAGGAAAACTAATACTAAATTAAAACTACGGGAATAATTCTAATCTAAAAGGAAACTAAGGAAAACTATAACTAAATAATAAAATACATGAATAATTCTACGGAAATATGATATATGATAAAGATAATGCTTGCTTAGATATGATGGTTCTTGTTGTGACTTTTAAGTTTTAATCAATTATTATTATATTCGTTATATTATTTTTGAGAAGTGCTCAACTCTAATATAAATAGATAATAATAACAATCGAGTAAATGATATGGTTTGGTAAATGTTTAGTTAATATTCACGGTTAAAGTGTTGACTTGTAGTTAACTTTAACCTTTTAACCCAACAATGGAATACGAATGCGCAACAAGCTAGTCGGATTAAAAGATAAAATGATCTAGGGCCGATTCAAACGCTGGCTTCGAGGTTTTAAAAATTCAAAAATATTTTTAATGGTTTATCTTAAACTAGAAATCATCTAGGTAGGATAAACGTCTAGAAGTTGTCTAGTCAAAAAGCGTTTTTATTTAAAAAAGCACTCGCCACCAAAACACACTTAATTCGGTCTAAAGTCAAAAGCTTAACCTAAAATACTCACTAAAAACTTACCTAACCACTTTTAAATAGTCACATCATCAAACCACCAAAATCTCAAAGCAAGCACTAAAAAGACAATTCTAACATACTCATAACACTAAACATGGCAATATATATAAAACTAATCATGGCAAACATTAATAATAAAGAGGTGATTAAGAAGGAATTAAAGAGCACTGTGATTGGATAAAAAGGAATAAATGATAACGGAACAACTAAACTAAATAACCCATTCAAGCGCTCAATATACCCAAATACTCCATAATACCCAACAATATCCGTAATATCTACTTAATAACCCTTAATCTTCTTCAAAACTTCAAAAGGTCCTCGGTAAAGCATTTTTGCAAAACTATTTTCAAAAGTCGGATTTTTACATTTTTAGCACTAAGCTTCATATTAGTTCTTGATTAAAGTTGAGGTGTATTGTGCCATGTTGTGAAAGTTATAAAAACAAAGGGAATAAAAATGTCACAAGTTGGATTCGAACTAGGGACCTTTCGTTTAACACCTCGCTCCTAACCAACCGAGCTAGGCTCTTTTGTGTTAATTCTAATGTAATATGCCATATATATAGTATAGTTCTGCGTTAAAAATTCTTGTATTTAGGCTACTGTGATCGTGGCCATGCATGGTATCCATTTCCTTGTTTCCTTTACTTCTTCTTCTCTACTAGTTAAGCATTGTTTATGTGAACACTAACTAGTCCTATGGTACGTCTATCATGTATAAGTGTAACATTATACTCGTGATAACGAAAATAAGTATCGAAAATGAAAGGTGAGAAGGTTCTAATGAAACTTACAACACTCACTTGGAGTGGAGATGATACGTGAGATGAGTGAACTTGTCGAATGAACTCGGTACTTTGTTCTCCTTATAACTTGTTACCCGAATCCTATTTTACCCAAGTCTCCTAGTTGTTAATAACCCCAAACTCTTTGCTTCCTTACTTCTAGCTCGACATAAACATAAGAGAAAAAGTGTGAAGTGTTTGTGTTTGTGTTGTGAGAGAAGTGTTTGTGTTTGAGAGTTGTGATGAAAGGTTATGCATGTGTGTAGCTCTTATGGTGGAGCAAAGCATGGTAGTTTGTTTATTTTATTTGTGTTGTCCCTAGAATTCAAGGAAAGGAAGTATGAAAAGATGAAGTCCATAAGCATGTATGCTAGGATCGGCTAAGAACAAGGGCATGCTTGGTGTTGTCATGTCACAATGGAAGAAGAAAACATATTACTTGGTGGTTAACCAAGTTAAAAGTGGTCAAGGGAAGTCCTAGAGGAGTTGTTTAATACTTAGGGTAACTCAAAAGAAGATGTTGTCTCTTTTTGTTCATATCTACACGCATGGGATCAAGGTCAAAAGAAATGTTTGTGAGTTTCATCTTGTGTCCTCATCGAGAGTGATAGCATGGCGAATGGTTCATAAAGTCTTGGTTGAGTCAATGGGTCTTGGTGATTTTAGAGTATTATAAAATGGGTTAGAGTAGCTAAGGTGTTTTCTTGTCTCCTTATTCACACATACACTCAATGATTAAAGACCACATGGGAAATAAACTTGGTCTTGACTTTTGGTATATTTTTTTTTGTTGTTGGTCGACGGTTACATAAGAGAAACACAACATATACTTGAATGTGTATTTTCTTCTTGTTTAGCTTTTTGGATATGATGGCCCAAGGAAAACATGTATTGCGATTGGGCTTGGGTAGTGAACAAGGCCCAAAAGGATATAAGTAAGGTGTTGGGCTAGTCAAGCAAATCGACAAGGCCCAAATTAAAATATTAGTGTGGGCTTGATCCGGTCGTGAGGCCCATTTGTGTTCGGGTTCGAGTGGTGAAAAGTCCAATGAGTTCGAGGCCCAATACTTAATTTTATATACTTTTGCTATAATTAAATTCGTAATTTTTACATCTTTACGTATTCATTACGTATTTTAAGGTTATCAAGGTCTTGGGGAAATTTATTTAGATCACAACGGTATATTTATGAACGCAACTCAAGCTGTTGATCATGCATATGCCAAATGATATGCAAATGTGATGTTTAGAAAATTTCATGACGAAATAGATCGTGATAAATTCTTGATTAAAACGTTAAGTACATTGAAATTTTCCGGGAGCTTACAATACCTTACCCTTAAGAGAACTGCGTCGCTGATTAAACTCGCAGAGGTCATCATGGGTGATCTAGATGAATGGGGATACTTGGAACGATTATATCCTCGCGCTCCCGGTGAACTCGCACCTCGTTTCTTATGATTCCATCGAACTTTAACGATAGGAATGCGGCTTTGTAAGCCTCTTAACTTCTGTCCATGATCTCGACCGGTTCTTCGACAAAGCTAAGTTTGTCATTGAAATGGATGTCCTTGAGTGGTACGACTACTGAGTTTCATCCGAAAGACACTTCTTAAGATTTGAGACATGGAACGATCATGTACTCGGCTAAGTTCTTCGGGAAGATCAAGTTTATATGCCATGGACCAATTCTTTGAAGAATCTTAAATGGTTCGACGTGTCGAGGTTTGAGCTTTCCGTTTTCCAAATCGACCATCCCTTTCTGTGGTGATACTTTGAGCATTAACTCAGCTCCGACTTGGATTCCATTGGTTTTCTTCGAACATCTGCGTAGCTTTTGTCTAAACTGTTTGCAATCTTTGCCGAATTTGCATTATCTACAATTCGGACTGTAGTTGTACTTCTCCAACTTCCAAAGAAGCGGGCGATCGGCATTTTCTTCCATAGAGTGCTTCAAAAGGAGCGACTTATAACTATTGTTGTAAGAGAATTCATGCAGGTAAGTGCTTATCCCATCCTTTTCCGAATCAATCACACATGCTCTTAGCATGTCTTCCGGAGTTGGATCGTTCTTTCACTTTGTCCATCCGTTTGAGGATGGTGCAGCGGTACTAATATCTAAGTTGGTACCCATGGCTTTTGAAGCGCTTGCCAAAATCTTGAGGTGAATCGGCTATCACGATGGATATGATTGAGATTGGTACACCGTGACGAAAACAATCTCTTTGATGTACGAGTCTAGCGAGTGTAATCATCTCGTCAGTTCTCCTTGATTGGCAAGAAATGAGCGGACTTTGTAAGACGGTTCACAATAACCCAAATGGTGTCAAAACCATTAGAAGTTTTTGGCAACTTTGTGATAAAGTCCATTGTGATTCTTTCCCATTTCCACACGGGAAGTTACGGTTGAGTTAATAATCCAGATGGCTTTTGATGTTCGACTTTAACTTTCAAGCATGTCAAACATTCTTCGGCGTATATAGCGATATCGACCTTCATATTAGGCCACCAAGATACAAAAGCTTTAGATCTTGATACATCTTGTCGGGACGGGATGTATGGAATACTGATTTATGTGATTCATGCATGATGAGTTCGGATACCTCAAAGAGTGGAATCCAACTTGATTTTTGAAACATAGCGTTCCATCCGATCTCTTCACAAATCCATTCTCATTTTACGGCATGCCATAAATCTTCTCATTCGCCTATTTTCTTCCTTAAGGGCTTCATTTGAGCTTCAAGAATTTTCGATGGTAGGGTGAATTGATTACCATTCCCAATGATCTCACTCTAAGTGGCTTAGGGCGATCTTACGCTTTCAAAGCATCAAGAACAACGTTGCCTTTCCGAGATGATAACGAATCTCGCGATCATAATCACTAAGCAATTCGAGCCAGACGTTGACGATATTCAATTCCTTTTGATCTAAGATGTGTTGAAGACTTTTGTGATTAGTGCCAAGATAGGTGCTTAGCAAAGCTTGTTCTTCGAGGTTGAAAAGTCGATTCTTGATCGTCTCCCATTCGAATTTCTTCGTTTTCGGGTTAGCTCGGTCGATGGTTTAATTTTCGAGAAACCTTCGATGAATCTTCGATAATAACCAGCAAGTCCTAAGAATTGGCGAATTTCTGTGGAATTAGTGGGTACCGGCGTTCTTAATGATTCAATCTTTGCGGGATCCACATGGATTCCTTCTTGTCGATCACATGACCAAGAAATTGGGTGTCTCAATCAAAATCACACTTGGAAAACTTTGCATACAATTTTCATCCTTGAGTAACTTAGTGATAGTCTTTAAATGTTCCGTGTTCTTCTTTATTACGAGTATATAAGAATATCGTCGATGAACACAATGACGAATTTATCCGATATGGTTTTGCAGACTCTATTCATGAGGTCCATAATCGGCAATAGTGCATTAGTTAAACCGAATGGCATTACTTGGAATTCATAATGGCCATATCGAGTTCTAAATGCGGTCTTGGGTAATCTTCTTCTCTTACCCGTGAATATGATATCCGATCTTAAATCAATCTTCGAGTATACACTCGAGCCTTGTAATTGATCAAACAGATCATCGATTCTTGGTAAGGGATAGCGGTTCTTGATTGTGAGCTTGTTCAATTCTCTATAATCGATACACATCCGAATGATCCATCTTTCTTCTTAACAAGCTCCCGGGGTGAGGAACTTGGTCTAATGAATCCTTTCTCGATAGCTCTTCTAGTTGTTTGGATAACTTTTGCATTTCGGCGCTTCATGACGGTGCTCGTGCTACATGAGGGTAGCTCCGTGAATAAGATCGATTTGAAATTCGACTTGTCGAGCAGGTGGGTGTCCGTGCAAATCTTCCTGAAACACCTCGAAAAATTCCTTGATTACTGGTACATCCTCTAGTCGTTTCTCTTCCGACCACTTTTTTCCGTTACTTGAGCTAAGAAGGCATAACATCCTTTTCCATGTACTTTATTGACTTAGCACATGATATGATACTTAGTATTTCTACTTTGATCTCCTTGGATGACTAAGGTTTCACCGTTGATGATCGGGATATGAACGGGTTTTCTCGTCACAAACAATCCTAGCACGGTGTTTGGACAACCAATAAAAGTTTGATTGGCAAAAGATCTATGAAAGCGAGTGATCTTGTAATAGAATAGGACAATTACGGATTAAAGTGTTGGTTCCTATTATTTTCCCATCGGCAAGTTCTATCTCATAAGATCTAAAGCGCATTGGGGATATTTCAAGTAATGGTGCAAAAGTAGTAGATACAAAACTCTTATCTCTCCTCTAATCAAACAAGATTTTTGCGAGAATGATTGTTGAAATCATACGCACTGTCCACAATGTCGGGGTTCAGGTGCATCTCCATCTCCTAGCATGTACACTCTTGCACGCCGCATTGTTTGTTTGAACGACATTTAACTTTGGGCATTGACTCTTGAAATGACCAGTTCTCCACATCCATAGCGAGTTCATGTTTGTCACAAAGTGTTGCCTCTTCCGGGGTTTCTACAATGTTTACCTTGATGACCTACCTTGTTGCACTTATCGCACTTCACAGTCAAGGTCTAATGGTGCATCAAACATCGTTACACTGGGATGTGGTCCTACATACCCTTTTTCCAAGAGGTGGGTGCGCATAAGCCCTTGCGGCTTCTGCCTTCGGTTTTGCCGATTGTGGTGTTGATTTACATTGTGGTGATATTGATTGTTGTTGTTCATTGTTGTTGTTGGATCGATAGTGGTTGGAATTTAAGGTTTTCCGATCATCAAACTTTCTTTTGTTGTCACTTGAGCCTTGTGCATTTGCAAGCTTTAGTATTGGTTCCATAAGGCGGTGGGATACAATGACAACTTCTTCAATGATTTGGGTTGAAGCGATGACATCCCTTCGATGCTTGAGGTAAACCTCCGATCATAGCTTCCAAAAGTTTTTCATTGGTGGGAAACAAATGAGGACATAGAGCTCTCACTCATGGAATCTCTTATATATCTTGAGATCATTACCTTTAGCGACCAAGTGGTAATACTCATCTTGAGTTTCTTGATCTCGGTCCTCGCAATAATCTTTTCATTACGGTTGTTTGATCTCGACCATGAAATCTTACAAGCTTCTTCCATTCCAATTGGTTGAGCATGGCCTTTCCACCAAGATAACGCATCTTCTAACAAAGTTCCAATCGCAACTTGACTTTGCAATCATTTGTGCAATACTTAGCGTAAACAGGTCTGGTTCTCTGAAACCAATGAAGTAAACCAATAGCTTTAAACTTTATGTGATTTTGAGGTGATTTGATAAGTAAAGATTGCAATTTTATTATTAAAAAGCTATTTTTTTAAAACTAATTAAATTACTAATTTAGACTAAAAACTATAAAAGTTTTAAACTTTATAACTAAAAAGTGATTTAAAAGGAGGTTTAGACACTAAATAAACATTTATGAAAAACTAAAAGTTATTTGTATAAAGAGTTTAAAAGTAATGGACTATCTTTATAAAATGAAAACAAAAATAAACTGTGAAATCAATTGAAAGTAAATCGTTGGTTACATTCATAAAAGACATATAGGACAATAATAAAACCGAGGTAATATAAAGTGCTACCAACTTGAAAGTGAAAATTAAATGATTCTTGACATGAGTGGTTAAAGATTAGAATAATAAAGCTAAGGTGCCGTTTGGTTTATAGTCGGGGTTAGGATTTGGTATTGGGTTAAAAGAAAATAGAAGAGAAAAATAAAGGTTTTGAAAAAGATTTTGTTTATTATTTGGTATAAATATTAAAGTTAATATTATATTATATAAATTATTATTAAAGAAATAAAGAGAGAGTGAAAAGGTGTTGGCCCCACAAAAACAAAACCAATGTCGGAAAACCATCATGTAGGGGTGGGGATTACAGATGACCTTATTTTCAGCTTTGATCCTAATGCCAAAATCTAAACCCTTAAACCAAATGACATATTTTACTTTAACTCCTAAAGTTTGAATCTAAACCTACAAAACAAACACCTCCTAAAATAAAAAACAATAAAAATGATGATAGGTTCAGAGGCTAAATTGAAAGTTGCGATAGAATAAAATTAAAATGATAGATTGGTAGCTTTGGTCACAATGTATGTGCTTCATTTATACTACGTAAATCCGACCATTGCTTTATTTTTAGTTATTCCCGCTATGTGTTGGTGGGTCCCATGAGTAAAGAAGCAAAACATTCATTTTGAATTGTGACTTGTGAATGATAATCTGCTACTTCATTTTGCAATGGGTCATATGCTTTACATCATTTCACTAAATTTGACTCGAAATTTAAGTCGGGCCTATAAAATGTTGTACTATATCCTTTATATTAATGTCAAGACTTGTTGTCAGCTTTATTGAAAAAACAAATTACTAAGAGGCTTGGGTACAACGGATGTTGGCTTGAGCCATAGCCTTTGTCACGACAGCTCACACAGTGGGTGGGTTGGTAGGTCTGCGCCGTAATACCACTCACGCCAAGCAATTTTTTCCTTTTTTTTTTTTTGTTTGTGGTTGTGATGTTTTGTATTTGTGTGATGAAACTATGTTTTTTTTTTTTTTTTTTTTTGTAAGTACATACTTGAAGGAAGAAAGGAAGAAGATGAAGTATTTCTTGGGGCAATTAAATATGGTAATGTTGGAATGAGAAAAAGTGGTTTCTATATTATGTTAAATGCATTGCCACGTTGCATTCAATTTATGTAACATAATTTTTTTATTTTTTATTTTTATTATGATTATTATTTTTTGTTTGTATATTGGGGCAATTTAATTTATGTAATGTATTTTTTTAATGAATGAAATTAATTTCAGTTATATATGTTTTTTTATATTAAATGGAAAAAAAATGGATGGCACCAAAAAGTGGCGTTATAGCTAGGGAGGGGTGTTTTGGTGTTATAGAGAAATCTGATGCTATGGGAAAAAGGTGTTGAGGTGCCACCACTTTTTTCACGGCACCATCAACGGCACCAACTGTACCTAGCGCTCTAAGAGAGACTATTAGATAACTCATTTACAAGAATAGACCGAAAACCAAATATTTACCAAAACAGACTCACGTGCATGTGTTATCAGCCATTCATTTTTGTTTTCTAATCCCCATATTTACTTTATGAGTTTACTCTTTGTCTAGACCACATATTTTTTTTATTATTATTTTTATACTATTCTTCATCTTCTACCTTTGAAAACAACAACAAAACCTTCATTTCTTCAAACACAAACTAACACATTAACTTATGAATCTCTTATCAATTCGTGTTCATGGCTACATGTGTTAACTCAAGGCCGGCGAATCTCTTATCAATATGTGCTCATCGTGGAGCAGAACTCGCCCCCATCGCCCCACCACTCGCCTAGAATGCATCCTTCGCCCAAGAACTCGCCCCCACCTCGTCCAACACTCGTCGTATACTTGCCCACCACTCACCCGGGATTTAAGATCGCCTAGCATCTCGTCTATCATTCTTCATTCGCTCTCGCCTATGTCTCGCCCAACACTCCCCCAAAACAATACATCGAAAACAATATAAATTTCGCGTTTAAATGTCGACTGAAATTAGTTTTGAGACACGTGTATGGTAATCTACTAGTCAATTTAACGAATAATATGTAAAAGTTCATTTTGAAAAAAAGTTAGTGCGAAGTCCAAATTCGTAAACTACTAATAGAAACGGTTCATTTAAAAAAATCTCTCTTATTGAAAAGATAAATAAAATATTTAAAATAAATAAAAGCTTCTTTCACACAGTCACAAGTATTTTTGATTTTCTCTCACACACAATCACAATTTTCTGTTTCTTATCTCTCCCATAAGCCAACCCTTTCTCTCTCTAACATTAACCACTAAAAATTACTAGTAAAAGATAAATGCCATCGAACAACAACTTTTAGATGGTTCTAAGTTAAAAAAAACAATTGTGTTCCTTTTATTTTTGGCGTTTTTCTCTGCTCTGTTCATATTCCGGCTTGTCAGATTCCGACTGCGATAAAAACAAATATATGGTGTGGTTCATATTCCGGCCGAAGAATTTTGGACACCGTAATCGGACATTTGGGTTTTTGTGAATATCTTTTTAGGGTTTTCTATGTGTTTTTAGTTGGGACGATCCTTGATTTTGTTGTATTTAAGGTATGTAGATTGTTTTAGTTTGTGCGTGTATGTGATTTGTGCCATTTATGAAAGAACTAGAATGATGATGGTGATGGTCAAAGTTAGGGGTGAAAACGAGCCAAGCCGAGCTCGAGCTAAGCCGAGCTGCCAGAGCTCGAGCTCGGGTTCGAGTTCGTTTTGAGCCTCATATTTTGAGCTCGAGCTCGGCTCGTGAAAATTTTCACAAGCTTGAGCTCGGCTCGAGCTCGACTAATTTATATAATGTTTTAAAGAAAAACAAGTTCAAATGGAGCTCGGCTCGTTAATTACATAAGGCTCGAGCTCGCTTACCATTTTAAGCTCGTTTATACGATAGACAATATATATACGTATATATTTCTAAGGCTCGCTTAGGCTCATGAGCCTACTCGAGCTTTTGTATGAGCTTGGGCTCGATTATTAAATGAGCTCAATCTTAGGCTCGAGCTCGCTTAGGCTCGACTCGTTCGAGCTTTTTACCGATCTGATCCCGAGCTTTTCATGAGCGGCTCAGCTCGTTTCCACCCCTAGTCATAGTGATGGTGAAGTGGGGAAAAAGATAGGCTTAGAATTGTGATTTTTTAGGCTAATATAAGTTCTTGCCAAGGTCATCTGACACCGGCCGCTGGTTACCAGAATGTTATAACCCACTAGACTTGGTTAGTTGCATTGTTGGTAGATAGAAAAAAAATATTAGGTGGTTCCATTTTAAAGTGAAGTGGTGTCTTGTGTGTAAGATAGAGAAGAAAAAAAAGTACAATTTTCAATGTAAATAGCTAAAGTGAAAGTGTATTGTGTAAGATGGTGTTTACATCCCAATTTGATGGTGTGTAAACTTGGGATGCCTTTTGCAATTTGAGGTTGGAGTGTAAATTAATGGGTCTCATCTCCTAGAAGTTGGAATTTATTTCAATATTGGAGTCTTTTGTCACTTTGCACCCCTCTCTTACACTTTTAGTCCTCAATCTCTCAAGTAGAGTTTAACTCTATTAAAACTTGGTCTTAGTCTTCAGACCTTAAATGGGCTTCCACTTAAGTTTGATCAATCATTGAATAAGTTCCAAATTATCTTCTGAAAATCTTTAATATCTTCTAATCTTCAAATAATAGTCACTTTGCTTCACTTTTGCTCCAATAATTCTCCAACGGTACCTTAATAATAAAATAACAAAAGAAGTAATAATTGTTGTAATTTAATATTATGGGCTTGTGTCTATTCACTCTTATCTTACTAGCCCGCCCATTAGGGTTTACATGTAATCATCTACCCTATAAGTAGATACACTATTGTAACTTCTTGGATTGTAACTTAATAAGAATTCTATCTTCCTCCTCTTTGTTCTTGCTTCAATATATTTATAACACGTTATCAAAGACGAAAAGCTCTTAAGAAAATAGTAGGAGAATGAACAGTGGACGTCGATAATAAAGAATATGAAAGTTGGATTGGGTCTCCTTTATGTTCACGGTTTGATATTCTCAATTTTTGATTATCAAAGGTATATCTAAACTTAATTGTTTTAGTCATACACATATATGTCTAGATCAAGCTTTTGAAATATTATAATCACTAGCTATACATCATCGCTATGATAGGGACAAATCGAAATTTTAACATATTGTCAAAGAAATTATTTTTAACCGAAAGTTAATCAAGAAACACTATTTAATATTAGACATTTATGTTTTCATAGGTAGTCATCAAACAACACCGCCTTTGTATTCTTACTTCTATTTTTAGACTAATTGTTTGATGCTATTTTGATGTTGTAAGATATTAACCTATCGAGAAGTTGACATAACACCATCATCGGATCAAATTTAACAAATTTTCGGTGCATGATTATGAGATTATCAAGTTTCTAATAGCTCTATATTAACAAAAAGAGAATTGTGTTTTATTTTGTTGTTTATCTTCCAAACTCTTGTGTATTTTTACAAGAACATTTGTTGCGAATGATTCTTTACATCAATATCGTATTTATTTGTACTCAAGATACCGTAACCATTGATATCATCAATAATTGTGATGATTGTTTATATTTTTATCAAGAAGATATTATGATCTCCTTAAGTGGATTAAAAAAGGAATACCATAACCTCATGTTATGATGAAAAAAAATAGAACCTCATGTTCTAATTTGATTCGATCAATAGAATCAATGGCATAGCTATCATGTTATGGTTGAAAAAAAATTATTAGAACCTCAAGTTCTAACATGATTCTTTCATGAATCAATATCATAACCTCATGTTATGATTATATTTATTCATAATAAAACTTCAAGTTTTATTAAAATGAATAAATTAAAAATACAATAACCTCAAGTTATTGTATCTCTTTTAATGAACCTCAAGTTCACTTATTATCCTCTTAAGAGAATTACAATATCATAACCTCATGTTATGATTATTATAGAACCTCAAGTTCTATTATGATTAATGAAAATACAATAACCTCAAGTTATTGTTAAAATTTTCAAATATGATTCTATCAAGTGAATCACGATAACATAACCTCAAGTTATGATTATTTTTGTTTAAAGCCTAATGTGCTTTGATGATTCCCTCAAGTGAATCATAATAACATAACCTCATGTTATGTTTTGAGAAAGAAAAAAATGGTATAAAAGAAAAGTATTTTTTTTTCTGAAAGCTCGCTCTATTGTATGCACCTCATGTTGCAAGAAAAAAAGCGTAAGCGAGTTAAATCTCACAATTTTCAGTGTTAGATCTGAACAAATAAAATTGTGATTTAAATGATATTGATGAAGAGATGTTTAAGAAAACATTCTCTATTTTCAAAGTCTCGAACATGCTTCTATATTAGCGATATCGAGAACATGGTTTGAAAAGTATCATGAGATATTGTCAAATTCTCATATTATATAAAAGAAAAGCTAATGAGCTTTCGACGAAAAATATAAAAGTAGTTCAACTATTCGTCCATTCCGTAAAATGAATGCGACAATGATGATGATATTTATCATGGACGTGGTCGATTAAATAATCGACATAAAGATCTCTATTCCCTTAAGTGAATATGATGAAATTGATCAACATATAAATATCCATTCCCTTAAGTGAATGTGATGAATTGATCAACATAAAGATTTTCATTCCCTTAAGTGAATGTGATAATCTAATGATCCACGCTTATAGATCATTTATCATGGTCATGGTCATGGATATGGTCGAAGTAATATGAAAAATGACCAATCACTACAAGTGGTAAAATAAGAACAGAGCAAATAAAAATGTCATGTATAAAAAAAAATAAGTGAGTCAAATGTATTACACACTATCTTCATAGATGTTAGAATCTATGCTAATAAATTGTGAGATATAGATGAATGCTCCAAGTTGATATGCCTTTTGTTATGGGTTCCTGGATTAAATTTAGTTAGTACTAATTTTTTCAATAAGTCAAATGAAATGTTAGAAATATTGATTTTGTTCACATGTCCAATTTGAAGTTCTCAAACATCAATTTTTTTTTGTTGTTCCTAATATTTGTGTGGAGTTTTTATGTTAAGATCCATTTTAACTGTAATTTTTTTTAAGAGAACCCCGTCTTCTTCGTGAGGACCTCAAAAGGGAATACTTAACGATGAAAGATTCATAAATTATGGTAAGATCTCAAAGATACATTACCACAAAAAAAAGCAAGTAATATTCCAAAAAAAAATCTCACTATGATTGTATGCACCTCAAGTTGCATTAAAAAAAAGTGAGTTCGGTCTCACAATTTCAGTGTTAGATCTGAATTAAAAAGAAAATATATAATGGTGAAAGATCCATTAAATGTATGTCAAAATCTAAAAGAAAGATTTGACCATCATAAGCAAGAGATTCTTGCAAATGCGAGCACATTTTTCGCAATATTAAGTAGTACATCTGAATGATGAAAATAAAAAATGCGATGAAATTGTTAATGCCTCGAATATACTTATATATCGAGAACGATGCTTTGATATAAAAGAAATGGGAATGTTTGGACAAACACGATAAACCCGTTTACTAAATTAGCTCCATATTGTCGTGTTAAAAGAAACTGGTTGGCAACCTCAAGTTGCAACATAAAGATCCTTATTCCCTCAAGTGAATGAGATAAAATGATCAATATGAGATCCTTATTCCCTCATGTGAATGTGATAATGTAACGATAAATGGTTAAAGATCATTTATCATGGTAAATGCTATGGTCGAGGTAGTATGACAATGACAAACCACTAGTAGTGGCGAAAATACAATAAGAAATGAGCAAACAAAAATGCTATTTATGCAAAAATGCAATGTGATGTATATGAAATACAAGTGTGTCAAAGATATTACACACTATATTCATAGATTTAAAAATCTATGCTAGCGCATTTTTCTCCACAAAAGAAATATAAAATTGTAATGAGAAACGAAGTTAAGTATTAAAGATGCATTATATTTTTTTGTATCTTCTTCGACATGCATTATATAAAGATTAGTAAAAGCTAATCACTGCCATAACTTAAGTTTATGAGCAATAATAATTATAATATTTTTGGCATGACCAGTTACATCATCCTGAGTCATTAATGATGCGAAAGCTATGGAAGAATAAGATTCTTCAATCTAATGTTATAATCTTTCAAAGAAAGTTGATTATTATTCTATCAACTAGAATGGGGATTAAATTCCTCAATGTTAATAGGAAAGAACACAAATTGATATATGTAAGCATACAAATCCATTTTATGAACCATTTAGAGTTTAAAATCGATGCATCGTCTAAATGGTCATTAAATCGCAACCTCAAGTTTGCATGATTAATAGCTCAATGCGAGCCTAACATTCTAGAGTAAGTATTTCATCATGAAAATGCGATGAATTACTTCTAAATTATGAAATAAAACTGAGAGAAAAACTTGTGTTGTTGTATGGGGCCATATTATAATATGCACAACAACAAAATTAGCATCATGCCAATATGTTATTATAAATCCTCCCTTTTATAATTGGTTTTGGTTATAAACCAAACATATCCCATTATTATTATTTTTGCAAATTACTCCACCTAAATGCACATATATGGGATATAGAAGATGGATAATTCCTTCGGAGGAGAGAAGTAGTCAAATTCGAAATGAATTATCATATTCGTTGATCCTTGAATTGATTATTCATTGGATAATCTAATAGCCATAAATAAACATTGGTGAAAATAATATTTCAGCTACTCATGCTCTATTTAGAAGTTGTCCCTCAAGGACATTATTTTATTATGACATGCCTTAAGCATGGTAGACAAATCGATTCCAAAAACAAAATCCTCGATAAAAAAATATGGAGTATGAAAACAAGATGGTTGTTCGAGGTATAAAAGACCCCATGATAGTCTCATAAGGAGACACTAGACATGAAGGTTCAAAACGAGCCTCAAATAGCTAATGAGATCTCACTAATTCTATGATGTCTAAAATCATATGGAATCGAAACAAAAACGATGTCGATAAATTTGTTTGCATACAATATAGTGTTTGGTATTATGCATAATGAGGATCATAAATCAATTATTATTCAAAAGTGCGCTCAACGAAATGATTGGCCAACATGAAAAAATGCAATCTCATGAAAATACGAGAAGTATTGGGACAGGAAGTCCATACACATGATTGTGTAAAATCTATTGGATATACATTAGTCTTTGTGCACAAAAGCTTTGAAGTTATGTTCTTTAAGGCATGAATTGTGAATAAATAAATTCACAAAAACATGAAGTTGATTATTAAAAGAAATATTGTCCTATGGTGCATGTAAATATCTTATTGATATTTTATGAGACATACGTTCTAGAAGCGTTTAATTTGCTCTTAATGAATTTTTATTATAAGCATTTAATTTGTCTCACAACTTTAACTTCTCGAAGTAATTATTAAAGTTCTCATGAACTCTACTTGATCAAATTGAATGAATCCTTATATGGATAAAAATCATTTGGACATATATTATATGAATTATTTTTGCACATGTCTTTATAAAATGATTGGTCCTTAAGTACCATACATAAGTGCAACTGAGGCTTTAATAATTAATATGCGTCAAGAGAGTGTATTTTTCTCTCTTGATTTTTGTATTAGCAATGTATGTTTTCCAACCAATGCATTGATATTGGGTTGGAAGCTACACGTATAATTTGTCATCTTTGCAGGACATATTCTTAACATCAATGATTCGATGGACTTTATTACAAAATATTTGCCGACAAAAGTGTTTGAGCAACGGCTTCAGAAGATTAATATTCGGCGCTTGAAAGATATACATTGAATTGAGGAGGAGCATTATGCGCGCTGCACTCTTTTTCCCCTTCATCAAGTTTTTTTATCCCATGGGTTTTTCTTGATAAGGTTTTAATGAGGCGTATATAGCGTATGATAAACGGTGAATATCCAAGGAGGAGTGTTGTAATTTAATATTATGGGCTTGTGTCTATTCACTCTTATCTTACTAGCCCGGCCCACTAGTGTTTACATGTAATCATCTACCCTATAAGTAGATACACTATTGTAACTTCTTGGATTGTAACTTAATAAGAATTCTATCTTCCTCCTCTTTTGTTCTTGCTTCAATATATTTATAACAATAATTTAAATTTAAAACTCAATATTATAATTTATTTAAACATAAACGGGGCCATTTTAGGTCTAAAAATATGAATAATTGTGATTTCATCACCACCACATTTAAGCTTTGCTTGTCCTCAAGCAAACTAATCAAAAACATAACTTCAAAATCGATTTTTTAGACTATACACGAATTTATATCTCATCAAACAAGAACTAATACAAATTCGATAATAGGGGAAATTGCCTCGAACATAAATATGTTCTTAGCAATAACGAGTGATTCTATTTTTTGGCAAGGTACGCATGGGAATTTCCCGATGCGTGATGCATACAAAAAGGAGCTGAAATATTAGGCTTATAAATAATCGGTCAGATCTAGACATTAAAATATGCTCATCATTGTGGAAGGCATCTATCCCGTTGAAGGTGAGACTGTTTATCTGGTGTGCATGGCTTAACTTGCTGCCAACTGTTTATAATCTCCAACGCAAACATGTAATACTTAATGATGGTTTTTGTGTGCATTGTAGTGATCCCCATGAAGATGTTCTGCATGCCCTATTCCAATGTGATCGAGTGCGACAAGTATGGGAAGTGGCTAACTTTATTAATATATCATCCATTCAAAATGTAGATAATGTGAATGATTATTTTGCAGTTGTTATTTCAGATAACTAGAACGAATGGGAGGCGTTTCCAATGATTTGTTCGAGCCTTTGGTAGAACGCAACCGTATTGCACATGGCCAACCTCCTCAGAATTGTGGGCTAATTTGGCAAGGCATTACACGTTTGTTACAAGAATTCAAGGATGCTACTATGCGTAGTAATGCACAATTTGGGACAAATGCAAATCCTTTGGCATTTGTTTGGCAACCTCCTCTTAATGGGTTTGTCAAGTTAAATTGTGATGCTTCATGGCTGCCTAGTAGTAAAAAAGCTGGTCTTGGGTTTGTTGCAAGAAACACTGAAGATGAGGTCATTTTATCGGGGGCAAAACACATCAAGTACTCAGAGTCAGTCCTTATAGCAGAAGCTAGTGTCGTGTGGTGGGCTGTCAAAAATGCCCATGAAAAGCATCTAATAAAAATTGAAGTAGAGACAAACTCCTTTGTTCTTTATCGATAAACCGGAAAACCACTTCTTCATATTTCAAGTACGTAGCATGATATCATGGATCTCACTTCTACATTCGTGTGTTGTCGTTGGGTTTTTGTTAAGTGTGGCGGTAATGCGGTTGCTCATGGAGATATTGTATCTTCTATAGTCGATGACCTAGTTAATCACGAGTCAAGTATTTACGCTCTTGTTGATATTTCTTGATTTTGGCTTTATATCATACTCTTTATCACAAAAAAAAAAAAAAAAAAAAAAAAAACCCTCTTTTCGACCTTTATTAAAATAAAGAAAAATTTGGAGATTTAAACTCATCATCCTTGATTTTCACTAAACCCAACCAAGCTTAAAACGAAATCATTGTTTGCAAAGAACTAAATGCTAACACTACTCATAAACGCAATTTGTGTAAGTAAAACAACTTTTCGCTCACATTTTTTTGAACAACTAAAAGTTAATACTTTCATTTCAAAATAGCCATATTTATTAAAAAACATTTAAGTTTAGAAAAATATTGAAAATATTTGCGATGTTTATTAAATGGCGGGAGCAAAAAGGCACAAATTACACTTATGAGCTCTTAATAGATCCAACTACTATTTGTTTCGCATTTAATCTTCACAAAACTCTATCATTTTTCGTTCTTTGCAAAAATCAATATTTTTGCAAACGCCGCCTAAAAAGCTAAAGGGAAAGATAGAGTACAATACTTGGGTCAAGTCAGAATCTCCGGTTTTATTGAAAAGTTTTTTTTTTTTTTTTTTTTTTTTTTTATTTTGAAAAAGATAAATTTTGGCCAAAAAGTGATTTGCTCGAGAACAAGACATAGGTACAAAAATGATCAAAAAGGATGATAATCCCACTCCACATTTAAAACCGAACATTTCCCTCAATGTTATAAATACGGGATGCCAACCCCACATTTAGAACGAAAAAGAGAAATGCAACGTTTCTAAATGTGAATATGGGAAACCAATATAAGCACATGATCAGGGAACAAAAAACTCCCCTAGTGTAGACTCGCAGATCGATAGTAACGCTGAAGTCTAGTGAAGCCCATCCTCAGCTTCCAAAAAAAACTACTTGATCTCGGGAATTAATCTGATCGGAGCAAATGAATGTATAGAAGATAAACACACATGGTAATGTCGTTCCATGTCCAAATATCATGCCCAGAAAGTTGACAATCTTATAAGTCCCGAAACTCACAAGAAGTGTTGTAGTATAATGCAAAGAAAGGGACGGATAAAAGATACTGCAATTTATTTATTTATTTTTGGTATTCTTCAAAAGTTTTTTTTTTTTTTTTTTTTTTTTTCAAATGAACAAAATAAAGGAAAAGGATAAGAAGAAATGGGTTGCCTCCCGATAAGCGCTTGTTTTTTACGAGTCACTAGCTTGACTCGCCCCTATTCTCGGGTCAAAACGGATGGATGGCTCAACCTCCGGTGGGATATGGCCTCCATGATACAATTTAAGAAGGTGTTCATTTACTTTGAAGTTGGGACCATCGGGTTGGGATAACTCGATGGTGCCATATGGAAAGACTTGAGAAATAGTAAATGGACTGGACCAACGAGATTTAAGTTTACCGGTGAAGAGCTTGAGCCAAAAATTGTAGAAAAGGACGTGATCACCGACTTGGAATTCACGGTGTTTAATCATTGAGTTATGTTGCCTTTTGTTTTTTCCTTGTATATCAAAGAATTTTCATAGGCTTGATCTCAAAGCTCATTAAGTTCATTGATTTGAATTTTACGATGATCGTCGGCTACTTTTAAATCGAAATTCGACCATTTTAGAGCCCAATAAGCTTTATGTTCGAGCTCAAGTGGTAGATGACAAGCTTTTCCATAGACTAGCCTATATGGCATGGAACAAATAGGCATTTTGAATATAGTCCAGAAAGCCCACACAAGACGTCATCTAGTTTGTTCGCCCACTTAGCTCGATGCTCACCAACGGTCCTTTCAAGAATTCTATTCAATCCTCGGTTTGTTACCTCGACCTGGCCACTTGTTTGGGGGTGATAGGGAGTAGCAAGTTTGTGTGTGACACCACACTTAGCTAATACTTTTGCGAACTGCTCGTTGCAAAAGTGTGTACCCCAATCACTAATTATGGCCATGGGAGTCCCAAACAGAGAAAAGAGATGTTTTAAGAATTTAACAACGACTCGGGCATCATTTGTGGGAAGAGCTTGAGCCTCGACCCACTTTGAAACATAGTCTACTGCCACGAGTAAATATTTGTTCCCTCGAGAAGACGGGAACGGGCCCATAAAGTCGATGTCCCATACGTCGAAGATCTCACATACTTGAATATATTTTTGAGGCATCTCGTTTATTTGTGAGATATTTCCTTGGTGTTGACATGCATCACATAACTTAACCATCTCTTGGGCATCGCGAAAAATGGTGGGCCAAAAGAATTCGGAATCAAATACTTTCTTAGCGGTGTATTTGGGGCCATGATGTCCTCCAGTGAGACCATGGTGGCATTCATGAAGAATTTGCTTTGCCTTTTCCCCACCTACACATCGCCTAACGACTTGATCGGCACAAATTTTAAACAAATAAGGGCCATCCCAAAAACATTCTTTAATATCCAAAAAGAATTTCTTTTTCTATTGGGATGTCATTCCCTTGATAAGAACTCCTTTAACTAGATAATTTGAAAAATCTGCAAACCATGGAGGTTCTTCAATATTTGAAATCTTCATCAGGGACTCGATAGGAAAGTTATTGTTCATTTCAAGCTCTTTGAATGTGCCTATATGAGAATTATCTAGTCGGCTCAAGTGATCTGCCGCTAGATTCTCCGCTCCTTTTGTATCGCAAATTTCGATATCAAATTCTTGGAGTAGAAGAATCCAACGGATCAATCTTGGCTTCGCATCTTGTTTGGAAAATAGATACTTCAAAGTTGAGTAATCCGTATACACTATTGTCTTAGATAAGACAAGGTAAGAACAAAAATTTTCGAATGCATACTGTTAGGATTTAGAAAATCCATATGGAAGAGTCGGTCACCCCGAGTATGGTCTAGCATAAGTTAGCTTGTAGGCTTAACAATATTTATTAGTAGTAGATTAGTTTATGTAACACCGTGGAGGACGGACATGTCTTTACCCACTGTACACCCAATCCACAGCCCGCAAGAGGGCGTTTATTTGTAACTATATTAGCCCTTTCCCTCTAAGGGAGAGGGTTGGAGCTTTCATTCTACTAATCTAATCTTTCTAGTTTTCTCTTCACTTTCTTTCTCTAGAAAAGCTTCCCAACTTCTTTCTCTCTCTAAATCTCTTGCTATATTCGAATCATACTTATTGTTCTTTGTGCGTTTAATAACCAATCTTTTACAATTGGTATCAAGAACTTCATGTGTGCTCGATTTAAAGATTGGTTATTGTAGTAGTTTAGGTGGTTCGAATAGTTTTCTTAGAAATACACAAGTTTGAGCTTGATTTGTGGTTAAACGTTTTATATGCTTGTACTTTCATGTTTAGGTTTGTTAGATTAGCTTAGTTTGGTGCTTCGATAGGTTGTTTCATCTTGTTAGTGAAAGATTTGATAGGGTATTCGTGTGTTTTGTAACTTTGTTCTTTGTTGCGGTTTGTGTGTTTTTCATTGCGGTTTGACTAGTTCTTCGCTGCGATTTGACAATTTGTGAGTTGCGGTTTAAGATTTGAAGGTTAAAAGCAGTTGCGGTTTGAGAATAGGACAGAACTGCGATTTGGCATTTAGCAAAAAGGGGACAAAAAGACAAAACAGTGTGAAAGTGACTTGCGTACTTACACGAAAGTGACATGCGGTTTGTCCTTTGGCATTGCCATTTGAGTCTGCGATTTGCCCTTTCTGCGGTTTGAAGATCTTGCGATTTGACCTTTCTGCGGTTTGATGATCTTGCGGTTTGCCCTTTCTGCGATTTGAAGATTGCGGTTTGTTGCTGAGATTTGAAGTATTGCGATTTGAGGTCATTGCATTTTGAGTTTGACCAAGACTGCGATTTGAGGTCATTGTGTTTTGAGGTTTGCGGTTTGCTTAGTTCTGCGTTTTGTGTCATGCGGTTTGTCTATCACAAGTTGCGGTTTGCCTATTGCGGTTTGACCAAAGTTGACTTTGTCAAAACTTCAAACGGCCATAACTTTTGAACGGTTACTCCGTTTTCAGCGAAATACCTGTCAAAATGACTGGAACAGTCTAAATATTGTAAGGTTTCACCACAGAGTCGTGAAACAAATTTTTCGAGGCCCGAATCCCCTCCAAAAGGAAGTTATTGAGGTTTTTAAGTTTTCAGTCCAAATTTTCACTACAACAACCGTGCTTAATCTTCATCAAACACAACTCCTTTATCGTTGAATCGATCCTTCATCAACTTATCACAAATACCTTCATCAATGGCAACTCAGCAAGACTAAAGTCCATTCGGGTCAACCTTCGAGGCCTATAACCGCTCCGGAAAGAAGATATTAAAGGTTTTAAGTTTTGAAATCAAATTTCCGCATCAACAACATACAACCTAACAACCTTTCAGCTAATCCTTCAAACAATCATCACTCCTAACACACAATCTTCTATCATTGTGTCGATCCATCAGTTATCTTAACACGTTCAATTGGTCATTGGCTCACGGTTTCTTCTTGATTTTTGTAAAATCCCGCGAAAGATTCTATTTCTCAGTTTAAATCATAGATTTGTAAAATACCGTGCACGTTAACATCATGCCTAACACTTCGGATTCAGTTGTATATGAGATACTCAAATTGTACGACGTGATTGATGAACAAAAGATACTCAACAATGTACAACATATTAACGTGTCTGAGTCGGCTAATGATAATACGAGATCTTCGTGCTTAAATTCATTAGAGAGAGAGTTGCACAAGTTACAACAATTGCAATCTAATGCAAAGGATAATTGCATTGAACCTTTTCAACAACTTCATTCATACCTCACGGTACTTTTAAAGGGAACTGGATTCAAGATGGGATTCGTACGAGCATTTAAGACGTTTTTCGGTCAAGATGTACAGACTTTCACGGGCACATTGTTCTTGAACTTAGAGCAACTTGAACAATAACTTGACAAAGAAAAATTTCAAGAAGCCGGATCCAAGGCTACATTTCAGGTGATCAACAAACAATTTCACCATTCATCAATGGTGAATACGGTTGGGATTATGAAGATGATATGATGTAAATGTGCTTTGCTAGTCACACCGAATGGAAGTCGATGTGTTCGAGAGAAACATTAATCCAACACATGGATAATGTTAAGTACATTGAGGAAAGAGCACAACACAAACTTAATTATGATGACAAGGTTAATGAATGTCGAGTGCAATCAAAAGATAGTATTGTTGATTCGGGTAAAGCATCGGATACTGGATCAGTTGTCACTGAATGCAGAGGATCAGAGACATATAAGCTTGACACAACCAACAGTTAAGTGACTCTTGTTATACAAGATGTGGATGCAGATATCAGACCGGTAAATGAACATGAGCCATGTGCTAAGGTACAATTAACTGTTCAACGTAATGCATCTGCTAATGTACTTAAACAACCTGATCAAAATGCTAAACATGATTTAGACAAATGTTCTTTGGTTGAGGTTGAGACTAATTATTTCAAAACAAATGATATGGTTGATAAAGAAGTTTTTAATGAACTTTAAAAAAAAATCTCAAATCTTGAAAAACATTGCATTTCAGTTGAAGTTGCAATAAGGAGGAAAGTTTTCAAATTAATCAATCATGTAAGAATCCGGAGTTTCCTGAATTTCATGAATTTTTTTAAATAAACACTATGAAGGCTCAGCTGGTAACATACGAAATGAATTTTGACCCGTTTGAGGATACTCAAAGTTTTCAAAAGCAATTATACGCTTCATCATTTACCAAGTTGCGGGATCAACCCAATGCACGGTAACAAAGGTATGAACCGGGCAAACCATGAGGAGCCGACCAAACATTGGTTGTTAAGCTTACACTTGTTTTTAAATTTTCAAAACCTTTTTTTAGTTCAATTTTGGCCTTTTTCCACATTTTCATACAATCGTGTTTAAGAGTAGCACAACTTACACGAGTATATCGCGGTTGAAGAGTATTTTGAAATTTGAATCACCTTAGTTAATCGAGAGTTATTGAAGTGGTTGAACGAAAAACCTTCTTGATTCACAAAGGTTGCAAATTGTTGTCGAGCCCGATGGCCTGGTATGAAAAAATACCCCCTTCCTGACACAGATGCTTGATCCACTTCCGGATTGGATTTGAGTGCTTAGTAATGATCTTCCATATAAGACTTCAACGTCGTGTTGGATTCCGATTTCAAAAACTTAGAGCAATATTTACAATGAGCCTTTGTAGTCCCATCCGACATCTTCACCATGTTGAAATGACACCAAACATTCGGGTTGTGCTTAAAACTTCATCAATCGTTGGTTCATTTGAAGAACCAACACCGGTGCAACATGAAGAAGCACGACGGCGATTAGCCATTAGTGAGCGATAGTGTTTCAATAGTGTATTTTGAGAGTGTTAAGTTGTTTATGACTAAACCAAACACAACATACCTATTTATACTAAACATACAATCGCACAATGGTGATTAAAAGGTAAAAAAAAAGGGTTAAAAACAAAGAACAACGGCTAGTTTTCTTTTGCTGTTGCTGCTGTCTCGAAACCAGAAAAAAAAGGTAACATGAAAAAAACCGGTATTCCAAACCGGTTCCGGTTTAGCCGGTTTCAAACCGGTACAAAGTCTATATGTTCAAACCAGTTCCAAACCGACTTTTTTTCCAAACCTAAACCGATTTTGGTCAAAAACGGTGTTGACCGGTTTCAATTTCGTGTTTTTTCGCTTTAATTTTTTGTACTCAACTAACTTTCACGTCATCATCACATCACTATTTAACACATGACCAAACTGCTGTAGTGATGTCCACCAAACCAAGCACAAAAATACTCAACTTTACACAAACATACCCAACAATATACTCAAACTCCCACGCTCGGAGCGTCGCTACCACCGAGTGGTTGGATGACAATTACGACGGGTCCAAGTGTACACAATAATAAACATAGTGAAGAATGACAAAACATGAAGGTTGTAAATGTAAATATAGAAATACATATCCAACAAATCTTCCCCAAAACAAACCAAATCAAATCCAAGAAGAACCCTAACAAATATGGCACACAAAGATACACAAAAACCAAACGCATCAATTCTGCCAGAAATCATCCGCGATATCCTGTTGAAGCTTCCTGTTGAATCATTGTTACGATGTAAGTCTGTTTGCAAAGAATGGTATTCTTTAATTTCCGACCAACATTTTATTAAATCCCATTATAAGTTATCTAGTACCAACCACATTAACTATGCACATCATAGACTTATTTGCATCACATCTCAATATCATCAACAACAGCTATCCACTAACAAACAAAGAAGCAATCTCATCAGCTGTCCACTTTACGATGTGTTGTTTGATGAATCTGTTAGTAATGCGATACACCTTGAAAATCCATTGCAACGAACTTGGCCTCAGAGGGTTCGGATAGTTGGGTCTTGTAATGGGTTAATGTGCCTTGTACTTGAGGATGATAATACTCTGTTTATTTACAACCCGAGTACTAGAAGAACCAATATCTTGCCTGGTTCTAAACAAGGGGCGTTTTCGTTGGGTGTTTCCTATGGTTTTGGGTATGACGAGCTGAGTCATGATTACAAAGTTGTGAAATTGTACCAAACTTGGCCGCACTGGAGTAGTATGATATATTCGTTAAAAGGTGGAAGTTGGAAAGAAATTGGTCTTTTTCCTCGTCGTGATCCTTTACATGATGGTAAGTTTTTGAATGGAGCTCTTCATTGGGCGACTGATGATGGGGGGTCGCGGAATATAGTTTCTCTTGATTTGGGGAAGGAGACTTATGGTGAAGTTTTGCAACCGGAGTATGATGAAGGTAATGGCTATTGCGAATTGGGGGTTTCAGGAGAATGGTTGAGTGTTCTTTGTGATTATTATGAAGATCGTGTGGTGGATATATGGGTGATGGAGGTTTATGGAGTGAAGGATTCTTGGACTAAGTTGGCTTCCATCCCGTATCCTCATACTTGGGGGGCTCCAATTTTTTTCGCTCCGTTTTGTATTTCAGAATATGGGAAATTGTTGTTACAGTTTCAGAAGAAATTGGTTGTCTGTGATTCGAATTCACTCTCGGTGATTGACAATGAGTGTACTGATGCTTGCATTGTTATTGAGAGTTTGGTTTCACCTTTTCCGCCTTTGGGCCTTGCTGATAACAATGCTGATGAAGATTAAGGTGAATTTTTCTCTTTCAACTCTGTTTCGTTTTCCGGTTAGTTATAAATAGTCATCCTTTGTTCACCGAGAGAAGTATAATTAAAGTAAATGCAATGTTACTTGGTCACAGAAGTCGTTGAACTCATCAATTATTTCAATGCTAATAAAGTATTCTTAACGTTTTGTAATGAATTGCATTGAGCTAAATGAAACACTAGTTTGAGAATCTGGGACGTTTGATGGGAGAAATATTTTAGTGCTAATGATTAAGATTGTGTGGATTAGTAGGCTAAAGAGGTTGTTATGCAACATAATTTTCTCCCTTTGCTGATATACTGATAACATAACATGTATTACAGCGTTAAATTTGATATGACTCTCATCCTGTTCATTTGTCGTTGATCGAGTATGAGTCAATGTAAGGTGCCTATATGTCATGCCCCAACATATAACCATGTGTATAACCAAATTTTCGTCTTTTTAAACCTTAATCTCTGACTTGAGTTCTGTCTCTGCCCTTCTTGCTTCCAAGAAATATATTGTAGATATAAAAGTTTTTACCATATTTATATCATTCTAATTAAACTTTTACTCCATGGTATGCCGATTTTATCATGAGATTGGCTACTCACATTCACTGAAACTTTGTTCTTTCAGGACAGGGTGAATGCTCCAGAGTCTTTTACATTTAAGGATGCTTATGAAGAAACCTGCAACCCAAAAACGTCGATTTAGCTTTAACCAAACTCTAGTAGCTTAACAAATGAAGTACTTCTACTTTCGTATGTTTTTATTTCCTTTAATTAGATGTATGTTACTGCTTTTCCAGTATTTCTTAACGAAATTGAAGTTTGTTGAAAAACCATGCTGCCGTATGTTAACTGTGTTCATGGTTGCCATTTATATTGTGGTAATGTATATCAACTTTTTCTGTCAAACATGTAGTATGATTTTCTGAAGGTTCTTTGTGTGGCATGACTTGTTCAAATATCACTCTATTTGGTTGATTAATTGGAATTGTTCTAGGAAGTTTTATATGCAATACCGTTGAGTTTGACCAATTGAAGCAGTCAACTTTTAACAATTAAGTCAACTCCAATTTACTTACTTTTTGATAAGATTAATAGAGATATCTGACTTCTGCATAATCCCATGCTTCATATGAGTCCATATTAATGTAGGAGGAAGCATGTTGTTTGCTCATTTGTGTTCTGTTTTATTAAGATCTCTGAAATAATCGGTTTCTTTACACTTCTAAATATATGAAACTACTAACAAAATAACTCTACTAAAGATGATGTTATTAAAGGCGGTGAATGTGTAAGAAGTGTGAGTCTGGAAACATAACCTAGAAGGGATAATCTTGGAGCAGAAATGCACCAAGTAAGAACGGTTGTTCCTACGAACATGTAACAAGAACTGTTACAATAAGTCTATTAAACGTGCAACCAACGGTCTGTATGGCAGGATATGAGATCTTGAACAGCCATTTTCTCTTTTTTGAACACATTTCTAAAAAGTAAAAACTAAAGTCCTACTTTTCTATTTAATAAAGTGTTTAGCGACTATGTTCATTATCAAACTGATATCTCTAAACGTCATCGATATGATGGCTATTTTGTGTATTTATATATGATATAATCAATTAGAACGTTTGAGTAAATTTGTTTCCAGATAATTGATCGAGTCTGTGATATATTTAATCTTTAAACCGGCCATTGGAGGATGGTTCAAGTATCTGATCATATTGACATCAATAATCCTGATTATTCAGTATCTTCACCAATAGGGTAGTTAAGCATGATAATGATCTCAAATTCTCAATAATAAAAGATTAACTTTTATGTCTTTCTTTTGACAATACAAAAGTTACAGGAGATATGCTATGGGTATATTTTATGATGAATTTGCACGGAAATGCTGAGAACTTTTATTTTAAGTCAAGTTGAAATTAGATTTTGAACTTGTTTTGGTAAATAAATTGAAATTATTATCGTAAAATTACTAAAAAAGATATAATTAAATGAGTTTTATGGTATATGTTAGATATTTTGTAGTAAATATGTAATTTATGGTTATAAAAAACTAAAGTTTTAACACTTTTATAAAATAAAGTTTTAAAGTTCTTTTGCGCTTTATAATTTCATGTTCGCACGATAAACGAGACTTATTTTATAAAGGAGAACTTATTTTAAGTTCCTGCCCCATAAACCTCTCCCTAAACACACCCTATATATTCACATAATCTTCAAAGAAAATATTCCCACAATGATTTGGCTAGCTCACTTTTTCATCAAGGTAATTACTATAAGAGAGAGAAACTATATGAATGGACAAGTAAACGTGACACATAATTATGTTAGAGACATGTGTGAAATGTTACGTGCGAGATATGTAATATAACTGTATAAGTGTGTAATAATTCTGTTTAGAAAAAAGGTAAAGCTTTAAGTTTTCATAATTATCTTTATGAATTTGTAGATTTAACTAATGCCCCTAAACTACATGTGTTTTTTTAAAGAAAACAATCTTTATAATAACAATAATAATAACAATATTTATATTATATTTATGATTATTAAGTTAAACTAGCTGTGACTACTGCAAGTGGCATGATAAAGATAGTTATATGTGTTTGTTTAATTTTAGTGAATTGCTTCACAAGACTTGAACGATATGTGTTAGTTGTAGTTGTTTGTTTGGGTTCTACATCTGAACTTTCCGTAGCTTTCCTTTACATCATTATTCCCGATATAAAATACTCTCATCTCTTACACGTCAAACACTACCCCAAAAGTATATGATTTTGACGAATCAAGATTATATTGATTGAAATAAATGAAATAAAGGTTAAAGTTGTAAAATTTTGAATTAAAATAAAATAAACCCATTAAAATATAAAACTAAAACTCATAAAAATATATCAAAATGGATGTTGAATTAAAAGATAAAATTTTAGAAAATATGGTGAAATTAGATTATAAAAAATAAGTAGATAAAAGATATTTTAATTTAAAAATAAAGATAAATTTTAATTGAGAAATATGGCACGCCATTTTATAATTGGAGCTTTTATCTTAATTTTTAGTGGTTAGGAGTTAGGTTTGGAGTTTGTTAGAAGTTAGAACAGGTTTGTTAAGAAGTGACATACGTCATCTCACGATTGAGCCCTTATCTTAATTTTGCTAAAAACTCTTTCCATAATAAGCAAAGAAAAAGTTCGAATTTTTAAGTCTTCTAATTTTAGAAGGCCTAAATGCATTATAAAGTAGTATAGATTAATAGCATTAACCCAAACTTTATGCACGAGATGTTAGAATGAAAGCATGATTATTATGATATACAAATGAGGAATGGCGTGTGACATTTTTTATGTTTACTGTATGGCGTGTGATATTTATCGCAAAATTGCTTCATGGTGGGATGTAAATTCTCCTTAGGTTTCTTCATATGAGGATGGGAGGTTTGGATTTCAAGTCTTAATCTTTCTTCCGACCGTAAACAATTACTTGGAGGCGTTTTTTATATTGCTTGGTGGTTTATTTGGAATTTTCGAAATAGATTGGTGTTTAGCTCTACCACTCATTCCAAAGCGGTTTTTTTCGATGATATAGTAACTCATTCCTTCCAATGGTGTAAACAGGGCCGGATTTGAGCAAGTGCAGGGTGCTCGACCGCACAGGGCCTCCATGTTTTGAGGGGCCCCAAAAATTTTATACTTCGAAGCTGATTTAATTTAGTTTTAGCTTTAAATTGACTGTAAAGTGACAAGATATATACTACAGTTTGATTTATATCAAATATAAGGTAGTATTGATAGATTCATGTGTTTTAAGAAAATATGTAGAAACAGGGTAAACAACTGCAACGAGGAAGAAGAAGATGATTCACTTTTTGATATGTATAGTTTTTACCCTCTGTGTTTATAAAACTTTTCACTTTTGGATAAGTAAGTTATTTGTATTTCTCAATAGGTGCAACAAGTTAACAAAATTAACACTTTTAACCCTTTTTTGAGAAAAAATGACATAATCTAATCCATATATTTGAATTCAAAATCGTATTATACTTTTATGTTGTTTGAAAAGTTTAGTGTGATTTTTTTTTAACTTTCTATCACATAATGCATCCTTTTTTTTTTTTTTTTTTTTAAATTGTACATGTATCGTGACCTCATATTCCCGAGCTTACTTGGTATTTAGAAGATATTGACATCGAACACATACGTAAGTGAACTTATGGTAAATGCTAATATGGCACAGGGCCTCCAAAATCAATGGGACGGCCCTGGGTGTAAACATAAAGGCAAATTCTATTTTAATTGGATTGATTGGTTTAAAAATCCTTCTCTTGTAAATGTAATTATATAATCTTTGTTTTCTAGCTCCTTGCTAGTTTTTAATAATATCAGCCGTTTAAAAAAAAATAAATAAATAAAAATAAAATAAAAACATATATACAAATGAGTTTGCAAGACTATAAACGTATCCTATAAAGTATTATTAAATAATTTACTATTCAAACATGTCATGTTTACACACGTGAAAAAGAAATCTTAGTGAAATGAAATGTAACAGGAAAAAGAAATATAGGAAAATGAAATAGAGTAAGAATGTGATGAACTCCTATTTTGGTAACATAAAGAATTGATTTAAATAGTTAGCATGAAATCACTTCTTATGTTCCGCAGAAAAAAAAAAAAAAAATGGAAATGAGCTCACATTTTCTTCAACACGAACCAATTATCAAACATCATAAAATTGGAATTTGAGTATTTGTTATTTTTGTGTTGAAATCGTAGTTATCTTTTGTATCAGAGTTTAGATCACTCAATTGGTGTATGCATATCAAGGTTTTCAAGATCGGGATCCTAACCAGGATCATTTTCACTTTTGCAAGATCTTGATCATAAGATCAGATCGGGATCTTAAGATCTTACTCTAGTGTTATTTTTAATAGTTTTTGTAATATCATACAAATCTACAAATTATTATACATTATAAACACAAAATACTATGAATGTTTCATAAAAATGTTTTCCTAAATTATGATTATGAAATATTTAAAAAGATTAACATGTTTTTTTTTGAATTATGCAAAAAAACAACTCATAAATTTGTAGTTTTTTTGTTTATAAAGCGAGAAAAGTAAGATCGGATCGGATTAGATCTTAAGATCGTATGGTCAAGATCACGATCCTATAAGATTTTAAGCTTGCAAAGATCCTATGTAGGATCCGGATCGTTTTTGCTTTGCAGAATCGTAAAATCGTAAGATCCTAAGATCAGAATCGGGATCCTGACAACTATGATGCATACAAACTCGAATCATGAATCTGCTAATCAAAATTTGACTGTTTTATTTGGTCAAAAGCATTATTTCAATTACTCCCAAATTAACTTGTTCATAACTTTTTTTGAGACGCAAATTTTATTAAAAGATTATAGCAGACAGCTAGAAAAAAAAAAATACATGAAAGTTACAAAAGGTGTTGCAACCAATCATTCCAACTTACAGCTAAAAGAGTTCTAAATTTTAGCCAAACATAAGAAAATAGACGAATATTATAAAAAGGTCACTTTTCCTCATAGTACGAGAGTTGAAAACAACATTGTTCTCGAACTTCCAAATAATCCAATAGGTTGTTGTAGCTATAACTTCCATCTTTACTTTGTTATCCTTTATAGTTTGCGAATTATCGATCCAAGACATAGCCTATCGTACAGGAATATATTAAGGAAATTGAGAACCATTCCATATCCGAATACGTCTGCAAATGTTGGATGCCAAATCACAAGAGCAAAGAATACGATCAGTAGATTCGAAGTTGTAGTTATAAACATGGCAACAAATAGTTTGGAGATCTAAATCATAGTTATCAAGATCGAGATCTTGATCGTAGGATCGTACGATCTTACGATCATACATTAGAAAACCTTGCAAGATCGAAGTAGGAACGGAGATAGCATAGGATCGAAGTAAGATCGTGAGATAGCTAGTAAGATCGCAGGATCGCTATCAATCCCGATCCTACTATAAAGCCTATTTTTTATTATTAAACAAAGAGTAAACTATACCGTTCGTCCTTGTGGTTTACGCTGACCGACGAATTTCGTCCTTTGACCCAAAAAATGCACTATCCGTCCTTAAATGCGAAATGTTATCTACCGTCGATCCCTCCATCTAACGGCCCCCCAACAACGCTTGTTAAGTCATCACACTTAAGGGTAAGATACTCATTTTTCCCTTCTCACTCCACGTACTCCTCCTTTTCTAGCACTTACAAATGGAACCACAAATTCATTATCATCTCCATGTAAATATACAAACATAAAAATACACACAACAACGAGATCAAACATCCAAATTCAAAACTAGAAACAATAAATTCAGCAGGACAAGTAGGATGTTCACATATCTATAAACAACAAAACCAACATTTTTAATCCTAAAAACATAATCCTTAAAGGCCTAAAGTATAACTAGAAACCAATTTCAAATTCTTTACCACTATATTAAAGATAACATTAAAACAGATAATCAAAAGCACAACTTCTCAGCTTTCATCTCTATTATATAAAAACTCCACCATTTCATATGCATAGATCTTCACTATCCACTTCATCTTCTGCATTACATTCACACACCATTAATTTAGGCTCCTTCATTTTCATCAAACTGTTATAGCCCAATTTCTTCATTACTTGATTACATTTACATTTTTGTAGTTTTGTTAAAATCTTAGTAGTTAATGTATGTGAAATGAGGGTTTTTAATTATTAGCAACTTTTATTGTTAGCGGAAGAATAATAAGTGACATCATCGGGTTTTTATATCAGATTGGCAATGTGAACATGTGCTTACATGTAAATTATTTTAGGTATTATTTTATATGATTTTACAATTAAATATATAAACGGTAATTGAGGGTTTAATGTTTTGGTGATGTATTTAAGGTGGTACCAAGCGAAGATGATGAAAAAAGAAAGTAGTGTATTTAGATCGGTGGTCGATGGAGATTGGTGAAGAAGAAGATGAAAGAAGTAAAAAGAAGGTATATGGATTGGTGATGGGTGATGATGATGGAAGATAAAGATATATAAATGGAAAAGATGAAGTCAAAAGGAGGGCGTAAAAGGACCAAAATACCCTCACGTGGGTATCACGTGTTAGTAAATAACGAGAGTTAGAATGACCCGTTAAAGTGAAGGACGAACGATACATAACATTTCACATTTAAGGATGGATGGTGCATTTTTTTGGGGTCAAAGGACGAAACTCGTCGGACAACGAAAACAACAAGGACGAACGGTGTAGTTTACTCTTAAATAAACCTTTAACAAAACCTAAGCCCACTTTTCAAATTTTGACCTAATTTTACCTTTATACATGACCTAACTTTACTCGTGCCGTATTTCATTCCTACCTAAAGCGTTTATCAAATGACCGAAACATGAAGTAATTGCATGATTTATATTATTATAGTGTTTAAACTTTGAAATTTTTATATATGTTAAGTTAAATTGGACTTTTATATCGAATTTTATATGGAAATCTATAACACTACAACCCCTAATTAAAAAGTTACACTTTTGTAGGATCTTACGATCTCAAATCGATTTTATGATCCTGAACTTGGGTGACAAAAACGATCCTAAGTAGGATCGTGATCTTGATAATCTTGATCTAAACCTTTTCGAGAGAGATTAAGATGATGGGGTAGTCTATCAAACATAGCTCGCCACATGACGATATTAGAGTTACACCATCGTCAAGGTGTGTCTAAAGATGGTAGGATAATATCATCAATATGTTGTCGTGCTTCCCGAACAGTGAAGGAGCCGTCCATACTTAATGACTGTTGGTGGTTAGCTCCCAGAACAGGGTTAAGACAATTTGTAGCAACTGCAAATACCACTAGGTGGTTACCGGATATCACTTGGAATTATGTAATCACTTTTCAAAGTAAACTATTCGATCCTAATGCCTGGATTACACGAATATCTACTTGGGATAAGACCAAATGTAGTTATAGAATTAGGCACAATTCAATAACCCCTTTGCTTAGAAGTGTTAATCGGTTTCTGTGTGTTTTCATGCATAATCTGATATCCTATTTATAGGAGATTACTCTTAGCTAGTCAAATGGAATTATGAGAATTAATCGGCCCATTAATCGCCTCATAATTATCCCCATTATAGCCGTTAGTGGTTACATGACCAATTAAACGTGGTCATTAAGCAGTTGAAACTGCTGTAAGTTTGTGTATATTGAATAATAATAATGAGAGGTACATCAAGATTATATAAGCTACATAATGGGCCTAACATACAATGGGCCATAAACTAATCCTAATAATAATAGTCTAACACTCCCCAGCTTTGAGCGGGAGGAGACCGAACACCAAGTCGTCACGAAAATCAAGAAACAAGGCGATGGTAACCCTTGGTAAAAATATCGAGATCTCGAAACCTTGAAGGAGCATGTAGAACACGAATTTGACCAAGAGCAACCAAATCACGAACAAAATGAATATCAATCTCAATATGCTTGGTACCGATGTCGAATGGGGTTAGAGACAAGTACATCGCACTCACATTATCACAATAAACAATAGTATCGATGACAATGGTGTATGAAGCTCACGTAGTAAGTTTCAAGCCAACATGTCTCGAAACAATATTGACAACACCCGATACTCACCTCAAGATCGAACGAGAAACCGCTTACAGACGCTTAGAGGACCAGGAAAGTAAGTTGTTGCCAAGAAAACACAATACCGATGTAGACCGGCGAGTGGTAGGGCAACCACCCAATCAAAGATCCGAATAAGCAACCAAGGACTCGATGTAGAAGAAAATAATCAGAAACCATAAGCCAAAGTCCCCGAACATACCGTAATATTCGCTGAGAGCAAGTGAAATGAGGCTCATGAGGATCATGCATATACAAACAAACCTCGCCGCACAATATAAGTAATATTGGGTCTAGTGAAAGTAAGATCTCAAGAGAACTCGCAATACTCCGATATAACGAGGATCAAAACCGGATCACCGTCAAGACTCAACTTAGACTCGGCGTCAACCGAGTCCGAGAAGGATTACAACCAACCATATGTGCACGCTCCAAAATCTCCATAGCATACTTACGTTGTGACAAAACATCCTGACGAGTCATGTAATCGACACACCCAAAAAATAATTGAGAGAACCCAAATCATCATAGAGAACTCCTTATGCAAAGAAGCAATAATCACAGTAATAAACTATCGAGGAAGCAGAAGCACAATATCATCCACATATAGTAGCGTAAAAGCAAGGTCATCACCGTCGGTAAATAAATAAAGAAGAATCACAACGACTCAAGTAAACCCAACGGTAAGAATATAAGCAAAGAAATCAATAAACCATGCCCGAGGCGCCCGCTTAAGACCATAAAGAGAACGTCAGAACAAACAAACATAACTGGATGCTCAGATCCCGAAAACCGGTGGTCGATGCATATAAACAAGCCACCAAATCACCATGCAAAATGCATTCTTGACATCAAGTCGATGAACAGCCAATGTCGAGAAATAGCTAAACTAAGAACAATCCGAATGGTGCTCGGCTTAACAACCGGACTAAAGTTTCATCAACATCCACTCCCTCCACTGTGTGCTACCATTGGCAACAAGACGTGCCTTGTACCGACTAAGAGTGCCATCAGCCAAATACTTATGGCGAAATAACCACATACACCTAACAACATTAACACCCGCAGGACGAGGTACACAAGTCCAAGTTTTATTCTTAATAAGCGCATTATATTCATCAATCATAGCATTTCGCCAATTTGGATCATCAAGAGCAGCCTTATACGACCTAGGTGACGGAGAAACAGTTGACACATGACCAGCATACTTAGGATTAGGACGAGTAGTCCCGACACGAGAATGTGTGACCATGGGATGAATAGATACAACAGGTGGTGGCGTTGGTGGGTCAGGGATAGGTGCGGGAGAGACATGTGGCGTTGGTGTAGGTGGGGCAGGGGAGGTAGGTATATTTACTGGTTCGTGAGGTGTAGGTATGTCAACTGGTGGTATAGGAATAGGGTTTAAAGTAGTACCAATTGGGGTGGTGTTGATGATAGTGGAAATGAAATTGAAAGAATCTTCCAAAAAATCATAGGATGGAGTGGGTTTGGACGGATGGGTTTGAAACGGAAAAACCGTTTCATCAAATGTAACATGGCGAGAGATAATAATTTTGTTGGTATTTAGATCAAGACAACGATAGCCAAAATGATTGGCAGCATGTCCCAGCGCGAGGTCCTAATTTATGGTTGGTATCAATATGAGGGTAACAAAGACATCCAAAAACACGAAGTACACTATAATCAGGTGTAGCACCAAAAAGGCGGGTAAAGGGTATGTCATTGTTAACGACACGGGAAGGTAGGATATTCAATAAATAAACAGCCATATTAAGAGCCTCAGTCCAATAGTTGGGTGGTAAATGTGCTTGGAACAATAAAGTACGAATAAGGTTATTGATGGTACGAATCATGCGTTCAGATTTTCCATTTTGTTGAGAGGTGCGGGGGCAAGAAAATCTAAATTGGATGCCATAGGTTGAAAATAATTTATGAAAGGCGGTATTATCAAACTCACCACCATGATCACATCGAAACGACTTAATTTCACACTTAAACCGAGTACGAACATAACTACTGAAACAACCGAAATTTAGACAAAACATCGATTATTCATTAATGGATAAACCCAAACATACCGAGAGTAATGATCAAGAAACAAAACATAATACTTAAAACCGTAAAGACTCGAATTGGGGATGTCCACAACCGAGTGAACAATGTCAAAACAAGAAGTAACAAGATTAGATTTAACTATCAAACGGAAGCTTCACGTGTTTACCAAGTCGACAAGCATGGCAAAGAACGGAAGCTTCTCTTTATAACAAGAAATAGAATCACTATTGAGAACCAATCGATGATGGTTTATTGGTCGAATAAAACAAAAAAAAAAAAAAAAAAATCAACGTTGTGTAGAGTTTAGAGAATGGAGAACCAATCGTAATGGTTATGGTTGACAAAAAACAGGTTGACAAAATCAATATTGAGAACCAATCAGATGATGGTTTATTGGCCGAATGATTATTATTTTTTTTTTATTATTTTTTTGTTTTGTAGTGTCGAATAAAAAAAAATGTTGTTTTGGGTATAGTGATCGTTTATGATTAGGGAATCCACAAATAATTAAAATACTTGGTCGACAACACACTTGGTCGACAAACACACCTCGACAACACACTATGGTCGAGAAACACGAAAGCTAAAAAACGAAAAAAACGTGCGGAAGCAATAGAGTGGATCGGTTAGGGTTTGATACCATGTAAGTTTGTGTATATTGAATAATAATAATGATAGGTACATCAAGATTATATAAGCTACATAATGGGCCTAACATACAATGGGCCATAAACTAATCCTAATAATAATAGTCTAACAACTGCCACTTGAATAGGTCAATGCCTGTTACAAGTTGATAACACTAGCAATACTTACATAGCACTAGCAGTACTTTCATAACACTAGCAGTACTTACATAGCACTACCAGTACTTTCATAACACTAGCAATACTTTCCACTAGCAAGATTTTCCACTAAAGAGTCGGGTGTTCAGGGACCTTATGGGTGTACACCTGCACCTCGACCCATTACCAGTGTGAACTAATCCCCAAGTGCACTAATTTTTCCAACAATCCTCCCCAAATTTAGTTCACTTCCTTTGCATGAAAAACAAACATTAAACAAAACATGTGCATAAACGAAAATATCATGAGGATTGAATTTCCATCTTAGTACATTACACGTTCAAATATTCGAGAATCTGGGTGTTATAAGAATTGAACCCTTCAACCCATTTGAATACCTGAAGATAAAACACACACAAGTTTTCAAACACTTAAAAGCTCCTGACACTATACAAGCCATGTGTCCATATCCAAATTCATAAATGTTGTAAGAGCCAAAAGTCCAAAGCTCCATGAAGCGGCAAAACTTCAACCTTTACATAGGGGGTTCATCTTTATTCATGCTCCTGCCAAGTACTTTTTCAAAGAAAATTAACCATTAAGAAGTAAAGACCTCATCCTCCTTTCAACAGGTTCTGAGCACAACCTTAGGATGTATAAAAACATGTGTTCTAGTCCACTAAATGTTCAACTTTCCACATTGAACTCAGCTCCCAAGTTTCCTTAGGAGGGAGTTGGGTGTCCTAGCATTCAGTGACTAAGTTGGACTTAAACCCATCCCTTTAGCGATTTTATAACCAAGTCTCTAGCCGCACCCTTCGTCAAGTGATCGCCTAAATTTTGTTGAGATCTAACAAACTCTATAGATACCACCCCATTCATGATAAGCTTGCGAACATGCTATGTCCGACACCCAAGTGTCTAGACTTACCATTATACATCCGGCTATAAGCCTTAGCCAATGTAGCGCACTATCACAACGGATAGAAATAGGTGCTATAGGTTTAGGCCACAATGGAATCTCAAGAAGCAAGTTTTCAACTATTCGACTTCTTAACCAAAGAATGCTAAAGCCACAAATTCGATTCCATTGTTGAACCGGTGATGCAAGTTTGCTTCTTGGATGCCCAAGAAATTGCACCTCCACCAAGTAGGAATACCCACCACCGGTAGACAATTGTCTTCGATGTTATTGATCCAACTTGCATCGCTGTATCCTTCCAACACCGATGGGTAACCAAGATATGAGAGACTATAATCCATAGTTCTCTTCAAATACTTCATACCCTCCGAACGCTTGCGATGATGAGCACTAGGATTACTAGTATATCCGCTCAATTTTCCCACCGCAAAACCAATATCGGTCTTGTACAAGTCATGGCATACATCAAGCGACCAATTACCCTAGAATACTTAAGTTGAGATACAACCTTGCCATTATTAGGCTTTAGTTTCTCACAGTATCCATAGGTGTACTCACGGAGTACAATCAAAGTAATTGAATTTCCTCAACACTTTCTCAATATAATGAGACCGAGATATAAATTCTTTTACTTTCATGTTTAATCCTTATACCAAGGATAACATCGCCTCCCCATGTCCTTCATGGAGAACCTTGATGACAAAATTCTTTTGTCGTGTCAACTGATTTTGGTCACGCCAAAGATCAACATGTCATCAACATATAGACAAATGATGACTCCTTTACCGATTCATTAAATTTGCTATATACACATTTGTCGCCTTGGTTAAGAACATAACCACTAGACAAAACCACTTCATCAAATTTTTGATGCCATTGCTTAGGTGCCCGCTTTAGTCTATAAAGAGACTTAATCGGTTTACACACCTTGTTTTCATTGCTCGGCATGATGAAGCCCGAGGTTGGTTCATGTAAACCTCCTCATCCAATTCACCATTCAAGAAAGTCGTCTTCACATCCATCGATGAATAATCGATTGTGAATTGATGCCAATGCAATCAACAATCTAATGGTACCGACACGAGCCACAGGGGCATAAGTATCAAAATAGTCAATTCCTGACTTTTGTTTAAAGCCTTGAATGACTAGTCTAGCCTTGAACTTTTCAATAGTTCCATCTACCTTCATTTTTCTTTTGAAAATCCATTTGCAACCCAAAGGTTTGCAACCAGGTGGTAGATCAACCAACACCCAAGTGTTGTTGCCCATGATGGAATCCATCTCATCATTGATTTCTTCTTTCTATAAAGCAATATCCTGGGACTTCATTGCCTCTTCAAATGTCTTGGGATCATCCTCAACAATGAAGCAATAGGAGTATTGGTCTGAGACCTCATCCTCGGTTCCTTCAACTAAGTATAGTTGAAACTCGTGTCTAAATGACTTGAGTCCCGACCTTTGCTCTTTCTAAGCATAGGTTCAGTTGTTGAACCACAACCTCATCGGGGACCACCGATGGTTCATCATCGAGGACCTCTCGATACACTCGTGTCATGAGTTCCATTAGGAATCCTTTGACTTGGTCTAGGGACCGATGAGAATCTATTCTCATCAAAGTTTGCATCACTTGATTCAATTATTGAGTTAACCAAACATATTCATTAGATTCAATAATATAGAACCTAAAGGCCTTGGAATGCTTAGCATATCTAACAAAGATGCATCAATGCCTCTTTCACCCAAAGTCTTTAGCTTTGGATCGTGAGTCTTACAACAACCCTACAACCCGGACCACGAGATAGTTCAGTTGGGTTTCCTTTAGTCCGAGTTCATAAGGGGTAACCTTGTTCCTTTTGTTGGGAACCCTATTTAATAAATAGCAAGTCGTTAACATAGCTTCACCCGGGACCCTTGACTCAATCTCGAATAGGACAACATGGAATTAACCATCTCCTTCAAAGACACTGTTTTCCTTTCGTAAATACCATTTTGCCGAGGAGTATAAAGGCGATCGTTTCATGGATTATACCAACAGACCGAAATACTGAGTATCCATGTACTCACCTCCCCTATCGCCCTTAATCTTTGATCAGGGACCCAAGTTGTAATTCAACTTCAGTTTTAAACACTTTGAATTTATCTAATGCTTCATCCTTGGTATGTGACAGATAGACATAACAAAACCTAGAAGCATTATCAATAAATATCACAAAGTACTTCTTATTCCCCAAAGATGGAGTGGCATGCAAATCACATAGGTCACTGTGTAGAAGCTCCAAGAGCTTAGTCTCACGACTAACACCCTGAAAAGGTTTCTTGGTTATCTTGGTCAACATGCAAGTTTTACACTTTTTAGTGTCCATGTCAAAAGCTAGGATTAACCCATCCTTAGACATATCTTGCATTCTTTTATAGTGTACATGGCCAAGTCTAGCATGCCAAAGGGTAGAGTCAGTCAGGTAATTGGTGGTCACAAAGACTGAATTAACACTATCAGTGACAATATTAAGCCTGAACATTTGATTACACAAATAACCAAAACCAATAAAAACACCATGCTTAGAAAGAACAAATTTATCAGACTCAATAACTTGTTTATATCCATGATTATTCAAAATACTACTTGAAACCAAGTTCTTCCCGATATCGTGAACATGAATAACATTAAACAAAGTTACAATCTTTCCAACTAAAATTAAGATCTACACAACTACGACCATGCACCAAGGTCATTGACTCATTTCCCATGTGAAGAATAGAACCATCATTCGGTGACTCATAAGTCTTGAACCAACTTCTATCTTTACACACATGAACTGCTGCACCGTATTCAACCCACCATGCAACATCATCATCCTCGCACATAATGAGATTCGACATATGTAACATAATAAATCGAAAAGACTTATTAACCATATTCGAGCTTTCAGTGAGTTGGAAGAACCACCACCCCCGAACCATTAGTGCACGATCCATTGGCTTTACCACCAACCTTAACACCTTTGCAATCCCTTTTAATGTGATCGGTTTGCCACATTTCCAACAAGTAGGTGTTGCCTTCTTGTTAGGATCCGCCTTGTGTTGTCATGATATTTGCGTTTGCCTTTGTTGTCATTTTACCGGTGGAGTTGTTATGCTCTACCATATTGACAACAGATGCACCAAGAGCATTGCTACTCTTTGGCTTGTCATTATCCCGCACCTTGAGAGATTCTCAATGCGCAGATGATCGCCCAACTCAACCGAGTTAACTCATCCTTTTTATGTTTCAAGGTATGCTTGAAATCTTTCTAAGAAGGGGAAGTTTATCAATGACACAAGAGACTTGAATAGCCTCATCCATGTGCATATTGTGTTGTGTAAACCTTCCAAGTATACCAAAGTTCATTGTATTGTTCCATAACTGGTCTTGAATCGGTCATTTTGTAATTTGTGAAATTACTTACAAGGAACTTCTTACTTGATGCATCCTCAGCCATATATTTGGCATATAAGGAATCCCATAGTACTTTGGAAGATTCAAAAATATCAAACAGAGAATCAGACATACCATTGAGGATTAGACCTCTGCAAATGTAGTCATCATTCTCCCATTTGCTCCTCCTCCTGATCTGCTCCATTGTAGCATCATCCCCATCATCAGGAATAGGAGTGGTTAGCACATAAACCACACTCATGCTTGACAACAAGAAGTACATCTTCTTCTGCCATCTCCTGAAGTCCACCCCTTCAAACTTATCAAGCTTGGCAAAGTTTGAAGCCATGTGTTTCATTGCAGCAGCAGCCATTGATTATCACAAAGAGTTTACTTTGATTGTTGGTGGTTAGCTCCCAGAACAGGGTTAAGACAATATGTAGCAACTACAAATACCACTAGGTGGTTACCGGATATCACTTGGAATCGTGTAATCACTTTCCAAAGTAAACTATTCGACCCTAATGCCTGGGTTACACGAATATCTACTTGGGATAAGACCAAATGTAGTTATAGAATTAGGCACAATTCAATAACCCCTTTGCTTAGAAGTGTTAATCGTTTTCTGTGTGTTTTCATGCATAATCTGATATCCTATTTATAGGAGATTACTCTTAGCTAGTCAAATGGAATTATGAGAATTAATCTGCCCATTAATCGTCTCATAGTTATCCCCATTATAGCCGTTAGTGGTTACATGACCAATTAAACGTGGTCATTAAGCAGTTGAAACTGCCACTTGAATATGTCAATGCCCGTTACAAGTTGATAACACTAGCAGTACTTACATAGCACTAGTAGTACTTTCATAACACTAGCAGTACTTACATAGCACTAGCAGTACTTTCATAACACTAGCAGTACTTTCCACTAGCAGTACTTTCCACTAAAGAGTCAGTGTGTTCAGGGACCTTATGGGTGTACACTCCGTACCTCCTGACCCATTACCAGGTGTGAACTAATCCTACAAGTGCACTAAATTTGCCAACAATGACCAGATTCAAGTATTCATATCAGATGACGTACTTACATGATGGATCTCTGTGAGTAGGGTATCCGGCATAGTTCTATTACGGCCATATGTGATATCAGGACGCTAATTCAAATTCCACTCTCCATTTATAATACAATCACAAACTTTTGCATCTTCGTTGCAGTCAAGACAAAAAAGACGATTATATCGATCTTTGAGTGGAGAGTCCCCTATCCAAGTATTTTTCCAGAAGCGAACTAGATAATTGATGGAGGCAGTGATCTTAGCCCAAATCCTTGCGTTTTACATACTTTAGGATATAAACCGCCTTCGTCACCATGAATAGATTTGATTAGCTTAGCCCATAATAGATTTGGGTGATTAACTACTCTCAACCACCTTTTAGAATAAAGCAAGATTAAATTCTTTTAGACTTCCAATACCTAGACCATCTTTATCACGGGAAGCCAAGACGTTAAGCCATTTAATCATATCCAAGCTATGTTTAAGATTCAGAAGATCCTCCCCAAAAGAAAGTAGCTCAAAGACGTTTCAAAGAGTATAGAATGGTTTCTGTAACTCTAAAGAGGGACATGTAATATATCCTTAAACTTCCAAGAACTGATTTAAAAGAAGAGTCATACGCCCTCTAATGGAGAGAAGGTTCGCCTTCCATGTAGACAACCTAGCTTTGAACTTATCTACCATCGGATGCCAATTGGTGGTGAGAGACATGCTAGATCCAATCGAAAGGCTAAATAATAACCATGCAAAACATGAACAATGTTGTCGATGTCACTCTGACTCTAGTCGGTCACTAACACAACGTTATCTGCGTAAAAGAAATAAGAGAAATGAGCATATAACCGACGGTAGTACCTTTTATGAGGATAGCATGAACCGCATCTTTGATGGTAAGATGGAGTCCTTCCATGACAAGAATATAAAGGTAAAGAGACAGAGGGTCTCCTTGCCTTAAACCTCTTTTGGAAAAGACTACCATTTACGAGAATAGAAGTGTGAGAGGATTTTACACATTCCCGGATACATCCCCTCCAAATATCTCCAAAACCGAAGTGTTGTAAGATGTGATTAAGATATTGCCAACTTACTAAATCAAAAGCCTTCTCGAAGTCTACTTTGAAGATCATGAGCTTTTTATTTCTCTTTTTGTACCAGTCAATAAGCTTACTTAACATAAGAGGGCTATCAAGAATTTGGCGGCCCGCAATAAAAGCCGATTGCTCATGACTAATAGTTTTGTCAACCAACGATGCCAAACAAGTAGCCAATAGTTTTTGAAATTATTTTGTATTGTAGACCAATGAGCAAGATGGGTCTAAAGTATTTTATAAAAAGCGAGTTTGGAACCTTTAGAATGAGAGTGATGAAAGCCGACTTGGATCCTGGTGGAAGCTTTAACGTGGCGAAAAAATCCAAGACAAACTTTTCGATGTCTTGTTTGAATAATTTCTAATAATTTTTCAAAGAGAGGAACAAGAATCCATCCGGGTCGGTGCTTTATTACTACCAGAGTCTCATACAGCCTGTTTGAATTCGTCTAGAGTTACGTTCTGCTACAAAAGTGCCCTTTCGGGTCCCAAAATTGAATCAAAAGACAAGTGATCAGTATAGCGGATTTGAAGAGAGAAATGGTCAAATGTATCTTTATAAAAATTCAGGAAAGCCTCTTTAACAAGGTGTGGTGTTCAGTTCCAATTGCCATTAACCATGATATGCCTCGAATCATTTGGTTTCGTCTTCATGGTTGACCAAACTATGAAAGAACTCCGGGTTTTCGTCACCTTCTACGTACCCACTGATTCTAGATGTTTGAAAGATTTCCATTGATAATAAAGATTCAAGGTTATTGAGCTCTGAATTAATTGAATACGTTCCTCCTTTGTTATGTCTGAAACGAGAGAGTGCTCAATTTTGTGGTCAATAATTTGAAATCAGGCCTTGCACCCGGCCAATCCATGTGTGGCACGTGCCACAGGTAGCCAGGCCATAGCTTCGCCCCTGGAAACACCCTTAATTAATTCTTCACATATATCGGTTTACTAGTTCTTCATGAAAGCGTTAATGGATGTCTAGATGAGGAGATAATGAAATTGGGGGTTAGGGTTTCACTTGCTTAAAAAGAATTGTATACAATTGTGGTACACACATGTTGTGTTCTTTTATACCTCCGTTATTCAATATGCAAATGGGATGGAATTCATGGAAATTAAATGAGAATAAGTGTAAAATAGTTTCTCGAGAAAATTGATTCTCCGCCTCTTTTTTCCCATGAGGCTACCCGTAATGCAACTCACAACAGAATCGAAGACACCACTGGCATATCATCTTTCTATCTTTACAACAACTTCATGACCAACTTAGTGTAATAAGGAAACCGATGACACAAACAAAAAAAATCATTTAATAAAAACACCCCACACACACAAAACCTCACATGACTCGGTCTTATTTTCGACCGAGTTCTTCCTTTTTAGCATAAGGGACGTGTCAAATGAGGGAAGGTGTAAGGGGGGCATGCATAAGGGATGCGTCGTGTTGGGGTCGACCGTGTCGGACGACCGTTGCATTACGGGTGGACTGTGTACCAAACATGAGAATTGAGTCTATTGGGGTCACCAATATTTATGATTGAGATTATGGGCTACCGTATACTAAATAAGTTGGGCTGGGCTAGTTGGCTGGCCTGACTCAAATAAAAGTTTTCATACAAATATTTCTAACCCTACACATTCGGCCACAACTGATTCCCCGCCATTTCAATACAAATTCAAGTACCAACCGCCCTTTGATCAGTTTCACTATGTAAATTCATTTTCTTCAACTTATCAATCCATTAAATCTTCCAAAACCTTCCTATATCATGTTTCATCAATCGGTCATCTGCATCGCTATCGTCACCTTTTTCATGCTTCCTAACCTCTCTATATCAGGTACAAAATTTATACTATGTAATAGTTATCGTTTCTTACACATATGTCTTTAAACAAATCTGATTGAGAAACTTCTTGAGAAGCTAGAAATTGCATAAGTAGTTCAGACTTCGATCAACGGGATTCGACATGCAAGAATAAAATTTATTTTCTTTTGTATATATATGGTCGATATCAAGTTCACATTCATGAAACTACTAGCAGCTGTTACTAATATCTATAACCATAATTCCACCAGTGCCGAGAAATTTTGCGTCAACTTGTGCTCTTAGTATCTGTCCGACCTGCTAACTGTTCCAAGTCACACTTAATTAAGAGTTGTTTTGCACACATTAAAATAAAGTCTTATTTGTTGTGTTGCAGATGATTCGGACTTGGAAAGTCCCACGCTAGCTTTTGATTGGGTAGACTGGAAGAATAAATTTAGGGTAGGTGAAATTGCAAGTATTAAGTTTGAAGTACTAATAGATTTCAAGACTGAACAGGACAGACACCTTTTAGTCCAAATGTCTCGATGAATGACGTAATGGGGAACAGCAGTGTCATTACTGGGCTTTCTTACGATTTCGTGCAGCAGATGTCAATGATTGGAGGATCACGTTTATACCAATCAAGGCCGGGTCGTTCAATGTGCTTATTACTGAGGATAAATTTAATGTTATGGACCCGATTTTGCATTATTTTGCTACACCAGGTTTTTGTTATAGGCTTCTTTCCGCTTAGTCGTTCTACTTTGTTGTGTATATTTGAGTTTTTAAATGATAGTTTTGTGTCCCTTTTGGTTCATTTTGTTACAAAAAACCCATTAAAAGCTGTTTTTCAATTCAAAAATGACAATTTTTTAAATAAAAAAGTTACATTTCGGTATAAAACTGTTACGATTTTATGTAATTTTTAAAATTTATGTACAATCATCAAATTCACGGGTTAGATAATAACCCAAATGGTACACAAAGCCATCTTTATACGAATATCAGCACATTAGCTAAAACATGACAAATAGAAAATATGTTATATATGCAGATAACCCTTTGTTTAAAATTAAGTTTCCAATTTAAAATAGTTGATGATAGACGTCTTTTTTAACCAAAGGTGAAATTTATGAGCTTGGTGGCATCGTGTCATGGATGGGACCTACGAACAATTTTATAGCTGAGATGACAGCAACCGTCCTGATACTACCTAAAGATGCATTCGGGAACACTGTCACATCTGAGAGTGAAGGGCCAAAGGATTTCTATGATTTTCAGTTCTCTGCAAATTTTGATGATGGGTCCTATGTAGATCCAGGGAAGGCGAATTACAAAGGATGGAATGAATTTGGTTATCTCTCCTACGAATTTGTTATAGTCACATCAGGAATTCATTTACTTCATGTAAAACACAAGAACAAAAGCTTGATTGGTTCTCCATTGCGTTTAGAAGTTTATCAAGGTGGTTCATATACCATATGATCTAATAGTCATGCGATTTAGTATGGCATCTATGATAATATCTTCATTGTTATTGATTTCAAGAATTTAATGAACAGGGGCACTTGATGTTGGCAACTCTATGCCAGAGTGGAGCTCCGAAGCAAAATCTTATCAGCTTTCTTCTAAGATGGAAACTTTTATACACCAGCGAGATAGTCACGGGAACCTTGTACCAGGACTTCATGAATTTGATATTCAAGTTTTGATTAAGGGGACAAAACTGTCTTATCCCATTAGTGACATGCGATTTATGGAGGTATCACCGGGCATTCAGTCGTTTACTTTCACAACAACTGTACCAGGAGACTTTATCCTGACCATCTCAGATAAGATTACGAAGAAACAGATCATGTATATGCCATATGAATTCAATGTCTTCGTAGGTGTGTATTTTATATTTCTGTCATCATCATGCTGTACTTTTTTAGTTAAAGGAATAACTTAGTAAAATATCAACTTTATTGAAATGGTCCAATTTGGTAATTATAGTATTTTTATATTTTATATCCCAATCTAGTAATCAATGTTACGAAAATGAGCTAGTTTGGTAATACAGTTTACTTTTGCTTCTATTATGCAATCATATCTATTTATCAATGTAATTTTTGCTTTTATTTGGTAATCACTCACTACTTCTTTAGGCTGTAGTTACCAAACGGCCAGTTTTAGAAACTTTAATTGCCAGATTGGGACATAAATATATAATTACCAAATCGGGCGATTTCGAATAGTAGGTGTCGATGTTTTATGGACATGCCTAGTTAAAATGGTGATGGTTTCAGTTTGCTCAATATTGAAATAGGCTATTGTGATGGAGTCAAGAGCATTGTCAATGGATCCGGTTTAACTGATTCTCTTTTTGGGCAAGCTTGGAATTTTTCCATATTTTTAAGAGATGCTTATGATTATTCTGCTCCACTCGACTTAGAAAAGCTTCAAGTAGAAATTAGAATGCCTCGCTCGAGCCCCATGCATCCACAAATATACCCGAGGGATCCTATCAATGGTATAACTCAAATAATATATTCTTATATTCAAATTCATATGAAACTTATACGTTAATGATCAAACAGGTACTCAGCCAAATGGAATTTTCGCTTACAGTCCATTTGGTCAGACGGGAATTGCTTCTGTTCCATCATTTTACTTTAATAATAATGTGATAACTCTTTTCTTTATCCATTATTTAATGCATTATCGTTTTGACATCAAGACTAATGATAGTTTTTGTTTTCTATATTCAGTCTTCTACGAACTGGCAAGCAAAGGGTAGTGACTTTGATGTCGTATTTGTGCCTGAAAAGCCAGGGGACTATGAAATCCGTATATTTTGTGGCAACATTCCGTTGAATAACGGCCAACCGTTTGTAAAGAACGTAGTAGGTTCAGGTAATATGATACACGCAAGCATGATATATAATCATCTATATATTGTATTATAATCTAGTGAACAATTAGTTGTGTCAAATTTTTGGTAACGTTCTATATTCTTTAATTTGGTGCAGGCGAGGTCGATTTATCTAAATCAGAAGTTTTAAAATATGATCCAAAGCTAGCAACGACGCAGATTGGTTACATTACTGTGAAACTGATGGATTCTTATTATAATCCAGTCATGTTCCGAGTAAAGGAGTTGTATGTAGATACGGGTGACTACAATTTGACACATCGTGGTTTTCGTGTACCAATTAAAGAGAACTTTGATGGGACATATACCGGGGGCTACTTTTATGCCGTACCTGGAAACTACGAACTGTGTGTTAAGTTTAATAATAAGTGTTTCTTGCCCAATCGTTTAGGGGTGATAGTGCACGATCGTAAGCTTAAAAACTTAAATATATCAAATAAAGTTCCTTTGCTAAAGCTAACAGTGTGTACTTTTTGTTTTCAGGGTTTACCTATCCTAAAGCTAACGATGATAGAGCTGATGTCTGGGAGGATCAGTCTGCTGGTTTTTATCCTTTAGGAAATGATTTCTTTGTTGGTGGAAATGCAAAAATCGTTGAGTTTCTGCCGGTAACGCTTAAATCCTCTGATAAATTCCGCAGCTCTGGTGTAATCATTATTGTTAATGCATCTGTTATCATATTCCATTGATGTTTGGACAACACTAAATTCATGACACTGCGCACAATGTAAGGAATTTAGAATAAAGTTTGTAAACACATGCTTTTGGAGAGAAAATTGTTGATGTTATTAAATTACCAAAAGTTACAAGGGAAGTCCTATATAAAGGACATGTCTAATTTTGACAGGTTAGATCAAAATTAAGAGTTATAATCAGGAAACAAGTAACTGAAATTAAGCTAAGATCACATGATTAAAGATAATTCTAGCCTTCACGTGATTTACGATTATATAAAAGAAACAAACTAAAAACATAAATTCTTTGTATTAGGGGGAAACTAAATAGTTCCAGTGACTCCCAAAGAATTACTAGTGTTTTGATAGTATGACGGCGTTAGTTGAATATTAGTACATACTCTAAACTCTAAAGTTTTATTACTACATGCACGATAACAAATTCCCAAGACTTAGTGTGATACATTGTCTTGGCAGCCCAGTTATGGTTCAGTTTTGCAGTATGGAGATGTCCTCAGATATACACCATATAAGGGATATTATGGAAGTGATACATTTATGTACACATTTTCAGATGTAACAGGCATCACTGTTTCAGCTAGTGTAAACCTCGATGTTCTCCCTATCCCTCCACAGTTTGTTTCTTCTCCAAAATCGTTGCAAGCAACTGAAGATGCACTAAGTCCTAAATTTGGGTAAGCTGTTAAGTGTTATAGAGCCTCTTTAGTCTGAGTACCATTGTACTAATTGTCTCTTTTTACAGTGGTTTTCCTAGCTTTATGCTCGCATATTCAAATTCCCAACAGTATATTTCTGTTAAGCTTAGTGCCGAACATGGGAAGGTTTTTTTTTTTTTTTTTTTTTTAAAAAAAAAAAATTTTAAAAAACCCCCGGTTGGCCCCGGGGGGCCCAAAAAACCCCCAAAAAGGTTTTTCCTTTTTTCCAAAAATTTTTTCCAAATTTTGGGAAAAAAAAAAAAAAAAAAAAAACCCCCCCCTTTTCCCTTTTAAAAAAAAAAAATTTTGGTTTAAAAAAAATTTTTGGGTTTTTTTTAAAAATTTTTAAAAAAAAAAAGCCCAAAATTAAAATTTTTTTAAAAAAAATTTTTATTTTTTTTTAAATTAAAAAAAAAAAAGGGGTTTTTTTTAAAAAGTTTTTAAAAATTAAAACTTTAAACCCTTAAAAAAAACCCCAAATTTTTTAAAAAACCCCAAAAAAAAAAAAGGGGTTTTTTTTTTTTTAAAAAAAGGGTTTTTTTTTTTAAAAAGTAATTCCTTTTTAAAACCCAAAATTTTTTTTTTTAAAAAAAATCCCCCTTTTTTAAAATTTTTAAAAAAGGTTTAATCAAATTTTAAAAAACCCCCCAAAAAAAAAAAAAAAAAACCTTTTTTTTAAAAAAAATTTAAAAACCCCCCCTTTTTTAAACCCCTTTTAATTCTTTTTTAAAGAAAAATTAAAAAAACCAAATTATTTTTAAAAAACCAAAATTTAAAAAAATTTTGAAGGGGTTTTTAAAAAAACCAATTGGGTTATAAAAAAAATTTTAAAATTAAAAAAAAAAAATTTTTTGGGGTTTAAAAATTTTTTTTCCCAAATTTAAAAAAAATTAATTTAAAAAAAAAAAAAAAAAAAAAAAAAAATTTAAAAAAAAAAAAAAAATTTAAAAAAAAAAAATGGAAAAATTTTAAAAAAAAAAATTTTTTAAATTTTTTAAGGGGTTTTTTGGGGAAAAAAAAGAAAATTTTTTTAAAAAAATTTTTAAAAACCCAAAATTTTTAAAAAAAAAATTTTTTTTTAAAAATTAAAAAAAATTTAAAAAAAAAATTTTTTTAAATTTTTTTTTTTCCCCCAAAAAAACCCTTAAAAATTTTTGGGTTTTTTAAAAAAGGGGGGGAAAAATTTTTTAACCCCTTTTTCCGGTTTTTTTTTCTTCCAAAACCAAATTGGGGGTTTGGTGGTTTGAAGGGCCCCCAAAAAGGGGGGAAAAAAAAAAGGGTTTTTTTTTTGGGGGGGTTTTTAAAGGGGAAAAAAAAAAAATTTTTCCCCCCTTTTTGGTCCCCTTTTAAAATTTTTAAAAAAAAAAAATTTAAAAAATTTTTAAAGGAAAAAAAAAAAAAAAAAACCCCCCTTGGGGGAAAAAAAAAAGGGGGAAAAATTTGGTTTTTTTTTAAAAAAACCAAAAATTTTAAAAAAAAAATTGGTTTAAATTTTAAACCAAAAATTTAAAAAAAAAATTTTTTTTCCCCCCCTTTTTTTTAAAAAAAAACCCAACCCCTTTTAAAAACCAATTTTCTTTTTTAAAAAAAAAAAAAAAAAAAAAAAATTCCCCTTTTTTCAAAAAAAAAAAATTTTTTTTTTAAAAAAAAAAAAAAACAACGGTTTTTTTTTTAAAATTTTTTCCCCCAAAAAAAAAAAACCAAAAAAAATTAAAAAAAAATTTAAGGGGGGGGGGTTTTTTTTTAAAGGATTTAACCCCCAAAAAATTTAAAATTCGGAAAATTTGGGTTTTTTAAAAAAAAAAAAAAAAAAAAAAAAATTTTTTTTTAAAAAAGGGGGATAAGGGGGAAAAAAAAAAAAAAAGAAAAAAAATTTTTTTTAAAAAAAAAATTTTGGGGGAACCATTTTGGGGGAAAAAATTTTTAAAAAAGGGAAAAGGTTTTTAAAAAAAAGGGGAAAAAAAAAAAGGTAAAAAAAAAGGGGGGTTTTAAACCCCTTTTTTTTTTTTTTTAAATTTTTAAAGGTGGGGGGAAAAAAAATTTAAAATAAAAAAAAAAATTTTTTTTTTAAAACAAAAAAAAAGGGCCCCCCCAAAAAAAATTTTTTTTTTTAATAAAAAAAGGGGGTTTTTAAAATTTTTTAAAAAAGGTTAAAAGGTTTTTTTTAAAAAAATTTTAAAAAGGGAAAAATTTGGTTTTTTTTTCCCCCCAAAAAAGGAAAGGGGGGGGAAAAAAAAGGGTTTTTTTTCCCCCAATTTAAAAAGGGGCCCCAAAAAAAACCCTTTTTCCCAATTTCCCCCCCTTTTAAAAAAAAAAAATTTTTTTTTTTAAAATTTTTTTAAAAAAAAAAAAAAAAAAAGGGGGGTTTTTTTAAAATTTTTTTAAAAAAGGAAAAAAAAAAAAAAAAAGGAAAAGGGGAAATTTAAAAAATTTAAAAAAATTTTAAAAAAATTTTAAAAAGGGTTTTCCAAAAATTTTAAAAAAAAAAAAGGGAGGTTTGGGGAGAAAAGGCCCCTTTCCAAAAAAAGGAAAAAGGAAAAAAAGGGGATTTTGGGGGGGGGTTTTGGGGGGAAAAAAAACCCCCCCCAAAAAAAAAAAAAAAAAAAAAAAAAAATTAAACCCCTTTTTTTAAAAATTTTTTTTTTAAAAAAAAGGGTTTTTTTAAACGTTTTTCCCAATAAAATAAAGGAAAAAAATTTGGAATTTTAAAAAAAGGGGTTTTTTTAAAAAAGGAAAAGGGTTTTTTTTTTGGGGGGAAAAAGGGGGGGAACAAGGAAAATTAAACCCCCTTTTTTTTAAAAAAAAAAATTTTAAAATAAAGGAAAAAGGGGGGAAAAATTTTCGGGGGGGGGCCCCCTTTTTAATTTTTTTGGGGGCCCTTTATTTTTATGGAAAAATTTTTAAAAAAAAAAAAAAAAAAAAAAAATTTTAAATTTAAAAAAAAAAAAAAAAATTTTTTTAAAAAAAAAAAAAAAAAAAAAAAGGGGGAAATTTTAATTCCCCCCAAAAAAATTTTTTTTTTAAAAAAAAAAAAAAAATTTTTTTTTTAAATTGGGGAAAAAAATTGGAAAAAGGGGCCCCAAAAAAGGAATTTGGGTGGAAAAAAAAAGGGAAGAAAAAATTTTTGGGGAAAAAATTTTAAAAGGGGGGGTTTTTTTTCCCCGGGGGTTTAAAAAAAAAAAAGGGGGGGGGAATTTTTAAAAAGGGGGGGGCCCCCCTTTTCCCCGGGAAAAAAAGGGGAACGGGGAAAATTTAAACAAAAATTTTAATTTCCAAAAAAACCCAAAATTTTTGGGGGAAAAAAAAAAAAGGGAAAACCCCCTTTTTTTTTGGGGAAAAAAAATTTTAAAAAAAAGGGGAAAACCTTTTTAAAAAAAACCCTTTGGGAAAATTTGGGGGGAAAGGGGGCCCCCAAAAATTTTAAAAGGAAAAAAGGGGTTTAAAATTTAAAAAATTTTTTTTTTAAAAAAAGGGGGCCAAAAAACCCCCCAAAATTTTTAGAAAAAAGGGCCCCAAAAAAGGGAAAAAATTTTTGGGTGGGGGGGGGAAAAAAACCAAAAATTTTAAAAAAGGGAAAGGAATATTAAATTTTCAAAAAAAGGGAAAAAGGGATTAAAAGGGGGGGGAAAATTTTCCAAACCCCAAAGGGAAAAAGATTTTTTGGGGGGGTTTTGGGGAAATAAAAAAAAGGGGGGAAAAATTTTAAAACCCAAGAACCCAAAGGGCCTTTTGGGTTGGTAAAACCCCCCGGGGGTTTTTTAAAATTTAAAAAAATTTAAATTTGGAAAAAAAAAAATTTGAATTAGGGTTTTAAAAAGGTTGTTTTTGGGGGGAAAAAAAAGGGGGGGAAAAAGGGAAAGAAGTAAAATAATTAAATTTTTTTAAAAAAATTTTAAAATTTTAAAAAAGGGGGGTTTTTTGGGGGGGAAAAACCAAAAATTTTTGGTTAAAATTTCCTTTTTAACCAAAAAAGGGAAATTTTAAAATAACTTTAAAAACCTTTAAAAAAAAAACCCAAAATTTTTCCAAAAAAATTTAAAAAAATTTCGGGAAAACAAAAAAAAATTTTAAAGGTTGGGAAAATTTTAAAAAAGGGGGTTTTAAAAAAAGGGGGGGGTTTTTTTTTTCCAATGACCCCTTAAAAGTGTACGTTTAAATCCTTATCACATATCAACACGCATTATCTTTTGAAAAATAGAACCGACGTATGGGAGGTTCATCTTATTCTGCTATAACAAGAGGTAGTTCGTTCGGGTAATGTAACATCACATTTTGTTCCTAATCAAAGAGACATGGTGGTAGCAATCTTGGACCGGTTTCTAAAGGGTTGGAAGTAGTAGCTGAAGTGTTTTAATCAGAGTGAACCCGGTCACCAACAGTCGGAATGTAAGAAGGCAAGGAAAAGGCACCTATTTGCTGATCTCGATGGCAATAGTATACCTGGGAAGATGATGACGTGGCTAATGAGGGTTATGAAGAAGCCCTAGTATTTGATGAAGATGTTGAGTATGAAGAGGAAGTTTTGAATGGAGATGTGGGGGTAGCTTTGGTGGTAAGGCGCTCTTGCTTAACACTAAAAGTCATTGGCGATGATTGGCTCGAGCACAACATCTTCATCGACCAGACTATCTCGGTAAGGTGTGCACCTTTGTGGTGACCCGGTAGTTGTGATAATTTGATATCTCAAGAGGCGGTTCGAAGTTGGGATCAAGAAAGAGACCCGTTCCAAACCTTACAAGTTAGAGTGGCTTAAGAAAGGTGGTGAGGTAACTTCTTCCAAGTGTGTCCTTTTTCTATTTTCTATTAGGACAACCTATAAAGATAATGTTTGGTGTGATGTGGTGCCCATGGATGCTTGTCACTTATTAATGGGTAGACCTTGGGAGTATGATCACAACACAAATCATAATGGGCGAACTAATACTTATAGTTTCCTATTTGATGGTGTGAAGATAACATTGATGCCGAGTAAGCCCAAAGAACTAGTTAACAAGCCCACTAGTACTTTACTAACCCTTTCCTAGTTTGAGGATGAGTTGGACCAGGGAGATGCAGTTTTTGTGCTAATAGGGAAGGGAGTGGCTGAAGATAGCGAGATTCCCGAAGCTATGATTCCTTTACTCAAGGAATTTTCTGATGTTTTTCTTGATGAGTTGCCTGACGGGTTGCCACCTTTGGGTGACGTCCAGCATCATATTGATTTGGAGCCTGGTTCACAATTTCCTAACATGCCACATTACAGGATGAGTCCGGTGGAGCATGACGAGTTGCGACGGCAGGTGGAGGAATTGGTTTCTAAGGGTCACGTTCGAGAGGGTATAAGCCCTTGTGTTGTTCCTGCCCTATTGACTCCGAAGAAGGATGGAACATGGCGTATGTGTGTTGATAGTCAAGCCATCAACAAGATTAATGTGAGGTACATGTTTCCTATCCCTTGCCTTGATGATTTGCTTGACCAGATTAGTGGTGCCACTATTTTCATAAATTTGGATTTGAAAAGTGGATAGTATCACATCCGTCTTAGACTTGGTGATGAATGGAGACCACCTTCAAGACTCGTGAAGGGTTGTATGAATGGTTGGTGATGTTTTTTTGGTTTATCAAACGCACCTAGTACGTTTATGCGTGTGATGAACCAATTGCTCAGGCCTTTTATTGGGAAGTTTGTGGTTGTTTATTTTGATGATATTCTCATTTATAGTACTTCTTTCAGTGAGCATCTCATCCATGTGAAGCAGGTCTTGACATTACTTCGCAAGGATAGTTTCTATGCAGAAAAAGAAATGTTTGTTCATGACCCCTAAGGTTTTGTTCTTGGGGTATGTTATTTCTGGTGATGGAATACAGGTGGATAAGTCTAAGGTAGCAGATGTTCAGAAGTGGCCAACTCCAATTACCATCACTGAAGTTCGTAGTTTTCATGGGCTTGCTTTTTTTATAGGCAGTTCATCCCGCATTTTAGTTCCATTATGGCTCCATTGACATATTGCATGAAGGGAAAGTCATTTGTGTGGACGGAGGAGGCAGAATTGGCTTTTCAAATTATCAAAGAAATGCTTACTACAACACCAATTATGGTATTGCCTGACTTATCTCAAGTTTTTGAGCTTCATACTGATGCCTCAAAGGTTGCAATTGGCGGGGTTCTCAGTCAAGGTCGTCGACCTATTGCATATTTTAGTGAGAAATTGACAAAGCCGAAGTCTAGGTACACTACTTATGAATTGGAATTTTATGCCATTTTCCAAGCTATAAAGCATTGTCGCCATTATCTGTTTCATAAGGAGTTTGTTTTGTTCACTGATCATGGTTCTTTAAGTCATACTCACACTCAAGATAAGGTGTCACATAAGCATGGGCGTTGGTTGGCATTTCTTGAAAAGTTTACTTTTGTGGTTAAACACAAGACTGGTGTTTAGAATCAGGTCGCTGACGCCTTAAGAATGAGGAGTAATCTGCTTGTATCTATGAGAATTGATGTGCCAGGGCTGGATGTCATTCGTGAGCAGTAAGCCATTGACCCATATTTTTCTGTTGTTCTGCAGGGTGTGCAATCTGGCCAAAAACCAGATTTCCTTTCTACATGATGGTTCTTTTTCAAATGGAATCAACTATGTATTCATGATTCTAGTATTCGCTTGAAAATTATTAAGGAATTACATGGTGAGGGGCATGTTGGGTGCGACCGCACTTTACAGTTGGTGCAAGCCTTTTATTTCTGGCCCACTATGAGGAAAGAAGTGGAGCATTATGTCAAGCGGTGTCGTATTTGCCAAGTTTCAACTACTAATGCGGGACTCTATATCCTTTTACATGTTCCTTTGCAGCCATGGATTGATATCAGCATGGATTTTGTGTTGGGGTTGCCTCGTACTCAAAAGGGTAATGACTCAATCTTTGTTGTTGTTGATCTTTTCTCTAAGATGGTACACTTTATTGCTTGAAAGAAGACAACAAATGCAGTTAATGTGGCCTAACTTTTATTTCGCGATGTATATCGATTACATGGTTTGCCTTCATCTATTGTTTCTGATCAGGACACTCGGTTTCTAAGTCATTTTTGGCTTAGTTTGTGTAAGATGGTGAATACTCAACTCAATTTTAGTAGTGCTTATCATCCCCAAATTGATGGGCAAACTGAAGTTGTTAACCGATCTCTTGGTAATCCTGTTTAGGTGTTTAGTAGGTGATCATGTGAAGGCATTGGATCAGAAGTTATGTCAAGCTGAGTTTGCTCATAATCATGATGTTAATCGGATCACTGGGTTTAGTCCATTCCAGGTGATTTATTCTGCTCAACCACGTGGACCTCTTGATTTAATGTCTCTTCCTATTTCTAGTTCTATTCCAAATAAAGTACATGATTTTGTTGAAGGGTTACATGAAGATCATAAAGCTGTTCATGACAACTTGGTTCGAGCCAACTCAAAGTACAAGCAAGATGATGATCAAAAGCGGAGGCATGTGGATTTTAAAGTAGGTGACTTTGAGTGGGTTGTTTTAACTAAGGACCGTTTCTCAGTTGGTGAATATAAGAAATTGTCCGCTAAGAAGATTGTCCCATTGGAAATTGTTGATAAAATTAACTCCAATGCTTATCGTTTGAAGTTACCGAGCCATATCTGATGTTCAGATGTGTTTAATGTGAAACACGTGTTGCCTTACCATGTGATTCTTATGATGATGATCTTGCTGTGAATTCGAGGACGAATTTTATCTATTCAGCGGGGAATGATGTGGGCCCAAGTGTTGATGAACAGGCTATTATGTTTCTAGAGGCCCCAAGATTGCGTGACAAAAAGGGCCTCACTAAAATGGACATAACTTGGGCTACGGGGCCCCGTTTCAGGGTAATGACTAGTCAAATCGAAGAGCGGAATGAGGATCACGTTGTGGTAAACGACTACATAAGTTTACGGAACTTTCGAGCCCCAAAACACTCTATTTTTTGAGTTATTTTCATTTTAATGGTTTTTCGGGTTTTTTTGGACTTTGTTTATGCAATAACTTTCGGCCCGTTTGTCTTTTAGGGCCCGTTTCAGTTTTGTAACCTTATTTAAGAGTTTCTTTGTAATGTGGAATAATCAGTTGAAAGAAATATCAAAAGTCTATTTTTGGCAGTTTTCTTGCTAAGAATCCTAATAGTCGGCATTCTATTAAATAAACGATTGTTGAAAAAATCGATCCTGGTATTCGTGTGAATCAACAGGCTTGATTTGTGTTAGCTCGTTATTTAGTCTACATCATATACCATAGCTTTGGGAAGCCGTGGATGAGGAGGATCGTTGGGCCATGACCAAGCTCTGCTATGTGCATGCTTATTCCATTCACATCGATCATCTCTATCTTGTCCATATTTGTGTTGTGTCGGTTTTGTGGATTTGGGTTTTATTGTAGAAGAAACTAGTTATAATACCCGTGCACCCACGAGTTTTTTCTGAAGTTTTAATTATGTATTATTATTGATTAAATTTTTAAATTTTGTTCACAAGATATATCAAGTGGTAAAAAGATGTATTCTATCAAACTTTTATCTTTTATTAGTGCATTTATACACATCCAATGTTGTACACACAATGCTACAATTACATTTCTTAAGATAAAGTTATAAAAAACAGACCCATGGTTGGAAATTCAGGATCCCATAGAATATACGATAAATAAAAGTAGATAAACATGAAAACGATGCATGCGTCCACGTTTTTTATATTCATGCAAAAATCCAAGAATTGTGATGAACTAAAATTAAGACATAAATCAAGTTTAGTTAGGTTATTATATAAGGAGTATTTTAATTGATATAATTGTTTTTTTATGTACTTATTTAATAGAAGTGTACAATATAGCATGTATATATGCACTAAACTTATCAAACCATACAATACTTGATTTGAGTTTGCACACCATCAAATAAATTTAAAATATGAGATAAAGTAACATTGATACATTTGTTATTATAAACTAAACAAATTTCTTGGTATCATGGAATGCTCGTCTTTCATTTCACCTTGAGACATTTGTTGTTGCTGCACTCGAAGCAAATAAATGACACGATCCTTTCGAAAGACTATGCTAAGCACCCTCTATGAATAATTAGAGTTTCATGAAAATCAAGAAACAAATTAATAGTTTCACATATGGTTACTATGGCATATGCAAAAGAAAAAATGCTAAGGATACTGTTTCAAATACCCAAGAAAGAATTGGACATATAATCATCTTTTAGCACTACCACCGGACATAAAACACGACCACCAAAACTTGTAGAAATAATCACCCGGTGAAGCCTTTATGAGCACTATAGTAATTTTAACTCATGTTTGTATGAAATCTTTACATGACCCTCTCAAAATGTAGCTCATGTTTCCTTTAATAGATAGAACTCAATCACAGAAGCGTTGTTTGCTTTCATCAATTTAATGTATAAGCCAAAAATTCAAAGAAATGACGACCGACTCAACATCTTGTTATATGTCCATAATTCTCGATGATGAACTCAGCTCTCTTATAGTTTGTATTTATGTACCTTCAAAGATATGCTCTTCGTGGTAACTTTGAAAAGGGATAAATCCCGAATATTGGTACCACTCATATAGCTCAAGTGGTAGTCCCATCTACTCTTTAAACATTGAGTTAGCATTTTGTGTATATGAAAGACATTTGAGAGGTCTTACTTTGAGTTCTCCTGCAGGCAAGGATCACGTTTATCATTTAAATGAGGTAAGCCAGTAATGAAGGGACTTATAATTCAGAAAATATATTGATAGTTGAAGTGAATATTGACATATCGACATAGTGTATTTGAAAGCCCGTTTATTAGAGTAACATTGCTAGAGTTATCGTTCATAGTTTTTTCCTAGGTAATATATCCACTAAATGAGACCCAATGAAACCAGCTCCTCTAGTACCTAATATTCTCATGTTAGCTTAATAATTAATCCTTATTATGTCGTTTGTAACTAATATCTTCTAAACCTATATACTATAACAACAATTACACTAATACCTGGAAAACTTTGCATTACGTAGAGGAACCAAAAAATATGATGGCTGTACAGAAAGGTCTCCCACGGGGCCGCGCCAATAGGTAAGTAAGGTTTGTTCACCCTGAAAAATAAAACCAACGTCAAACCAAGAAATAATCAATAAAGGTGCGTCGTATCTTGTCATTACTGAAAGAAAAAGAGAACATATATACACTAAGCTTACTTATCAATTTCGATATAATAAATCTAATTGATGCAAAATATATAACCATCCCACATATCAAAACAATGAGGCTCGAAACACCTTTAACAACAGGGTCCATTGAATCATATTTGGATCTGTGCTCTAGTTACTAAAGACCTGCGAAAAATGATAAAAATGTGTATCAGTTGAGATGTAATAAAGCTTGCAGTCGGTAGAAAAATAGTGGCGATAAATTGTGGCAATTGCATAAAAATAAGTTAAAAGTTGAAAGGATGAGCTCAAACAAAACTCTGCATTAATAGTACTAAAATATTGGCTATACCTCACTTTCACCAGAAATCGCATTGACGTTCTCTTAAATAGGTGGACACACGTAAAGGCTTACTTACAAATTAATATTTTAAGCTTGTTCAACCCAAATAATTAAGAGTTAAGAATCACCAACTTGAACTCATTTACTAAAAACTTAGTTGATCTTTTCATTTACTATCAGTAAAGAGTCAAGTTAGTAAATTCTTTAAAAAATGTTCAAGCTGGAGTGGGTTGAATGGGTCAAAAGTGGCTGTAGTGCATAAGTGTATTTAAGTGCCTACCTTTTATAAAAAAAATCAAGGTTAGTATTATAATTATATAGTTATCTTAATAGTATCTTTGCAGCCCAACCCGACCTTGTCCGTTTGGACCCGTATTAGAAATAATTTTATTCTAGCTTGGACTTGTTTCAATCCATTACCCAACCCTCTCGACCTTGAAAAAGCTTAATAGCTTCTTGTTTTTTTTTTATTGAAAGCTTTATATTTGTTTAAAACATATGAAGATATGTTATCCATTGAATCTATCAAATAGCATGTTACAAAAGAAATATCTCATAATCCGACTACATATTAATGAGGAGTATGTTTTATTGTTTTTAATGAAACTGTACTTTAGGATTAACTATGTATCAATGTGGAACTTTAGGCTATTGTAAATATCTAATCCAACTTTATATCATAAAATAGAAGATTCATATATCAACTCTGTTAATCCATTGGTAAAATAACCACAGTGAGCTACTCGTTCAAGTTCCAATTTTGAAATCTACTTTTGAGAATCCTTTTGGTATGGCTTTTTGAGAAAGGTTGAAACTTATGTACGGATGATTCTCATGTAACATACTTTACAACTATAAGCAAATCCAAACAGTGAACGATATATTGTGTATGATACAACTATAAGCTAATAAGCCTCTTTTTCTAATAAACATAAGCTATTTCAATAAGGTTATCCAAACACCCTTATATTTTGCACGTGCCTTCAACATTATATGTAACAACATATGCAATAACACCATAATCAAAGTTACCTCGAGAGAAAATTAAAGGGTGACAGTCACGAGTTAGAGAATCATGAAAATCATGCTAGTATAATTTAAAAAAAAAAAATATTAAGATAATACAGTAAGAAATTGTTAACTTTCTTATGAATTAGCCATCTACTTTTGTTTCCGGAAACTCCATCAACCGAATGTTTTTGTTGCTGGCTGGGAGTAATATTGACATTCAACTCTTGTCTCTCCCTCGCCCCTGTTCTAGCTACTCTTGAGAACAAAAGCTTTAAGCAATTATCTATCATGTTTGAGTTCTATTTTAAGTATACCAAAGAGACTTAAGTATTTACAATTATAAAACTAAGTGCATAATTATGTCTTTAGCAAGCATTGTATATTCTACAATTAACCCAATAGACAATGTGAAAAGGATGATAAACGAACCCCTCAGTTGTATAGACGTCACCACAATTTGTGGCAACTGTACCATCACACTTCTGAATGTGAGCCACTTTCCTTATTTACTCATTTGGAGATGAACTTGTCTCCATATGCATGGGACAATTGTGGAGTATATCGACCTCTGGAACCATGCTACGGTTGCTCTTGTTGACCTAGACACCAGGGAGATGAATGAGTTGTTGTGTAACAGTGCTCACAGCAAGTAACACGTCTGCACCTGTAAATCCATACAAAATTTATATAGACTTCATTAGGGATCATTCCAAACTCGTTTTGTTCTATGACCCAACCTGCTTGATGCGCCCATCTTGATATATTTTCTCCAAAAATCTAAATTAAGTCTTTAAGTAACGATATAACATTAAATACCTGAGATGCTGGTCTTGAGGCTGAGGGCTAAGAAATTAGATATTGATTTTAAAAGATCTTTGTTTGGCCACCAATAGTAAATCACCACATCCCACACTTTGTCTAAAAATTGCTTTGTACTCTTTTCGATATATGTTTCATGTCTTAATATAAAGGCTTTAACATCTCATATACAAATCCCGTACCCTGAAATTAACCATAACTTAGCATATCGCAGAAAATAAGATCAGAATCACAAAAAACAACGATGTACATGCATGGTTCACTCTATCAGTGTTTTATCACAAATTAGTAGTGTTTGGATGCTAATTGATTATTCATTATTTAGTTATTTACATGTAGATTCCTTTACATTTTCATGTATCAATTCGCTTAATTTATGCGCTTATTCACTCTAAAATAAGCAAGTAAACATGTTTACCAAAACACTTAATAACTACTTAAGAAAAGTACCTATCAGTCGAACCTAAGTGTTCAAAATAAGCCAAAGCTTTCTCTTGATTATCATGAAATTACCACAAAAATGTGAAACGAATTGAGTATACTGTGAAACGACTTCACAGTCTCTAGGAGGATCTGTTTACACACACGCGTGTCAAACTCTTCGTCATACTCTTCAGCTCCTTCAATGTCTTTTTGCTTGTGTAGACATTCACATAAGACTATGACGTGGCTTGGAGACTCTTTATAAATAGGAAAAAGGAATTTAACTCTGATTGTGTCCTTGGTGGTTTCCATAAAGTCAAGCTACAGTTGAGTTATAAATTTCTTAGTTTCATATAATTAGGTATTAAACCATAAGGACTATATGAATAATCTAGGAAGTTATAAAACTATTTATGTTCTTTTCCAAACGTTATAAAATACAATAATATAATAGGGATTGTCACAAAAGTTCAGGATAATCAGAAATTAAAAAAAAAATAATAAAAAAATAAAAAATAATAAAAAATAAAAAAAACTATATGTCAATATAGAATGATTAAGACATAGATGACAAACTTAATGAATGAACATGTTAAACTTGGGTAAAATGGCGTAAAGATTTGTGGTTAGATAGGTTACTTTTTATTGCACAACCGTTTAGTTGACTCGCAAATATTCCTTTGTCCTTTTCTTGTAATGAAATCGGATTATGTTGTATTGAATGGATAATGATCAAGAAACCCTTAAATACTCTTTAAAACACAAGCATATGATCATCTATTTAATAATTAATATATATAGCAATTAATCAGTTAAAGTAGTGAAATGTTTTTACCTTGTGTTTAGGTCTTGCAGTCCTATTAGCAAAGCCAACAACTTTCTCAATTATCTCCTCAATTAACTGCATCTTTGCGTTGGCCAAGGAGCGAGAAGACGAATACATATTTGTTCCCATTCCAAGCCGACTGCCCGTCTCTTTGCCAATGGCTAGTTGGTCACTTGTGATCATCTTCACGTTAACACCAAGGTGGAGGCCCGTCGAATGGTTTAAGCACGGTCATGCCTTGGACGGTCAAACGGAGGCAGGAGACCAACAAATACCCACGGGCCTTCGGGTCTCTCTTTGGTTTTTCAGGTGCATACACTTTCCAATTATGGTTGCCGAACTCTTATCTGAGAAACCAAAACTCAAACAACGACGCATTGCTGTTGGATCCATCCCCTTTCCAGCATCTTTAAATTAAAAACTTCATACAGTTATACTGAGCTTAAATATATGAACTTAAAGTTTGAAGCAAACTTCTCAAATAATCGGTAGTTAGTAAATGAACAACAAAGTCTCCTAGAAGTTAGAACTATACCTTTGTACACTACATTAGGCCTTTGATTGCAGTCGTGTGATTCAAGAAGTTGAATAAGGTGAGCTCACATAATCCCACGCCTAATGAACACTTCCCGAACTAATTATCGATTGAAACATTAAAACCAATGTGTCACTTACCTTCTTAAAACTGCATATACACTCCTATATGAATGCACATTATCATAACAAACACGTTTACTCGATTACAACACTAAAGCTTAAGATAACTTCATCCCATAACCATGTCACCAGTTCCTAATCTATAAAAAATCCAACCTTTTTTCATATTAATCCGTAGGTCATCAATTTATTCAAATTCTTCAAGTTCCTAACTCAACGATAACAAAACAAACACATTCATTCACCATTAAATCACAATCTAGAAAACACCACCATCCTATAAATCTTTTCATTCTTATAAAGAACAACAATAAAATAATTCAACGAAAATTCATTATTAAAATAAAAACCTAATTTTAAAAATTAAGAATGGGTCATAATAACACCAAAACCAATTGGGTTATAAAAGAACCTAATTTTCAAAATTAACGATGGGGTCATAAAAAGAATTTATTTGTTGGGTGACATATGCAACACATAACTGTTGGATCGTAAACTTGATTTAGTCCGAGCCCATATAGTGGAAGCTTCTAGAAAGTCGTAGAATGGTATGGAAGCTTCTAGAACGACAAAGAATAATCCTAGAAAATATCCATAGATATGTCTAGAATATTGTAGCTAAATGTAATAGAAATATCTAGAATTAGGATAAGGATGATGATGTATTAGGAATGATCAAGATGATGTAGGAAGTATCTAGATCGTAGTAGAATATCCATGGAAATATCTCATCTCTAGAACATTCCATGGAGTAGTATAAATAGGTGTTGTGGTGATGCATATGTAAGGATGAAGGATGAAGCAAAGCTTAAGAAATAAAGTAACATTGTAAAAGCTCTCTAAGTGTTCCTCTCTTCATCAAATATAAGCCTAAAAGGCCTTCGAGTTTCTAACAAATTGGTATCAGAGCTAGAAGATCACGATGTCAAGCATGATGAACTTGTTCCAATTTCCTCGTCTTACCAAAGACAACTATGGTAGTTGGTGCATTCGAATGAAGGCGTTACTAGGTTCACATGATGTATGGGAGATGGTAGAGAAAGGTGTTGAGAAAGTAGATGATGAAAGTTCCATGAATGCCGCCCAAAGGGTGGAGTTGCAAAAGGCAAGAAAGAAGGATCAAAGTGCTCTCACACTCATCTATCAATGTCTTGATGATGCGATGTTTGAGAAAGTTGCAATGCAACTACTTCCAAGGAAGCGTGGGAGATCCTTCAAAATGCTTTCAAAGGAATCGACAAGGTGAAAAGTGCGTCTTCAAACTCTTAGAGGAGAGTTCAAAACTCCAATGGAGGAATCAAAACCATTTCGGATTATTTCACTTGTCTTGACCATTTCAAATGAAATGAAGAGAAATGGTGAAAGCTTGAGTGACACAAGGGTGATAGAAAAGATTCTTCGTTCTTTGCCCCAAGCTTTGATTACATTGTCGTGGCCATAGAGGAGTCAAAAGACATAGACTCAATGACCATTGATCAACTCATGGGATCTTTACAAGCCCATGAAGAGAAGTTGAAGAAAAGAAGGGGGAAAGAACCCTTGGAGCAAGCTTTATACTCAAAGGTCTCTTTCAAAGAAAGAAAAGAGCTTTCTACATGGAAAGGAGCAAGGACGAGGACGCGGTATTTTTCGAGGTCATGGTGGTTTCAAGGCCGAGGACGAGGAAGAGGAAGAGAAGATGTCAACAAAGAAGATGAAAACCAATGGTCTTCATATCGAAGAGGTCGTGAGAGGCTTTCAATCTCAAAGAGGAGGTAAGCCCCAAACACAATGTTACAACTGTCAAATATGGTCATTATGCCAATGAGTGTACTAGCTCAAGACAAGTGGAAGAAAAGCTAATCTTGTGGAGGTAGAAGACGGAGATGAGCTTACCTTGCTAATGGCAAGACATGACGAACAAGAAGAGAGGATAGAGCCATGGCATATAGATTCCGCTGCAAGTAACCATATGACGGGTGAAGAAGACTTGTTCGTGGAGATGGAGAAAAGTAAAGGTAACGTCACCTTTGGAGACGAATCAAAGGCACCGGTGAAAGGAAAAGGTAAGATAATTATCCGAGCTAAAGATGGAAGCCACCAATATATTTAGGACGTATACAATGTGCCTAATCTTGAAAGTAATATTTTAAGCGTGGGACAACTTTTAGAGAAAAATTACGATATTCATTTCAAGGATCGTAGTGCTACAATAAGGAATCCCGAAGGAAAGCTCATAGCAAAAGTGCCTATGACCAAAAACCGAATGTTCCTTCTAAACATTCAATATGATGAAGCTAAGTGCTTAAAGAGTTGTTTGAAGGATCATTCGTGGCTTTGGCACATGAGATACGGGCACTTAAACTTTGGTGACTTAAAGTTATTATCCTCAAGGGAATGGTGAAAGGTTAGATCAAATTGATCATCCCAATCAAGCGTGTGAAGGATGCCTTCTTGGGAAGCATGCTAGGAGTTCGTTCGAAAGAAGCGACATCAAGAGCTAAGGAGCCTTTACATCTAATTCACACGGATTTATGTGGTCCCATTACTCCACCCTCTTATAGTAAGAATCTTTACTTTATGCTCTTTATTGATAACTTTTCAAGAAAAACTTGGGTATATTTCCTAAAAGAAAAATCCCAAGCTTTTGAAACTTTTAAAACATTTAAAACTATGGTTGAAAAAGAGAAAGGTTTAAAAATTAAATCAATGAGATCCGATAGAGGTGGAGAATTTTTATCAAAAGAATTTAACAAATTTTGTGAGGATAATGGGATCCGGAGATTTCTAACGCCCTTACTACCCACAACAAAATGGAGTGGTTGAGAGAAAGAATAGAACCATTCTCAATATGCTCCAAGCATGTTGAAAAGTAAGAAGATGCCAAAGGAGTTTTGGGCGAGGCGGTTGATTGTGCAAAGATATCTATTGAACCGGTGTCCGTCAAAGAGTTTAGATAACAAGACTCCACAAGAAGCATGGAATGGGATGAAGCCTACCGCCTCTCACCTAAGGGTATTCGGAAGCATAGCATATGTCCACGCTCCCGCCAAAGGCGATTAAAGCTTGATGATAGAAGTGAGAAGCATGTGTTTGTTGGCTACGACAAGCGTTGAAAGGTTATAAGCTCTATAATCCAATCACAAGGAAGGTAGTAGTGAGTAGAGATGTGGTTTCGATGAAGAAGAGACATGGATTGGAGCATCAAGGAAAATGAAAGGTATGACTTTCTTCCTATGACCGATGAAGAAGAGACGGGTGAATCAAGTGAAGAAGTCCAACAACCTCAAAGTCCAACTCCAACCCAAGAATCACCTTCAAGTTCAAGTGAAGGAGAACCAAGACAAGAAGTTTGCGGGAGCTCACGAGGTAACCGACGAAATACCCCTTACTTGTTTATCGTTGATTGTGAACCTTTAGTTTTTGAGGAGGCTATGAAAAGCAAGAAATGGAGACAAGCCATGGACGAGGAGATAAAGTCAATAGTGAAGAATGATACGTGGAGTTGACGACCCTTCCGAAAGACTAAAAGGCTATTGAGTCAGTGGGTATACAAGACCAAGAAAGACGCCAAAGGCGAAGTGGAAAAGTACAAGGCAAGACTTGTGGCAAAGGTTACAAGCAAAAGCATGGTATCGACTACGAAGAGGTATTTGCTCTGTTGCTCGCTTAGAAACTATTAGAATGATTATTGCTATTCTTGCTCAATATAGGTGGAAAATCTACCAAATGGATGTAAAGTCTGCATTTCTAAATGGACTTCAAGAAGAAGTTTATGTGGAGCAACCAGAGGGATATGTTGCCAAAGGGCAAGAAGGAAACTCGTAGTATGATTGATGAGCTCAAGAAGTCAATGACGAAAGAGTTCGAGATGACGGACATAGGACTTATGTCTTATTATCTTGGCATTGAGGTGAAGCGGACGGATGATGGAATTTTCATAAGTCAAGAAGGATATGCCAAGGAGATATTAAAGAAGTTCGGCATGGATAAGTGCAATCCGTTGGCACCCCATAGAACATAAGGCAAAGCCTTCTAAGCATGACGGAGGAGAGCGGTAGATTCAACTCAATTCAAGAGTCTCGTTGGAAGTTTGCGCTATTTGACATGTACAAGACCGACATACTCTTTGCGGTTGGTTTAATTAGTCGTTTCATGAAAGAGCCTACGACAAAGCATTTGGAGATTGCAAAGAGGATCCTCCGTTATATCAAAGGTACCGTAGACTACGGAATGTTTTATTTAACAAGTGATGACTTCAAGTCGGTTGGATATAGCGACAAAGGACCGGGTTGGAGACAAAGACGATGGAAGAAGTACAACATGATTCATATTCTTCCTAGGTAACAATGCTTTTACATGGTCTTCAAAGAAGCAACCTATTGTTACTTTGTCTAGTTGTGAAGCGGAGTACGTAGTCGCAACATCATGTGTATGTCACGCACTTTGGCTTAGAAGTATGCTAAAGGAGCTACACATGGAACAAGAAGATGCGATGAGATCTATGGGATAACAAGTCGGCCATTGACTTAGCTAAAATCCGAGTATATCATGATCGAAGTAAGCATATCAACACTCGTTATCACTTTATTAGAGAATGCATTGCAAGAAAGGATGTTCGAGTGATACATACGAGGTCCGAAGACCAAGTTACAGATATCTTCACCAAGCCGCTCAACGAGAAAGATTTCTCAAGAAAACGAACGATGCTTGGAGTCGGTAAATCAAGTTTAAAGGGGGGTGTTGGATCGTAAACTTGATTTAGTCCGAGCCCATATAGTGGAAGCTTCTAGAAAGTCGTAGAATGGTATGGAAGCTTCTAGAACGACAAAGAATAATCCTAGAAAATATCCATAGATATGTCTAGAATATTGTAGCTAAATGTAATAGAAATATCTAGAATTAGGATAAGGATGATGATGTATTAGGAATGATCAAGATGATGTAGGAAGTATCTAGATCGTAGTAGAATATCCATGGAAATATCTCATCTCTAGAACATTCCATGGAGTAGTATAAATAGGTGTTGTGGTGATGCATATGTAAGGATGAAGGATGAAGCAAAGCTTAAGAAATAAAGTAACATTGTAAAAGCTCTCTAAGTGTTCCTCTCTTCATCAAATATAAGCCTAAAAGGCCTTCGAGTTTCTAACAATAACCTCTATAAAAAACACAAATATTAAACTCCCTAACTTCTATCAAGAAACAAAATTATAAAATCCATCGATCATTAGGAATACAAAAAATTGATAATTAGGAGGTGATGGAGATAACTCACCTTAGCAAAAATCAATATGAATCGGGAGGTGTTTGAGGTTTGCAATGTGTGAAGAGTTTTTTTAATATTAGAATCGGTTGCCCTCCGTGTTTTTTTAAAATTACACTTATCACCCCAACTATGAACTAAAAGCATTAAGGCCCATGTGTATTTTTATTTTTCTTTTTAAATGTGAGTACAAAGCGTTTTTAAGACTTTTTTAAGCCAATTTAAGAAATAATTAGGTTTAATTATTTTTTAAAATCCGAAAAAGAAAATCGAATAAAAAAAGTTATTACTAAATATAAGGTATGAATTGATTTTTTTGAAATAAAAAATTCCCAATAAGGGTTTTGTTTTATTATATAATAAAAGATTTGATTTTTTTGGACAACTAGAAGTAAACAAACATCCTTGATTTTGATAAGTTTGAAATAATTATATCCATTTGATCTTGAGATGTTTCTTGAAAGTCCCCTCAAACAATAAATAAAAACATACCAGAGCATCACAACTATCAGATTCTAACTATTCTTTATTTGGAAGTTTAAAAAGTAAATAGATACAAATATTTATAACTTTAAACAATTATGTCCAATTGATATAATAATAAATAGGTAATGTACTTTTAAAAGATACCAGATCCTGGCCATAGTTTTTGTTGCCGACCAACTGATAGTGATGGTTACCTCACCTCCCAAATGGAACTCGTCAAGAGCTATCGAGCTGAAGGGTTCGTCCACTCAAGAAGGTACTTTATCTTAGTGTACCACTCAACCAAAGGGCCCCATCCCCCAATGATCCTCACATATATTGCATGGACACACAAAGCTCCACTTGATCATTTCTTCTTATACAGAAAGGAGATTCTACCCGTACTAGACCACAGATCGGTGCCAGCAATCTTAACCGCGGATTCACGTAGCATATATATATTGATGCATATGTGGCAACTAATATGTAATTTAAATTTAAATAGATGGATCTTGAAAATCTAGGAAAGCACAGCTTAGCTTTGTAATACGAGTTAAATGAAATTCTTGTATTAGAAATAAGCATTAACTTAACATGGTATTCAATATCACACACAACCACTATCGGTACATAAGTTCATGGCTAGTTTTACTTGAAGTTCACAGAGATTACACTTCGAACCATGTATTTACTAGATACCCACATTATATAACCTTGAGAATATTCTTCAACTTCCTCATTTGTGCGAGTGAATGTCACGGAGTATGTAGCCTTCTCATTCATTTTTGTGAAGTTAATCTTGCTGGGATTCACAATCACCGATACTCCTTTGGGAGCACTAATCATGACAACATATGATGTATATGCCTCTCCAAAATTAGTTACCGTCCTTGTAAATGTTTGAGATGATCCCAATGTAACAGCAAACGAAGGATAATTCAACTGTCCTTCTGGTATGCTAGGTTTTGTCGCACATTTAACTGCCCGATGTGCAATGATCCCAACTTCTTTATCAGTGTATCCCAAACCACACAGGTAAGGTATGTAATCATCAGGCTGGATATCATAGATCAGTCCAGGATCGTTAGCTTTTGACGGGTTAACATGACCCGAACCAGTAGCAAATATGTCTGCTGGTTCTAGTGTTTCATCTACAATTGGTGTACCTTTGAGAATAACCAGGTCTGCAGAAGTCATAATAGCCGACTTTATAGCTGCTGGTGACCAATACGGATGTGTAGATTTGAGTAACGCCGCAACACCACTGAGATGTGGGCATGACATTGAAGTTCCAGACATTAGGTTAAATGGTGATTTTGTGTTGGTATCTCCAGCCAGTGGGATTGCCCATGCTGCTAAAATACTAACTCCTGGTCCAATAATATCTGGTTTCAAAATTCCGGGGCTCACGGTATTAGGCCCTCTGGAAGAGAACGAAGCGACAGCTGGAGCTAGAGGGTCTCCAATTACTGTTCCCTTGAACAATAATGTTGCTAATGGTGTATGTGTTGAGTTGATGTAAGCTTTAATCTCGAGTCCAGTTGCATAACTGACGTGTGCTGCAGGAAGAACGTGTGCGTCAGCATCTAGGCTGAATCCCTGTTCTTCTTGGTTCATCAGTATCATAGCTGCACCACCCGCTTTTTTGACCACTTCTCCTTTCTCTATTCGCGCAGTCACACCTCTTTCACACAAAACTATTTTTCCTTCGACATCAATACCGTCAAGAGATCCGTTGACACATAACTTGGAATCTTGTTTGTTACTCATACCAGCATATACTAGTGGCATCAGTGTGCTTGGGAAGTCTTTTGGCTGGAATAAAGATTCACCATTGAATTTATTATTATTTCCGAGTTTTGCTGTGACTTTAATTTTTCTGTCAGTGGTGCTTGCTCCAACTGTTAGAACCCATGGGGCCACATTTGTTGCAGTGCCGTTGAACGGACCTGCGTTCCCTGCTGAACAGCTCACAAAAATTCCTTTTTGAACCGCAGAAAATGAGGCTATTGCAATGTTGTCCTGGAAAAAAGGGACGTTCTCTTCTTCTCCAAGGGAAATTGATATCACATCAACTCCATCCGCAACTGCAGCATCTAGCCCAGCTAGTATGTCACTTTCTGGACAGTCTGGACCGAAACATACTTTATAAACTGCCAGATGAGCATAGGGTGCTATCCCAGCAGCTGTCCCTGAAGCACCACCAAGCGCTTCTGCATTCTTCACAAACCGCCCAGCAGCCGTGCTTGCAGTATGTGACCCATGTCCGTCTTCATCAAGTGGTGTCTCTACTTTCGTGCTTGAATTTGATGCCATTGCTGCAATGTTAAATGATCTTGCTCCTATGAGTTTGTTGTTGCAACTTGATGAGTTAAACTCACACCTCCCTTTCCATTTAAAAGGTGGAGGTGGCATTCCATAGTCGCTAAATGAATCATGGTCCGGTACTATCCCACTATCTACAATTCCAATGATGATACCTTTGCCAAAACTTGATTGCTTCCAAAAACCAGATTCTTGATGCAACCCCAAGAATCTTGGTGTATGAGTCGTTTTAATCTTCAACGTTCTTTCTTGGCGAGCTGATAAAAAGCCGTCTTTCTTTCTCATGGCTTCAATATCAGCTTCAGTGAGTCTTGCTGCAAAACCACTGACCACATTTTGGTACGAGTAAAGCAATGGTTCTTGTTTTTCTGATGATGCAATATGAATGGGAAGAAAAGACCGATGATATGCTTTATGATCGTCATTTTGCCTGGACAGTGAAGCTTGTGGTTTCTTTACATGGACAATGTAAGTTTTAAAGTCAGATTCACTTCCTTCTGCAATGCTAAGCGAGAAAGTAAGTAGGATCAAAATTAGGAGTGGGGTGATAGCCATTTTTAACATGTGTTTACACTTTAAGGTGTGGTAGAATTTGCTATGCTTTAGTAGAACTTGAACTAGATATATATAGACTCCAGAAAGGATTTGAGCCAAGATTACGAAGCGGCTAAAAGATGATTTTTACCTTTGGATTTTATATTGATTAGCCTGCAATAAATATTAACAATTTGGGAGCTATCATCTCTCTTGCGGATTTGGATTCGATACAAATAAGGAAATAGGAAGAAAATTTTTAAATTGGTAGGATCAGATATGTAACTTAACCCAAGTTCTGGTTGTCATAATATTTTATAAAATATGTTCCTACCGTGTCTATATCTAGAGTCTTGCTGCTGAGCTGTTTGATACTGCAAGTTTGCAGCTTTAAAAATATCAGAGTGCAACATATAGCCTGGTTGCACAATAGCGTATGTAACTAAAGGCCATGGATATCTACATTAACATAGATTCAACAGTTTTTGAAGATTTTGTGCTGGTTTATTAAAATGTACTAATTGGTACATATGTTAACAATATCAAAATATAAGAATTTAACAAATATAGAACCATTATATTATATATTTCTATTAATTCTTAATCACTTAATTAATCTGAATCGGGCCTTCCATAAAATAATTTGAATGGAGGTTAACCATATGGCATGTCAAGGCTCGTTTAACTTTATACTACTACAGGAATCTTGGAACAAATCAACCGATTAGGATTATCATTTGTTTATAATATGACAACTTTGTTTATTGGATTATTATGTTTATCATGTTTCAATGATTGGATGATCCGTTCTTCTTCATTTTTTTAATAAAACGAAAAGTTCAATATTTTAGCAAGTCCAATAAATGCAAGATATTTCCCCACACCACTTCCGGCAGGGTTGTAATATTGTTCTAAGAAATGCAAGGTATTCAAGTTTTAGATGGTTGAGATTCAAAAAAATTAACCCAAGTAACGGTTGAAAAAACTCATGTCGATTCATAACTATCATGACATAATTTGAGATTGAGCATTGATTGGCATACCTAATTGGTATGCCTAATTATAAGCCTAAACCTGCATGGCAGCATTCTATTGGTGATAGCACATGGACCCACAATTTCATAAACCACTAAACCACTGACACATCAATTTAGGCACAAAAGTAATATGTTTAGGTCTCTAAATCATTTTCCTTTGAGATTATGGACCAACTCGATTTATAGTTCTGTTCAAATCCAAAATAGTTGCTTCTAATCTGGGGTGTTAATCTGGTCGGGTCGTCGAGTTATATAGCCAGTTGAATTGAGTTCGCTTTCCAAAATGTGATCCTCAACCCGACCCTATAAGCAATCTGGTTATTGGTTTCCGGTCTAATCAGATTGAGTTTATATCAGGTCATGTTTAGACACTTATCGGGTTTGCCATATATTAAGTCCTGAAAAATCAAGCGCAAGCCAAAAATCACATCTAGCCCAAAATATAACAAATGCAGTCCTGAATCCATTTTTGTACATTGTTTGAAATGAATACTTGTTAGAAGCATTGTTTGAATTCCTCAGTTTTGATATCACCTATAATAGAAGCATAGCTTACCTTCAGTAGTTTATGAAGAATCGTTTTTTTGTACGGTTCAATATAATCAAGTATACTCCTATAGACACTACACCAGAAACCACCTCTAGCGACTTCGCGTGTAGTCGCTAGAGGTCCAAGATGTGGTCGCTAAACATGTAGTCGGACCAAAAGCCGTTTGCTTAGGTACTGTCGCTAAAGGTTTTAACGACTACATTTTGCTTATACAATGTCGTTGACTTGACTTTTTTGACCGTTTTGACATTTTGACTTTATTGACTAACGACTAAAATTTTGCGACAAACCTATAACGACTACAAATAGTTAAAGGGTCATTGACTATTTGAACCAAAAATCTTTAACGACCACAAGTGGTAGCTAAAGTAAATTAACTATTTGACAAAGAATTAACGACCACCTCTAGCGACCACATGTGATCGCTAAAGGTTGACCAACCAAGGAATAATGACCATCTATAGCGACTATATGTAGCCGCTAAAGGTGTCTGCAGCTTTTGCCACACCAGACTGTTTTTAGTCGTTTTCCCAAAGTCTTTTCGACCCATTTCCGCTTCTAGATTTAAAACACAAAAAATAAGTTAACCATATAAATCACATTTGACTCAAGTGTTCAACGAAAAGTTGTTCAGAGACTACATTGTTCAATGAAAAGAACATAAACATAACTTGTTCAAAGACGGAAACATAAATTGTTCAAAACCATAATTGTTCAACAAAAACGAACTTAAACAAGCACATCCGGGCCTACTCATCTCTCTAGGCATCATCAAATTCACCATCCATTAATTGACTTGGGTCGAGCAGGTGGGCGGGCTCACCTGAATGTCGACATCGATCAACTGCTGGTAGAGATGGGATATTTGTTGTTGACTCGCCGAAAAAGCTCTAGCCCACGCCTCTTGACACATCAGTGGTACAAAGGGGTGGGAATGTGCGGAAGACAAGGACGAAGATGATGAACTACTGGGCACTAATTCATCACTCATAATTGACTTGGGTCGAGCGGGGTGTGCAGGCTGATGTTGGCATCGGTCAACTACTGGTAGAGATGGGATATCTGTTGCTGACTCGTCAAAAAAGATCTAGCCCACGCCTCTTGAGACATCAGTAGTGCGGGGGAAATGTACGAAAGACGAGGATGAAGATGATGAACTACCGGGCAAACTCCTACACTGCCCCGGAAAAAAGCCTCGGCTCTGTCCCAAGACCTGGCCCAATATCTCTTCATTCGTCAAAGGCATTTCTTGCCCTTCTTGTGCCTTCCTCAGCGTGATCATCTGGTTCTGTAAAGTCATAAAACACGTTAATCAATTTTACAAAAATGAAAAATGACTTAGTTGATCCATTTTAGCCTAAACATGTACTAATAAGTAACTTTTTCATTTATATTACACATGTTTTGACCTATTTTAGCCCAAACGTACACATGTTTGGGCTGAAATGGGTCAAAACGGGTGTGATGACTAAAGGTACTTATTTGTACATGTTTGGGCTAAAATGGGCGAAATGGGTGTAATATACAAAGTTAGTCGTTTGTACACGTTTCACCCGTTTTAGCCCAAATGTGTACATGTTTGGGCTAAAATGGGTGAAATGGGTCAAAACGGGTGAAATGAGAGTAATGACTCACATAAACGACAAAGGTACTTATTCATACTTGTTTGGGCTAGAATGGGTGAAATGAGTGTACTATAAACGACAAAGTTAGTTATTAGTACACATTACCCATTTCACCCGTTTTAGCCCAAACATGTACATGTTTTTGGGTAAAATGGGTGAAATTGGTCAAAATGGGTGTAATGACTCACATAAACGACAAATGTACTTATTCGTACATGTTTGGGCTAAAATGGATGAAACATGTGTAATATAAATGACAAAGTTAGTTATTAGTACATGTTTCACCCGTTTTGACCAATTTCATCCGTTTTAGCCTAAACATGTAAATGTTTGGGCTAAAATGGGTGAAATGGTCAAAATGGGTGAATGTCTGTTTGGTTCCTGAGTGTGTTTGTGATATGTGTCAATAATTTGTTTTGTTGAATCCTAGAAAGAATCACTTCCATATCTATGTTCAGCAACTATGTTGTTCCACCCTTCGTATGCTTCTGGCGGAACTGCTCCATAAGACACGAAAATGCACCAGTAGCCTCGCCAAACTGAAAACACATTAAATGAGTATATAATAATATGAAAATTTTAGACAAACACATTCAAATAGCACAACTATTACAATTTACGCAAGCACATTCAAATACCATAGTTTCACATAATATCACGAGTAAATTTCAAGAATCGTCCATGTGGTTTGCCCAGATTGCATGTTTCATCCTTGACCTTTCATAAGTGCAGGCAACCTCCCTGTGTGGAAAAGTTGGGTTCGATTTTTTTTCCATCCCTAACCAAGAACGAAATTTGCAATTTTAGCAAACCACAAGGACGATTCTTGCAATTTTCTCTAATATCACAATGAATGATGTAAAAGTTTTCAAAGGCAGAATTACGATTAGTTCACCTAGTGCAACTATGGAAGACAAACCTAACCCACTTTGGAGTACTTTATCTCATACATGAATGCGTGTAACTAATTTACTATTTAAGAAATTTGACAACATTTCTCCTCAAGTCCCCAAATATATGTATGAAACACATATCCGTAGGAGTAAAAAGGAAATATTGTCGAACTTTTCTCAAATTCCACAAAAGGTGTAGATTGGCGGGAACACCCTGACCCTGGGCGCCTTTTGGCACCAGCCATTCTCCACCTCACAAGGAATAGCTCCGGCAGCTCTCCTGGCCTAGTGGGGCACCAATTGGAGTGAGCACGAGCCAAGACTCGGAACCCTGAGCTCTTATTCCACAAAGTCTCTCCAGTGTGCCCATAGGTTTTGCGGAGGTAGGTACCTATATGAAGCAAATGCCAAGGATGAGACTTGAACCTGAGTCAACTGACTCAAATAGTAAATCAGTTATACGCATTCACATCCTAAATATCATTTACTCATATAAATTTACTCATTTAAGCATTAACACGTTATAAAAAATATATATACATTTACACATTCTCATAAACACATTTTGTAAAACCCTAAAATCTCAAACATGTTAAATGACCAATTTGCCCTCAAGCTTAATGATTATGAAAATTCGTAAACACATCGATTAAACACTTATAACACAAATACGTTACGCGAGACTACGACAATGAGTTTTGCACTTATGTTTACTAGTTATCTTAATATCGCACGATATTAAGGTCGTTGGACTATATCGCATTATGTACTAGATAAACATTAAATTAAAATGTAACAAAAGAAACTAAATATGGTAAACATGGTAAGTGATCAAATTGATTTGGCCTCCTAAAATCCCTCCCTATTTTCGTCCAAGCCAAACACCTACACCCATTTTACACGCCTAACTTAATGTCCCATTTACCTTCCCCAATTATCTCAATATACCTCATAATTATCACAATATCTCATTCAAAGATAAACACCTAAAAAACCTAAGAAGAAAAGTGTCGGCAAAGCAAGAAAACCAAACCCACATATATCCCTCCATTCTTTTTTTACACGCTCCATAAAACTGAATCACACCTAAAACCCAATGCAAAAATGACGGCAAGCTGCTTTCCCAACTCTTCTGATCGAACAAGCAACAAAAAGGGTGTAGGATCGATATATTATTGTGTTGATGATTCGGGTGGTCTTGGATGATCAAAATACATGTTTGCCATTAAAGAGAGAAAGTAGATAGAGAGGGTGTTCTTGCTAGAGACTTGGTTCAAAAAATATGGAAGGTTAGATTGAATGAGAAGCACCACCCCTTCCATGGATGGAAGGGGTATTTATAGTTACAGACTTAACGACCTCCTATCGGCCTGTGGATCAGGTATACAGTGGGTAAAGACCCGTCCTTCCTCCACGGTGTTACACTACGCTAAACTAAACTAATAACTAACTAATAAACTGTAAGATATTGGATTTCACAAACACTCTAAACCATGATCAAAGCATGCGTTTAAGTATGTTAGAGAGAAAGTTTTAGTGAGAGAGTGGAAGAGTTGGGAACTATAGTGAGAGAAAGGAAAATATTATTATGAGCTCAACCTCTACCTTGGGAGGTAGAGGGTATTTATAGTCTTACAATAAAACGCCACACAACGGGTCAGGATCGTGCATACAGAGGGTAAAGACCGTCCGTCCTCCACGGTATTACTTAACTAAATACTACTTGACTTAAAAGAACTACGACTACGAGCTTTCTAACGATTACATATACTTGAGGTGACCGACTCTTTAATACCGGAATTTCTAATTCCTAACAATCTCCCCAAGGGAGGTCACCTCAATCTTGTACTAAAATTACATTGAATACGACGGATATTACATTAAAAGTTTTCTTGCATTCTTGATGTAGTACTTTGTTCAAGCTCGTAGTCATTGATTCTTCTCATTGCATGTTTGGTTAATCCAAGTGGAGGTCTTTTAATGATCCACGTGATACTAAATTTGAGCCACTTTTGAGATCATCGACTATCAAAATCTCGAGACATCCTTTGTGGTGTTGGTATCATGTGATGTTGTGACTTTAGGACCGACATGCTCACATTACGGATCATGATATCTTCTCATCGAGTAGCGGAAGCTTTCGTTGATTCATGATATTGGCGCAGCGAGGCGTAGCATAGAGTGAAAATATCGAGTCATTGATGCACTAATCATGATTTCTTTTGAGATGAATGTGTTAAGTGAGCATGCGGCTATGGATTGACCGCTTCATTCGATCGACTACAAACTTGGTGTACCGTGATACAACATTAGCAATAAATCGCACGAAAGTGTCTTTGATCACTTTCGTTGAATTGAGGTACACGCCCACGGTTCCCGTTAATCAAGACAAGTACCGCTGTGATCGTATAATTCAAGAATTTCCTTGATGAGGTTTCGCAATGCTCTAGCTGCTCTCATACCGGAGCATCTCAAAGAAGACAACACGGAGTGAGTAAACCAAATAATTTAAGTCCACCGATTGATGAAAAGAGATTTGAAAAACGATGATGTATTGCTCGATAGAGATTGTTTTGCAATACAACGAAGGTTTTATTGAAAATCAATTATCAATCATAAAACACCTTTGATTTGAAAAATTAGTACACGGTCGATGTGCTAAAGAAAAGAGTTATTAAGCATAAAGACCGGTTTTTCAAAGGTATCCGTCAATCCATAACTCGAACCGTGATTGATTCAAGAGATTGAATCGCCCCATTGTTTCCTTCGTTGTCACATGGTTAATCTATATAATAGATCTCACATGCCACCTACCATGAGCTTGTTTGATGTTGGCTCCGAGGCTTTCCATCTTCATAGTGAATATGTTCACATATCACTCGGATGTTCGCAAAATCACAAGGATAATGCGAGGACTCAAGATATAATCTCTCTTCCACATTGTGTGAAATGTAGAGTCTTCATTGAAAGTGTCCTAATGAGATTTATTGATGATCTCGTGGCTCTAGACTCAATATGTGCATATTTGGATCCCTGCATCGAGACTAGGGAGAGGTCTCCTTCTTTAATATCAACAATCTCTAAGAGAAAGTCAATAGATAATGTCGGTTCCTCATGAGAATGAAACAAGTCCTTTAAGAGGAACTTGAGTGGTTTGGAAAGTTGAAGTGCGATGCACCGGGTCCATGACGCCTTGTCTTCAATACCGATGTTACCATCGCAGAGTATATGAATTGAACCCGTTTACTCTAAGGTTGAATAAATGGAGGCTATTTGTTTTCACCCTTTCTCATTCAATTCTTTTAATTCTTCAACCCTTGAAGCTTACCGAGACTTCATTGCAAGAACCTTGTTGGGTTTGTTCCAAGACTTGCTCGCCTCATCCGCACTCTTCCCATATCTCATTTTTCCTTTTATCATCATACCTAAGGACTTCTACACTAACTAGTGGATTTTCCCCGGTAGATCCCTCCGGTTCAGCGGATCATGGGAACCAATACCTAACCTTATCATCCTTATATCACCGCACATAAAGTAAAGTTGGTCGGTCAATTTGGTATTGTTCATCCGCCATTGGAACCAATTGAAAACTATTTGAAAATCAATTCGATACTTGTGATATATTATCAAAGCATTTTGTACCGAATTGTTTTTGATATTTTTAAACGAGAACTCCCCTCAACATGTGCATCAAGTATTTGAAAATGTTTTGCACACGGAGGCAAGAGAAATAATTAACTTTTTGATTACCATTTTCTAAAGATCTCAACATCACTTCCCACATCAAATCAAGTAGATATAGCATTTCCGGAAGGATGAGGTTTCCATAATTTTCTCCCTCAATATGTGCCTCGAGGTTTGAAAGAGTTTTGCACATACTAGAGGAACCCGCACATTAAGATAAGTTGATCACATTTCAAATCATAGGTTTAAGATAGATGCTCCCTCAACATGTGCATGGAAAATTTGAAATCGTTTGTCACATGTTGGAAGGAGAGCATGTACATCCTTATAAAACCATTTACCGAATTATCGCTTAAACCAATTTAAATCACGCATTCTCCCCGATCACAATTATCAAATCATTTGAGATTTGTGATCTCTTATTGATTTAAATTGATTTTGAAAGCTTTAAGGGAATTGTGACTTGATTATGAAAGCGTTTTAACCGATAAGGATCGGATTTTAAGACTTTAAACTCCATTGATAAAACATGCATGTACATCTTTTGAAAACAATTTAATGCCAAATAACTTTTAATTTAATTGAAATTATTCTCCCTCAATCAATGACATAGGTTGTTGATTGAGAGATAGAGATTTTGACAAATAAGTCCCGATGATTATCAAAAATAGAGACCGAGTTATTTTCAAAGCATTTAGTTTTCAAGATAAATGTTTATAGAATCGAGCATGGAATTTTGTTGATAAAAGGCTTTTGATGAATGTTCAAACAAATTCTCAAATATTGAAAACATGAAAAACATGGCTCGTTCTTTCTTTGAAAAGCGGTTACCGCTCGAAATGACAATAAACCATCGTTTCTTTCTCCCAAAAATATATATACATATACATATATATATATTTTATTTTTTTTATTTTTGAAGAATTGAACAACATCTAAAGTCCCGTGTCATTCTTTGAATGACAGCACAAAGACCGTAGATATAATCGAACCGAGAAAAACATAACAAAATGACAACATTTTTGAAGATTTTTCAATTTTTCGATTTTTATGGATTTTGAAGGTTTTATATTTTTCTGCTTGATTTTGAGGGTTTTATAATTTTGTATTTTGTTTTTCGAATAGATATATACAAGAGATAGATGAAGATAGACCTTTACTCCTCGTCTTTCTCCCGAAGACGTTTGAGTGTTTCCGGTTGAAGACTTTTCAAGCCAAGACGTGGAAGAATAAACTCAAACGTTCTCTTGGAAGAGCTTTGGTGAAGATGTTCGCTAACTCGATATTCGACCTCACAAAATAGAGTTCCACCACACCTTTTCCACTTGTTCCTCGATGAAATGATGTCGAATGTCGATATGTTTTGCTCTTGAGTGTTGAACGTTGTTGCATGAGAGAGCAATAGCACTTTATTGTCACAAGACAGAGGATTTTGTTGAATTCAAAGCCATAGTCGATAATTGAGATCTCATCCATAAGATTTGAGCACAACAAGATGACATGGCTATGTATTCACCTCTATAGAGGAAATAGAAGTACTCATTTGCTTCTTTGAAGACCACCACAAGCTTATCACCCAAAACCGAGCACCTCCGATGTACTTGACGAGTATCTTGACACCGCATGATCGGCATCTCGCATAGGTCGTTAGTGACATACCGGTGTCCTTGGTACCAAAGACCCATGTTGATGGTTCCTTGAGATACCGAAGACCCGTTTAACCGCTTCAAGGTGCTTTTAGTAGGCTTAGCCTCGGTATCTAGCACACATGCAAACAATGAACAAGATGTCTGGTCTACTAGCGGTGAGGTACATCGTGGATCCAATCATACTACGATATTTCGCTTGGTCAATCATGATCCCCGAGTGGTCCTCATCTAGTTTGGTTCGATCAATCATGGGAGTGTCAACGAGGTCACTTGAATCAAATCCAAATTTCTTTAAGATCTCAACAGCATATTTAGATTGATTTATGAAAATGCCTCCGGGACTTTGTGAAATTTGTAATCCCAAGAAAATGACATTTGTCCCATCATTGACATTTGAAATTTTGAAATCATTTCATTTGAAAACGGTCACACTCATTGGGGTCGGTCGAGGCAAAGATGATATCATCAACATAAATTTGAACATGAATTAAATGTTTGCTCGACTTCCACGGAGAACAATGTTGGATCAACTCGCCTTTGCTAAATCCGTAGATAGAAGAAACTTTGACGATGTATCATACCATGCCCTTGGAGCTTGCTTTAAACCGTAAGAGCCTTCTTCAAACGATAAGCGGAGTAGGGTGCTCTTGATTTACAAATCCTTCAGTTGGCTGACGAGACGACTTCTTTAAGATCTCCGTCGTAAATGCCGCCTTCACATCCATCCGATAGACTACCATGTTCTTACTAGCAAGATTTGCCAAAAGATTCGATTGCTCGATTCGAGCAACCGAGCAAAAGATTCTTCAAAGTCAATACCTCCTCTTGACGGTATCCTTTAGCAACTAATCGAGCCTTGTTCTTCAACACATCACCATGCTCATCAAGTTTCACTTTGAAGATCCATTTAAGAGCAATAATCATAGCACGCCTGGAGCGTGTACTAACTCCCATACATCAAGTCGATCAAACTCATGAATTTCATCTTGCATGGCATTGAACCGCCTATCTTCATTCATGGCGGTTTTAACATCTTTGTTCGATCTTAGATAGTACGGAGTTGAAGAAGCACCATAAGGCATCTGTTGCAAGTTGTTTCCGTGTTGATACGAGGAGAGGGATTTCCAATGATGTTGTCTAGAGGATGATCGTGAGTCCATTTTCTAAGGTGTTCATGTGGCGGTTGTTGAGGGACCGAGGTAGTAGAGTTGATGTCTCCTCAAGAAGATGGTTCGATGATGATTCAGAGCAAATTTGTTTTCAAATGGAGCATCTTCGGAGTAGCAAAGGGATTAACTTCATTATTGAGGCCGTAAATAGTTCCATGATGTACATTTGTAGAATGATAGTTTGTTGATGAGATCAAGGATCGCAATGGTGCTTATTGACTTAAAGATATTGAGACTAAGGATTGACTTCGCTCGTGAATATGAGCCTCTGTTGTAGGAATCGACACTCATTAGTACTTGGATCATAAAATTCATCAAACATAGGATCAAACAATTTCTTTAAATCATCTTCGGATGGAGGTACATATGGAGTTTCTTGAGAAGAGTTTGGAACAAGGGATGATCCAATGGACTGCTTTTGAAGTGTGGGTCTTGAACCGAGTTGTTCAGAGCCATTTGACCGGTCGACTCATCAAATGTAACGTGAATTGTTTCCATGATATTTCGGGTTCTTTTGTTGTAGATTCGGTATCCCTTTTGTTTGGTGCATACCCTACAAAACTCCAATGTCTGCTTTAGCTCTAAGTTTGCTAAGTCTTGACCCTCATTAGTTGGATAACACAATGCACCAAACACACGAAGGAAAGAGATTAGGTTTTCTTGTGGACAAGTTCATATGGAGTTTTCCATGAACAATGTGAATCGTGGAACGATTTTGTGTAGCATGCAATGCAATAGTTTCAAATCGGAGAAACATTGGAACCTTTGAGTAAATCAAGATTGTTCTAGCGGCTTCTACAAGAGTTCGATTTCGCTCTTTCAACTACACCGCTCGTTGAGGAGTTCGTGGAACACTTTTTGATGGCTGATTCCAACGCTTTCATAAAATTCACTAAGTTGTTTGTTGACAAACCCGGCCCATTGTCTGCTCGATAACTCGACGGTTTTGTTAAGTCGAACCCGCAATGCTTGATGAGTTTGATGATGATATCGGAGTTTCATCCTTTGTCCTTAAGAACTTGACCCGGTGAATCTAGAGTAATCATCAACCACAACTAACACATATTTCTTCCCAAGATATTTTGCACCTCATTGGTCCACATAAATCCATATGAATCATATGAAGAACTTCTGATGTTAGTAGGTTTGGGTTTATGGGCATACTTCTTGCTTTTTCCCAATTGACATGTCGAACAAAGATGATCCTTTTCGCACTTGAGTCTAGGTAACCCTACAACTAAGTCCTTTCGGTGAGATCATTGATGGTGCCGAAGTTCGTGTGATTGAGACGCACGATGCCATAACCATGACTTTGTTTTCGAGGCCTTTGACAACAAGCAAATAGGAGAAGACTTCATCATATCATCGATAGAGATGGTGTAAAGATTTGAACCATGAGTTCCTCGTAACAATTCCTTACCATCAAGTTCTCTAACAAAGCAAGTATGTTTTCTCAAGGCTACTTAGATCGAATCACGAAATTGACCAACAGAGAAGATTATGACCAAGACCTTCCACATAGTATACTCTAGAGATGACACTATCACCCACAACATAATCACCATAACCCATAATTGCACCGAAATGATCATTTCAATCTAATCGTCTCGATGAATTTGCTCACAAGTTCATGAGTCGTGACCGCCGCCAAATATGCTTGGAACACTGAGTCCGGTACCACGTAATCGATTTGAACGATCCGCAGTTGAACACGACAAGAATGGATAATCGATAATTGGGATCCCATGCAAGAATGGGTTCCATTTGGTTAGTAACACTGGTTGGAACACCCACATCGAAATAGAAGCATTCATATCGTAAAATAGGGTAATGGAATCATTGTGAATAGATGCGACTAGTGTCTCAGATAGCCCTGCTCACAGTGTGCTCACTTTTAAGGAATAGATCTACCAAGAGGCATCCATTTTCTAGTGGGCATTGTCCGATTAGTCTTACGACCAATGTGTATCCAATAATAGCCTATCTTACTAAATGTTCTTCCCTGGGTTTCCACTATTTTCCGACTTTCTTCGTTTTGCCTTTTAGCCTTCTTAGCATGATTTTAGCATTAACAATATTAATTGGACAATTAACATCATTAGGCAAAATATTAACACCACATTCATGATTAGAAACGAATTCAAGCGACATTAATACAAGGTTTGCAAATAGTATCGAATTGAATTAATTACGAGACGCCTATGGCTAATACTAGAATCAACGATTCGCTTTATTCTACTCAAACTTAAAGTTCCTAGGTAGGTTTTCACTTTCTTCCAAAGCACATTCTTAGCTTCATGCAGGTCGTGTCCTTCCTTGTATTGTCTTGAGACTTTGACCGCTTGCTTTAACGCCACCGATTACTCTGTAGAAGGAATGGGAACATTAGTTGGTTTGGCTACTATTTGCTTCACTGCTTAGATGTGGGATCCGAGCTACATGCGTGCACACTAAGATTAACTTTTTCACACTTGAATAGTGGGATTAGAACACCCAGAGTGCACACTCGAGTTCACATTCTTAGCACTAACAGATTTGAAATCGAACTACTTGAGGGCACATTAGGGTTCACATTCATAACATTTGGCATTGAGTGACTTGCATGCTTGGCACTAGGCATAGAACACGGTATCAAGGGATTGACTTGCTCACCCAAGGTTTAGGGCATATTGTAATTAGGCATTCTAGAAGTTCTTGAGATCGTTTGGCATATAAGCATGCATGGCCAATTGCATTATCATCTGGTTTCTCTAACTTATCCTCTTCTACAATCTCACTGAGACATTCTAGGTTGTCCTTAAGGTGTGAGAAATATGTTTGAATAGCAAGTTTGTTATTCCTAAGATGAGGAGGAACATATTTCACGCACGAGCATATTTATTACGACATGTACCTTTGATACACCATTCTCCCCATTGGTCATTGGCATCTTCCCTTTACCCTCTTTAGATTCTCAATTTCTTTTGTAACGAGGCTACCGCTTCGTTATTTTTGTTACGAGTGACCTTTATAGATTCAAATAATTCATTGAAATGACGTTTAACCTTTTCATTTTCTTCAAGAAAAGCCTCATTTTCCTTTTGTAAAGCATTTACTAAGTTTTGAAGATGAAAGTTTTGAGAATTCGAGAATCTAAAGGAGGAGGCATTTGGGGACCAACACATTGTTCGTTTGACCCTTTAATTGAGAGATTTGGGCTTTCAATTTTCTCGATCGTGTTGACCGAGCTTGAATCTGTTCATCACGCTTGTTAATTTGAAAAGCGCATCAAACTCGGAGCATCCGAGGATGTCTTGATATTTGAAGTTTTGACATTTTCTTTAAGATGTTGATATTTTAGTTGTAAATTAAAATGCTCAACTTCTAGTTTAGAAAAATGTTTAACCAAATTGTCGTGATCATCCAGCTCAATTTTCTCATTTAGTTCGTAATTATTTTTCAAGCTCAATGACACGATCATGAGAGACTTTCAAAGCAAAGACAATTCATGGAATCGAGAAGCGATAATAGAATGTTAGTAGCAAGTAGAACACATCTTGAGCAATACATTCGTAAATCAGTTCTCATTTAGTGTATGCAAGTTCTTCCTCTCAATCTCATTATATTTTAGAGCTCGCTCATAGTCACTAACCTCAACTATCATTGCATCAAATTCCTTTTCCATTCCCTTAATATCAAGATTCATCTTCTTTTAAGACTCTCAAAGTGATCTTTTAGAAGTTTGAAGAAAGGCATGACCTCGCTTAAATAGCATTCTTTCATTTGCTCAAAACCCTTTCTCCTTCAGCTATACCGGTGGGTGTGATCCTTTTCTTGCAAGTTTTCTCAAAATCAACAAATAGTTGAAAGATAACATATTGGCTAATTAAGGTCTTGCTTTTAGTGGCAATTGTTCTAGGAACAAGATGCATTGGTGTATTGGGAGGATACACACGTCTATCTAGGCATTTTCCAAAGGGAGGGTTTGTTTCAACAATATTTTCACTTTACGCTTATCTAGATCTACTTTCCAAAAACTTGTTCAGAGTCAACAATGTCCGAGGCTTAAACTTGTTCAAGGAACCAGTTTTCCTTCTTGTAATCATGGGTGTGATCTTTATTTTCTTCTCTTTACATTTAGGATCATCTAATTTCTTGTTCATCTTTTCCCTAGTGACTACATCCGATTTCTTATCTTCCTCAAGCACTCAACGCAACTAGGTTTCGCCTAGGTTTAAGGATTTCATTGCCATCATAAAGAACCTTATGAGCATTTCTAGCCTTTTAATAACCTCTGATTTGGTTCCTCAATAAGGGAATGCTATGCTTATCGCTTAAGACTCTATGCTTAGTGATCATGTGAGCGATCAATGGTGTTCCTTGTATGTACAACTTGTTTTCAAGTTTGTTTTTCAAAGTTTTCAGATTAGAAAAATCTTTCAAGAGTTTTGATTCCTTTGTATTAAATTCTTGCTTGAGCATTTTCATATTTTCTTGAAGTTCTTGTTTTTGCTTAGCGCTTTAGAAAGCTTTTCTTGCAAGGAATTTAACTCTTGTTTTAGGGGAAAAACCCCAAAGGGGTTTAATTTTTTCCAAAAAAAATTTTTTTTTCCCCCAAGGGATTTGGGTTAAAAATTTTAACCCTTTTAAAATTTTTTAAAATTTTTTTTTTTTGGGGGGAAAAAGGGGGGCCCCCTTTATTTCCCCTTTTTTTTTTTTGGTTTTTTTTTAAAAAAAGGGTTGCCAAAGGGAAAAAAATTTTTTTGGTTTTTTCCAAGGGTTTTTTGGGGTTTTCCCCCCCCCAAAAACCCAAATTTTAAAAAAAAAAAAGGGGAAAAGGGTTTTTTTTTTAAACCCCCGGGGGATTGGGTTTTTTTAAAAAATTCCCTTAAATTTTTTTCCTTTTTTTTTTTTTTTCCCCAAAAACCCCCCGGGGGGGGGGGAAACCCCCCTTTTTAACAAAAAAAAAGGGGGGAAGGGGTTTGTTTTTTTTTTTTCCCCAAAAAAAAGGGGGGTTTTTGGGGGTTCCCCCAAAAAAAAGGGGGCCCCCGGGTTTTTTAAAACCTTTGCTTTCCCAAACCGCCCCCCCTTTTTTTTTTTTCCCCCAAATTTTCCCAAAAAAATTTTTTTTTTAAAAAAAAAGGGGTTTTTTTTTTTTTTTCCCCCCCTTTCCTTTTGGGGTTTTTTTTTTTTTCCCCCTTTTTTTAAAAAATTTTTAAATTTTTTCCCCAAAAATTTTTGGGGGTTTTTTAAGTTTTTCCCAAGGGCCCCTTTTAAAATTTTTTTTCCTTAAAACCCAAAATTTTTTGGAAAAAAAAAATTTTTTTTAAAAAAATTTCTTTTTTTTAATATAAAAAAAAAGGGGGCCGGAAATTTTTAAACCCCCCTTTTTTTTAAAAAAATTTTTTAAAAAGGAAAACCCCCCCCCCAAAAAAAAAAAGGGGAAAAATTTTTTTTTAAAAACCCCGGGGGGGGGAAAAAAAAATTCCCGGGGGGTTTTTTTTTTTTTTTTTTTTTAAAAAAAAATTTTCCCTTTTTTTTTAAATTTTGGGGAAAAAAAAAAAAATTTTTTGGGGGGGAAATTTTTAAAAAATTTTTTTTTTTAAAATTTTTTTTATTAATTTTCCAAAATTTTTGGTTTTTTAAAAAAAATTTAAAAAAAGGGGGAAAACGTTTTCCCTTTTTTTTTAAAAAAAAATTTTTTTTTTTTTTTTTAAAAAATTTTTTTTAAAAAAAAATTAAAAATTTTTAAAAAAAAAATTTTTTTTTTTTTAAAATTTTTTTTTTAAAAAAAAAAAAAAAATTTAAAAAATTTTTTTTTTCCTTTAAAAAATTTTTTTAAAATAAAAGGTTAATTTTTTTAAAGAAATTTTTTTTAATTTTTTAAAAAGTTTGTTTTTTTTTTTTGGAAATTTTAAATTTTTCCCTTTTTAAATTTTTCCCCTTTTTTTTAAAAAAAAATTTTTTGGGGGATTTTTAAAAAAAAACCCGGAAAATTTTAAAAATTTTTTTTTTTAAAATTTTAAAAAAAAAATTTTTTAAATTTTAAAACCTTCCCTTTTTGGGAAATTTTAAAAAAAAAAAAAAAAAATTTTTTAAAAAAGGAATTGTTTAAAAAAATTTTCCTTTGGTTAAAATAAATTTTGTTTTTTTTTTTTTGGGGGGGTTTTTTTAAAAAAATTTTTTCCCCTTTTTCCCCCCGGGAAAATTTTTGGGGTTTTAAATTTAAATTTAAAAAAAAACCCCATTTTAAAAAAAAAAAAAAATTTTTTTTTTAAAAAAAAAAAAAAAATTTTGGTTAAAATTTTTTAAAAAAAAAAAAAAAAAATTAAGAAATTTTAAAATTTTTTTTTTTTTAAAAATTTTTAAAAAAAAACCCCTTGGGGGCCCCCCAAAAAAATTTTGGGAAAAAATTTCCCAAAAATTTTTAATTTAATTCCCAAAAAAAATTTTTAAAATTGGTTTTTTTTTTTTTGGGACCTTTTTTTTTAAAAAATTTTGGTTTTTTAAAAAAAAAGGGGGTTTTTTTTTTAAAAAAAAAACCAAATTTTTAAAAAAAAAAAAAAAAACCCCCCACCCCCCAGGGTTTAAATTTGCCAAAAAAAAAATTTTAAGGTTTGGAAAAAATTTTTCCCCAAATTTTTTTTTTCGTTTTTTAAAATTTAAAAAAAAAAAAAAAAAATTTTAAACCCAAAAAAATTTTGGGGGGTTTTTTTTAAAAAAAAAAAAAACCCCCGGAAAAAAAAAATTTGGAAAAAAAATTTTAAAACCCCCCCTTTTTTTTTAAAATTAAAATTTTAAAAATTTTTTCCCCAAAATTTCCCTTTTAAATTTTGGGTTTTTTGGGAAAATTAACCCCTTGTTTTGGGGGTTTAAAAGGGGCCCCCTTTAACCCCTTTTTTTTCCAAAAAGGGGGTTTTTTTGGTTTGGAAATTTTGGGGGTTTTAAAAAAAACCCCGCCCGGGAAAAAAAAAAAAAAAAACCCCAAAAAACCCCAAAACCTTTTCCCCCCCAAAAAATTTTTGTTAAAATTTTTTTTTTCCCCTTTAAAATTTTAAAAAATTTAAAACCTTAAAAAAAAAAAAAATTTTTTTTTTTTTTTTTTTTTAATTTAATTTTTTTAAAAAACCCCGCCAACCCTAAATTTGGGGGGGGGAAAAAAAAGGGGAAAACAAATTTTTTTTTCCCCCCCTTTTTCCCAAAAGGTTTTTTGGGGGGGTTTTTTTAAATTTTTTTTTTTTCTTTTTTTTTAAAGGGGGAAAAATTTTGCCAAAAAAAAAATTTTTTAAAAAAAAGGGTTTTTTGAAAAGGGAAAAAACCCCTTTGGGTTAAAAAAAATTTAAAAAATTTCCCCAAAAAATGGGAAAAAGGGAAAAAAAAAACCCCCTTTAAACCCCTTTTTAAAAAGGGTTTTTGGGTTTTTAAAAAAATTTTTTGGGGTTTTTGGGCTTTTTTTAAAAAAAAATTTTTTTTTTTTTTTAAAAATTTTTAAAATTTTTTCCCGGCCCTCCATTTTAAAAAAAAAAAAAAATTTTAAAAAAAAATAAATTTTAAAAATTTTTAAAACAAAAAAGGAAAAAAAAAATTTTAAAAATTTTTTTTTTTCCTTTTTAACCATTTTTTTAAAGGGGGGGCCCTCCCCCGGGGGGTTTCTTTTTTTGGGAAAAAATTTTGGGGTTTTTAAAATTTTAAACCCCTTTTAAAAAACCCCGGGGGGGGAAATGGGAAAAACCCCCCCCAAAAAAACTTTTTAAAATTTTATTTTGGGGGTTTGGGTTTTTAAGGCCCCAAAAAGGGAAAAATTTTTAAAAAAAAATTTTCCCCTTTTTAAAAAAAAACGGGAAAAAAAACCCCGGGAAATTTCCCCTTTCCAAAGGGGGGGCCCCCCCCTTTCCCAAAACCCCCCCCCCCCTTTCCCCCCTTTTTGGGGGGGGAAAAAAAAAAAAAAAAAAAAATTTTTAAAAAAAATTAAATTTTTTTAAATTTCCAAAAAAATTTTTTAAAAAAAAACTTTTTTTTAAAAAAAAAAATTTTTTAAATTTTTTTTAAAAAAAAAAAAATTTTTAAAATTTTTAAAAAAAAAAAAAAATTTTTTTGGTTTTAAACCGTTAAAAATTTTTAAAAATGGGTTGGAAATTTAAAAATTTAAAAAAATTAAATTAAAAGGCAAAAAAATTTAAATTTTGGGAAAAAAATTTTTAAAATTTTCCCAAAAATTTTTTTGAAAAAACCCCCCCTTTTTTGGTTTTTTAAAAAATTTCCCCAAAAAATTTTTTAATTTTAAAAAATTTTTTAAAATTTTAAAAAAATTAAAAAAAAAAAAAAACCAAAAATTTTTTAATTTTTGTTTTTTTAAAAAACCCCCCAAAAAAAAACCAAAATTTTTTTGGGGAAAAAAAAAAGGGGGGAAATTTTTTTGGGGTTTTTTTGGTTTTTAAAAATTTTCCAATTAAAAAAATTTTTTGGGGTTTTTAAAAAATTTTTCCCAAAAAAATTTTTGGGCCCCCCCCAAAAAAAAAATTTAAAAGGGCCCCAAAAACCCCTTTTTTAAAAAAAAAAATTTTAAAAAATTAAAAAAAAAATTTAAAAAATTTTTTAAAACACCCCAAAAAAAAATTTTTTAAAAAGGTTTAAAAAAAAAATTTTTTTAAAAAAAATTTTTTTAACCCAAATCCCAAAAAAATTTAAAAAAAAGGGGGTTTTTTTTAAAAAACCCCCCGGGGAATTTTAAAAAAAGGGAAAAAAATTTTTTTTCCAATTCAAAAAGGGTGGAAAATTTTTAAAAGGGAATTTTTTCCCCAAAACTTAAAAAAAACCCCCCTTTTTTTTAAAAAAAATTTAATTTAAAAATTTTTTAAATTTTGGAAAATTTTCCCCCCCCCTTTTTTTTTTTTAAAAAAAAAAACCCCGGGGGGAAAAAATTTTAAAAACCTTTTCCAAAAAGGTTTTTTTTTTGGGGGGGGGGGCCCCCCCCCCAAAAACCCTTTAAAGGGGGGGGGTTTTTTTTGGGGCCCCGGGGGAGGGAAAAAAAAAAATTTTTTTTTTTTTGGGGGGGGTTTTGCTATTCAAAAGTTGGTAAGGATAGCATAGCCGATGCTCTAAGGATTGAAAGGGAAGCGGTGGGCTGCTTCTTGCCGAGGCCGCTGCCATCTGAAAGCCGCTAGAATTGCGAGGAAGCCGCCGCTAGGCTTGCTCAGCTGCAGAAATCAGGGGAGGTCCGGGTTAAAATTCGTCAGATAAGGATTTCAAAGTGGAGATCCCACGAAGTTTAGAGGTACCGAAGAGCCACCGCCATGGTTCGATGGTTCGAGAAATTGAGTCCGTATTTTGTTATGTAATTGCCGGATGATAGCAAGGTCAAGTTTGCTACTAAGTACACTACTTGATGGAGCGTTGTCGTGGTGGAACTCTTATGCTCACCGATGGGAATGGAAAATGCTTTCAAGCTCACTTGGGAGCAATTCAAAGGTTTGGTAACAAAGAAGTTTTGTCCGCGTCGGAGGTGAAGAAGTTAGAGACCAATTCTATGAGTTGGTAACTATTGGGTATGACATTGATACTTACATTCGAAGGTTTCAAGAATTGGCCGTGTTATGCCCATCTATGGTTTCGGATAATGAGAAGCTCCGAGGCTTTCATTGAAGGACTTCCAGAGATTATTCAAGGCGATGTGACTTCTTTGACCATAAACGATTGAGGAATCTATTCGATTGTCTCAAAAGCTCATGGCACAAGTAGTAAAGAGAGGCAACATCACCAACACCAACCGTAACAACAATACCAACAACCGCACCAACTACCACAATAACCAAAACAACAACAACAACGACGATAACCAAATCAACAACAACAAAAGAAAATGGGAAAATGACCAAGGAGGTTACAATAACAACAACCAAAACCGTAACACTAACCATCATCGACAACGAGATAGAAGAAGAAGTCGCTGTGGTCTATGTTCTTTGCACCAACAAAGGGAAGAGCTTATGCAGAAACTTACCGCTGATGCCACCAATGCACGCTTCATCATAATGGTCCATGTGGTATATGCTTTATTTGTCACAAAGTAGGACACCTTGCTAAGGACTGAGGGCAAGGCCATAGTCACGTGCTTCGGATGTGGGGAGCAAGGACACTATCGAATTAATGTCCTCAAAACAAAGGTCAACAAGTCGAAGGTGCTCATGGAATGCATACATGTTACAAGGAGGAGAAGCTCGTCATGGTCACAACAACGCTTGAGAAGGCGAAGAAGTTCGAAACTAACGTTTTATTTCTCCTTATGTACTAGGTCGTACTAAGTTTATGTCTTTCATCGTATCCGAAACTTTATAACTTAAAGATGTACTACTTTTGATAAACCACTGTTGTAAAATATTCTCATCTATCGTACTTTATTTCCTTTCGATTCGATGTCATTTACGAGAATTTTAATTCTTTTACTTTAACTATCATTTTAACGACACGCTTAAATCTTTGTAAACATCGAGAGTTATAACAACTAAACCGAACGTCACATCATCGTTCCTTAATTATACATAGCCTAGCTAACTATGTCTAATTCGGAGGATCATGTTATGTTGGGAGCGCTTATTTATAAATCTTAGTGCAAGCAAAATTTTCACATATTCCAAAGATAAAGTATTACTCATGGAGATTCATCCAATACTATGTTTTATACGCCTCAATCATCGATAACCAGAACGGCACTTCTCCATGTCTTCTCTCCTCGATATTCATCACAAACTCAAAAATTCGATAGACTAACACAACCAATTCGTGGACTGAATTCCTTTTTAGATGGGCTTAATGTGACAACTCGCAATTCGTGTCATTTCTCAAGTTTCACAATTTCATCATTTATCGTAAACTAGGTTTGCGTGTTCCAAATTGCGTAACTTTAATGGTTTAGCGGCGAATTCATGATCATATCATCACGGACATTTTATATAGACTAAGTTTAGTCTACATTTCATTAACATCATTTGTATCATGTTAGTTCATTCATGATTTTTCATTTCACCATAAACGCGTAAATTTCATATTAAATAAACGCTATCGCGTAAGTTATTATTTTGATCATTTAATCCGATACTTCCAAAAATGATCCCGACATATTTTTATACTTACATTTAGTTTATAAAAACAATATTTTGAGTTTACCTAGTGTTTTAAATTTATTTGGTATATAAATCGTTAAATTTATATTATTACGACATTTTTCTTAAAACCACACGATAATTATATTATCACTCAAATTATGCAAGAAATATATTTTTACAATTTTGTGACCTCAATATATATTACTTTGATCCATTAAAATTTATTTTAAGTCAACACTACCCTAATTTCACAAATATATACAAGTTACAACATATTGGTACTTACCTACATTTACTTACACACATTATTATACATAGTAAATAAAAAAAAAAAAATGTATTATTGCAATACATACCCTTGGCCGGTCCAGGGGGGTGACTCACTAGAGTGGGTATGCATTAATGGGTTGGTAAATAATTTTCTTACATGCTTAAATTTATACTCAATGTCACACACTTTCATTCATTCATTCACAACAATCAAACAAGTTATCTCAAGTTTCTTCTCTTTTCCTTCTCTCTAAAACCGCCTAACACAAGAAGAAGAAGAGATTCACAAAATTTTCAAGATCAAGTTTAAACAATCTAGTTACACTCTTATTAAAGGTTTTGAAATAAAAACCTAGGGTGTTTAGGTTTAATCCTTGTTCTAATCACCTCATCAAGTAGCTTGTCAAGATTAAAGCATCACACTACATCTCGGTGTACTCACTCTTGTCATCATACCAATTTATCAAGTGAGTTTTCATAGCCCCATTCTCAATTGTTTTGAACTATTTTGGGGGAGATACATGCTTAACTATTTTTCACAAGTACTTTATGTTTTTAAGGATAACTTCTATCATGATCATCATTGTTTCAAACTGAATGTTGTACTATATCAATTGTTCTTGTTTGCGTGCTATAGTTATCGTCGAATAAAGTACTATATCGCTTGACTCTTGATACATTGAGTCATGTACTATTGATTATGTGCTATAGTTCTACGTCAGATAATGTTCTAAATCGATTGACTCATGATACATTGAGTCTAGTCCTATTGATTAAGTGCTATTGTTCTACGTCGAGTTAGGTACTATTGTGAATTCATTTGACATCATGTGTTTGAACATAAACTATATACATTTTGGCAAGTGGGTTGTGAACACATGTGTTGCAAGTTTTGTATGGGGGAACTTGAACTGGTGGATTTACAATGCCTTTCTTTGCATAAACGATTTTAAAGGCTTTACATTTCAACACAAACTCTATGAACTCACTCAACCTTTGTGTTGACACTTTTAGCATGTTTTATCTCGGTATCTAAGGCATTCACTTCATGGCATGCATGTGGACATATCATAGAGTCGCGGTGACGACTGCGTCTTCTTTGGGTTTTATGAACTTTAAAACATCGTTTGAATTGTAACAAACTTATTTCCGCACAAGTTGATTTTTATTTGGGACCTATACTTTGTAAACTCGATTATTTTATTAAATCAAACGATGTATTTTCCAAACGACACTTTAGGTCGCTCAATATAATCAATGATTGTGATGCTATGACAACAACCCCGAATTCCATTCCACCGCAAAAGCAGGTAATTTGGGGTGTGACAAAGAGCCTCATCAATGATAATGGGTTGATTACGTGTTTTGCCAAGAGATTGAAAAGAGAGATTTATGACGATGAACACATCGGTTCATGCCTCGCTCTATAAAGAAAAGAAAAGTGTACGTGTCGATGCGCTTCATCTTCGAAGAAGAAATCTTCTCTATTATGACCATTCTCATCAACATGCTTCATACTTTTTCCATGCGCTCACCATCAAGTGAACCGGCTACCATCGATTGTTTTCTCATTCCACGTGCTCGATGATAATGAAGATGGAGACATCATGTCTTGATTTTATGGGAGAGTGTGAATAGAACATTAGGATGATTTTCACTTATTTAGTCAAGAATGGCATCTCCGTATGCAATTCTTGAGGGGAGAAGAAGTGTGAATTTTGGCATGATTGATTAATATTTGAGAATATATGGTCAACGGCTCCTAACTCATGTAAGAACCGAGCTTCTTCTTATCGGATCATCTTTACATGGAGTTTCTTCTTAAGAGCCGTTAGTTGACATCTTCACAAGCGATATGAGGTTATTGACAAAGTGCTTCCGGTTAATGCTTCACGCACATCAACATGATGATTCGAACAACCTTCTCATTCTTGTTTGATGTGATTGTTTGCTTGGTGTTACCATTTCGTGTGTTCGCTTTGCCTCGATTGTTGATTTCCTTGATGAACATCTTTACGTTCTTGTTTGATTGGGAGATTTTAGTTAAGGGATTTGCAAGATGTGTTGATTAGGATGCTTTTTGGTGATGTTCTTGTGTTTTGGTGAGTCGAAGATGTTAACTATCTATTCCCAACCGAACAATCTTGAAGAAGGTCGAGTCTGATGCATTCTACATTTTACATTTTCTACATGTTAGAAGACTAAAGACGAGTTGCATTTAACGATCTAAAGACTTCTTCTTAATGCAGGCATTTATCAAACAGATTGTCGGTTTAGGGAGAGCACTAATCGGGAGAAAGTTATAAGTCCGATTCAATTCCCAATTAGATTTGCTCATATTCTTTAGCGGTGACTACTCGAGACGTTGATATTGACTATTGTTGGACATTTGACAAAAGGTGATTACTTGAGTTAATCATTTATCACTTATTTGAGATTGAAGTTGACTTTCACAAAGGCGTGTTCTTATTTGATAACTTTGTTAGGAATTAGAAAATTCCAAAGTTGAAAGAGTCGGTCACCCCAACTATTATCTAGCATAAGTTAGCTCGTAGATTGGTCATTAGTTACGGTTTATGTAGTTAGTTAGTAGCATAAAATAGTGTAGTGCAACACCGTGGAAGAAGGTCGGTCTTTACCCACCAGATCCCCGATCCACAGCCGCCGGAGGTCGTTTAGTTTGTAACCTATAAATACCCTCACCTTGCAAGGTAGAGGTTGGATGTTCTTTGCAATCTAATATTCCACAAGTTTCTCTCACTAGAATATCCCACTTTCTCTCTAAAACCATCTATGTGCTCATTGTGTTATGATTTGATGTGTATGTGAAAAGTTAATATCTAACAATTGGTATCGAGCCATGGTTAGATCATATCTTACATCTTTGGATTTATAGTGGTTTTAGGTGGTTTTGAGTTTGAAAAAGTTTAGTGGTTTTGCATCATTTGGTTGATTTCGTGTGTTAAAGTTTGAATTTTGTTGGTACTTTTGTATTTAGAATCATCAAAAGTGTTTAGGTTTTCATTTGGTAAGCTTGAATCATCTTGGTTGGGTTGTTTTGGATTGAAAAGTGATGTTTATATGGTTTTCATGGTAGCGAGTTAGTTCACGGATAAGTTTTCTTCGTAGCGACTTGCTTCACAAAATTGTAGCGAGTTACGATGTTAAATCTAGCGAGTTAGATCTAGCGACTTAAAGTACAAGTAGTGGACTCTCCACTACGGGTAGCGACTGTGGTAGCGATTTGGTCTCAGAATGAGTTGCTCTTTAGCGACTTGCATTGTTGGCGACTTGAGTAGCAATCATCTTTGAATTTTGCTAGCGACTTGAGTGTTAGCGAGTTACCACCTAGCGACTTACATCTAACTAGCGGATTGGAAAGCTAGCGACTTAGCGTGGTGGCTAATTAGTGTTGACTACTTGGTGTAGTACTTTCTAGAGACTTGGGAGTAATTCATAATAACACAATGTCACCATCACGGATTCCTTAATCACCAAAGTACTTGCTCTCTATGACACACCCGTAATAGTGAAACGTAATGCCCATCCAAGGCCTCACACTAAATGACTCAAGATCGATCAATCGTAACAACTCAAATAAGTCACACTTAATTTCTTCAGATGATACTAAGAATGAGGAATGCACCAAACAGCCGTTTCAACATCTCACCGGCTTCTCAAATTACTCTTATCAACAACCATGGATCGAACAAGTTGTGCCATCCTTCGTCAGACTTTCCCACTTTAACAAGAGCTGTTGCTTAACCTAGAACGATCGAGGTTTCAAATTACCAAAGAAAAGCTCTCAACCGATGATTCTCATGTCGCTTCCAAACCATCTTCAACCAATTTCACCACTTATCCGGAAGAATACTCCTCGATTTTGATAATACCATGACCGGAATGTCCTTCAAGAAGCACACGGAATGGAAATTCATGAGTTCGTAAACTCATTTATTAAACTCATGAGTAATATGGAAACATACATCGAGGAAGTCGCAAAGAGAATAACAAGTCAAGGAATTGAATGAGTGTCAAGAGTGTCCATGGAACAATGATGACGTGTCATGCTTCACGATTGAACCAAAGTAATACACCGATTGCGTAATCTCGCTTATGATGGAAAAGGATGAAGAAAACAACATCGATCTCAAATTCTCGAATCGAAAAGGTATCAACCAACAAGGTACTTTTATCGATCACACTTATTCTCACAAAAGGTACATGACTCTTACCTGAACATAACAATGTGGAATCAATCTTTGTTTTGTCTCGAATCGATGCAAGTAACATGATTGAAAAAAGGTATATGATGAGCTTTCAAACAAATTTTCAATTCTTGAAAAACACTTGTATCTCTTTGCAAATTGAAATACAACATAAGGATGAAATGTTTTATGCAAATAAGCAAAGGTAGTAACTGAACTTCGAATTTAGAGAATTTTTGAAATTAATCGCTTAAAATCCTGATTCGTAACAAAGATTCACCATAAGAAATCAAATCTCTTCTTCGTAAGCCCGTAAATATGACTGTCATGAGATGAGTGATACACTAGATTCTAGGAATTCGAACTAGCTCTATGTGTCCAACCTTCTAAGAGAAAATGAGCATTTAAGAAAGAACCTTGAGGAAACAAACTCTAAATTAGTCAATCAATCTAATCTCTTGATGAAAGATATTGATGACCTCAAAGCACAAATTCAGGACAAGAGTTCCAATATTGTTGCCCTAAAAAATGAGCTCATGAAGTATGCTGGAAATAGGATGAACACTAAGTTTGCAAAACCTTCAACTTTGGGAATGTCAACGGTTCAGAACCACTTGAAACGAACAGTTATTAAACAACCTAATGCCTTTAGGTCTGAAAGAGCTAAACCATTGAAATCTAAGCTTACATCCCAAGTTGATAACAAGTCTGCTTTGTCAAAACCACCACTTCATTGTCTAGTTCAGATATGATGAATCCCAAGCATAGGACTAATGAACTTCACCCACAAATCAGAAATGCTACAAGCTTAACTAGGTATCATACAAAACATAGTCTGACAGATCAATCCCCTAAGAAATTCTCTAATCACAAAAAGACAAATAGTCAAAACAAGGGTGCACACTCATTTAGTTCATCTCACTGTGGCTTCAAATGGATTCCCACTGGCAGATTATTTAAGTATACAGGACTTAAACGAACTTACATTCCTAAATCATGCCTCAAGTGGATTCCCACAGGTAAACTTTTCAAGATTGTAGAACCTAATAGGATCCCCATTAATGATACGTCTGGATTATACTGTGTTGAATCTAAATGTGAGACTAAACATGTCACTAACCCTTCGATGTACAAGTCTACATGTGCTTCAAGTACAATGTGCCTTTTTTCAGTACAATGCTCAACTCAATCAGAACTTCATGACTTGGTTCCTCAGATTGAACATAGCTCATGCAGAGCTATAGCTTGCCGTAGTTGATGTACTTTACTTTGACCCTATTCATTTTGAATCGACTCGCTCTTCCATGTCCGTATAAATCAAGTTTCCATAAAAAAAAAAAAAAAAAAAAATTTATATACTCCTTTCAAAATTTTATCATTTTATCATTTTTTTTCTCTCAATCTAATAATGAATATACTCCTTGTTATCGATAACATCTACGGTCCTAGAAATGTCATTCAATAATGGCACGGGATCATAGATGAAGTTCGAACAAAAGATATATTCTTGGTGGTTTAATGGGATTGGGTATTATCAATCAATGTTCTTTGATGACATTGATTGAGGGGGAGATTAGTTTTATATACCATTGGCTTCTGTGCTGGTTATGATACTTGTTCATTTGTATGATGTGGTGATTTCTGCTTGTGTGACTAACTGGTTATACTTTCAAGATGTATCTTGCTCATGAGACTTTCTGTGTGCTGCTTGTAATCGCCTATGTGTTGAAATGTTGAATTGATTCATGATGATCAGTGTAATAATCAATGCTAGAGACGTTGTCTTATCCGTGTTAGCATATTATTACCACTCATTCATTAATACCATAGGGACCAAACTTGCCATATAGTGTAAGTTGTTGCATTAGCGAATTACCACCTTAGTTTATAACCACAAGGACCAATTGTGTCATATGGCCTAAGATAAGTTGCATACCCCCAGCGAGTTACCCATTAGCGAGTTACCTAGTTTTTTTTCCTCTCTCTCTCGTTTTTCTTTCTCTCTCTTCGTCATCTCATTCTTACTAGAGACTTAGCATAAGGTTTGCTTTGATTCTCTTATCGTTACTATTTCATGCTTTAGTGTCTAGTGTCTAACTTATCGATATTTCCGCATCCTTTTGTGCTCGTGTGTGTGATTTGTTGATTCTCTCGCTTAGGTTCGGACTTTTATGTAATCGTGTGTGTGGTACTTATAAAATGATTGAACGTGTTAATTGTTTGGATTATATTGGTTGGATACATTGATGTATGATTAAAATGGATTAGACTGATGGGTTGGTGTTAAGATGTGTTCTTGGTGGCGAGTTAAAATGTTCTTGGTAGCGACTTAGTATGCATGTTCTTCATGGCGAGTTAGTGTTCCACTTAGCGAATACGTCTTCGTAGCGAATAAGCTCACTAAATTCCAGCGACTTGGTTAGCGAGTTAGTAGTTAGCGACTTGTATTTACAAGTTAGCTTAATTAATAACCCAGCGACTTAGTTAAGCGATTAATAGCGACTTAGCTCGTTTCTTCGCTCATGGCGACTTAACTTTATCGGCTAGCGAATTAGCATAGCAACTTGGTTAGAGAGTTAGTAGTTAGCGACTTGTATAAACAAGTTAGCGAATTAGTAACCTAGCGACTTGATTGACTCGTGTAGCGACTTGCCTTAGGTAATTGCTCATGGCATCTTGGCCTTACATGCTAGCGAATTAGCTTAGCGACTTAGAGTGCTAATCCTTTAGCAACTTGTCTGTGGTTCGAGATGACGACTTGTTTTACAAGTCTCAACCTGTGTTCACTTTCATGTTGAGAATTAGTCTTAGGGTCAAGGTTTACTAAATTGTTCAAAATGTGTTGTGCTAAAGATGATCTCTCTCAACACTTAATTCGACTTGTTGAATCAACATACTCTATGTAAACCGTTATGACATCTCTGCTTAGGCAAAAGGTACTGGCTTCTCACGATCGCCAAATGTTACTTTTGCCTCATACATATGTGTTATATCACTTTTACATGTGTATCTTGGCTCATGTCATGATCACTTTGAAATGCACTCCTTTGCCCGTAAACCTTTATAAGCTCGTCATATAATCATTTTTCTATATGTATGTTCCTCATTGATATATCTTAATTATGTATGTTATCATATAGTTGAAAGGTGTCATATAGTTGCAATTTTGCCACTCTATCCGCTCCGTATGTGTTGGGAACTTCTTCGTTGTTACTACTTCCTTCTCATAAGGGTGCTCTCAATACTGCCTCACTTACTATGTATCATCTAACCTGCTCCCATCCATTACTTTTGATTGTATGATTACTCGTAATATCAATGGCAAGTTCAATCCCGAAAAAGCGCCACCCGTCAGACCTTCCGAGTTCTCTCGCACGATGAAATCCTTCCTAAAAGTCAATGGGTCGCTATAGGTAAAAGCAATCGTATGTGGATCTACAGAGGCTCCAACAAAATCCAATACTCAAAGTTTCAATTGACATTCTCAAAACACTAACTTCTTCTGGCTATTACCAAGCAATGCTCAATTCCTACCATCTACATTCAACAATTCGGAACACCGCTCAATGGAATAAAATCACGAAGACGATACTCTTGCAAGTCGGATAATATGGAGTTCACAATTGATTACGATATTCCGAGCAAAGCCCTTGAATCACACCATGTGACCACGACGCTCGCTCAATCTCCGCTGTGCCGACGATCTTATCGTATTTCTTATTGGGTCATTATCGTAACGAAGATTTCAAGAGCATCCATCATCACGGACACATGTATCAACCCCGAGAGCCATTACAACCATTCTCAACTTATGCTTATCGGGGAAAACTTGTGGTTCGATAAAGTGAGAATTCCTATCTTGCAAATCCTATGGGAATCTTTAATAGGGTTGATGTGAATGTCTCGGATCGATTGGGAAGAATTCTGGTATCAATGAACACATTCATATCGATAGAACCTATTTCCGAACAATGTTCAAGGTCGAAGAAGGTAACAAACTTGTAATTCCCAAAGATCGATTCTCCAAGCTTGTCATCCAAGATTTGCAACAAACTCACAACTTCACTCCTAGGTCCGAATCAACTCTACACAAAGCGTAACATGAATTTGTTTTAGGAAACTTGAAATATGTTCCTAGAGGTTCGGATCAAGAAGTATTTGATTGCCAATTCGATCGCCTTCTCACGATGATATCAAGAAGAAGGACTACTTCAAGCAATACATGAAAAGAGCAACCAAACTCTCTCGCTAATGTCACACCATCTCCTCACAACCCACTGCTCCCAAGACCACCTCCGACACTAAAGCATCCTATGCCTCTTCCTAAAAAGAGACGTGAAAGATCTCATCACGTAATCTTCATCCAAAAAGCACAAAGAAAGAAGAAGAAAGTGAAAAGGAAATAGATGAGAACACCGAGGTGCCAAGGAATACTTTCAGGTTAATTGATGAGGATGACGCTGATCTGCAACTTGGTATTCAGCAAAGTCTAGAAGGTCAGAATGTGAAAGCTCCAGTAGGTGGTGTTGTGTTAAGAGAACCCGCTCAACCACCTCAACAAACAGCCCCAATCACACTTGACAAGGGTAAAGGAGTTGCAAGTGTTGAACAAGCTGCTCACATGCTTTTAACTATCTCTTCATCTCCTTCTAGCACCACTAATCAATATGAGTCAAGAGAAGAAATGATTCACCTCATGCAAAAGAACAACTGTGTGGTTAAGGTGCAAACGCTTAAGGAATCTCTATCACTTGGTGAGACTCAACTGATTTGAATGTTGACACTCATTACAAAAGGGCTCACAGAGAACCTTGAGACAAGATCCGACGAGACCTTGAAGATGGATGAACCAAATGTCTACTAACTCTATCTTCACTTAAGAATCTTGATGAAGACTTCTTTTGGTGATCAATTCATTAATGACAAAACCTTAGATTCTCGCACAATCCATGTATAATGTCGACATTCAAGAAGATACGCCAACCATTCCTCCAATGACGCATCTTCACTATCAATCGCACTTCCACCTCCTTGCCTTCAATCAACCGTACAAACACCAACGACAACACCACCAACTCCGTAACCCGTCTTCACAATTGCGGATGAAGTGGCTCCACCACTTCCCTCCATGATTCTCACTCGATCAACTCTTGGATAAAACCATTAAAAGGGTAAAACATCGAAAGGCAACTTCCTAAATTTGTTGATTCTCCGTGGATCGTGTCTCTGATTGAGCACCTCAACTTCAATGAAGCAATTCATCGATGCCATTGAAGGAGAAGTCAAGGATGCCGTGGAATGGGCAATGGAGGCTCCACTTCTCGACGATTCAAGGACCTCCCATCTCGATATGAGAGCCGCCTGTGAAAGGATGTATGAGGTCAAGAGGACAAGCATGAAGTTCACAAAACTCTATAAGGCACTTGAAGAATCCATCAAGTTCGACAATTATGAGCGCTTTAAGATTGAAGTCGGAGAAAAGGAAGCTAAAAGAAAAGGAGAACAAGTATAATGGAAGCATTGATAAAGGATCGCAAAGATCCACCTCCTCCCCACCACCAACGGGGAGCTGGAACTCGATCCGTAATCCTTCTACAACAACCAACACACCTCCATCACAACCACCATCATCACCGAAATCTACCAACAATCGATCCAACAAAAGAGCGAGTAATCGAAAAAATCTGCTGACGATTTGACGGTTGATTCAAGGTTCACATCCACGCCCACCTTCATCCCCGATGATCAAATGGTTAACGAAGAATCTCGGTCATGGTGACTCGTAACCGATGAAGATGATGCGTCGACAAAGCATATTCCAAAGCCATCGAAGACCGGTTTGATTCTTACATGGCTGGAATCGCACCGCACATCCAGAGTTGCTCCTTCTAGAGACACAATTCAAAGTCGCATTGTGGAAGATAGACCTCCTTCTCCGAACCCACCGACCATCCCGTAGTCGGACTCTATAATTCCCGACAACAATTGGGCATCGCTTATCACCAATAATTATGAAGTTCCACCAAGACTCTTCTTCGCACTACACCGTGATATGGGAAGTTTCATTAGATGGTTTTGTGGCGGAAGAGTATCTCATCCATAACACCAAGAGATCTAGAAGGTCAAGCTTACGAAATTATCAAAGTCTTCCATTCGATGCAAACCATCTTCAATATCGATGGAAGAATGCCATAAGATGTTTGAATGACCAAGTCGGTGAGCAAATCACCGCTCAATGTCAACAAATCTCTTCCTCTTGGTGGTGAACCAGTCAAATAACCATTCAGTGAATTCTTCTTCAATCACGACTTGGACTATCTGTGTGCTCGCTCATGGAAAGAAGACCCGCTCTATCTATTTCAAAGATGAAAGCGCAACCTATTACGATCGGGGCTTGAGCGGATGGTTCCCGATCAATTTCGGGCAAATGAAGAACAAAAGTATGATATTGCGACTTATGGTATTTCCCACGGTGGTTCAAAAGAAGAAGTTCTACATTGGCGGCATATGGTCGCGATAAAGATTTAATGATGTCGATCAAAACCGCAAATCTTAAGCGTTGTCGGTGTAGAGATCTTCCCGATCTATGGATATGAGTACTTGAAGAAGATTGTCCTTAAAGAGTGACTTCAAAGTGTATACCATTGAAGAGAACGACTTCAAACATCTTACGCCAAATGATTTCAAGATCTATATCTCTTAAATCTTCAAGGACACCGAGCACTTACCAGACGTGAGAAAAGGCCCTCTCGCACTGCCACTCTTTGGATCGGGGCTTAGTCATTCGAAACGAGTTGAGGACTTTCACTGGCATTGAAAGCTACCAAACCAGGTCAACCTCACAAGTCCTCAATGGAGTGCAACTGGGCATGAATTTCATCGAGAATACAAAGTTCTTGACACCCCTAGAGCCGTCATCTTCACCGATGGATATGGATCGCGTATGCTTATCGTCTATGTGAACTTTACAAGTTTAGTGATGGTACGCTCAAAATGGTCGAAGAAGAACTTGACACCGGTGAAAGAAGCCAAACTTGATATGAGATCTTGGGTTAAAACTACTTTGGACTCGATGATGACGTGAAGAGATGTGAACATTTCATTGCCGCAATCGAGACGAAGGCTCAAGACACGAAGAATCTTCCGCACCTTGAAAGCTTTGTTGGTGGAAGGCTCCGTGATGGTCACTACAAACTTCTTCGAGAACCGAATGAAGACTTCTTCGTAATACCGCTTATGTTTTGTTATCTTTGTGTAATATGTGGTGTAACAAATATGAACAACTCTGTAATTCATGTAATAGTGCTAGGATCAGATTATGGTTTCCCCTTTTGAAAAGGGAAACATCTGTGTTGTCCTTTTCTTTATCATATAAATTGGACACATTTTCTCCTACAAATATTTTACCTCATACTTATTTAAATCATTGAGATCCAAAATCTCAAAGGATTTAAGATTTTGATCGGGAGAAAATGTGATATAAATATGAAAGATGGTAAAAGATAAGATGACCAATTTTTGTGCAAACTTCTCCTTATATGTGCTAAACAATTTTTCAATCTCGAGCATATATTAAGGGGGAGAACTATCTTTGTAAATTCAAGTCATCAGGGTACACTACACTTTAAATATTTTAAAGTACCTTGATCACATGGCTTTTAATCCTTTGATGATAAAAGGTTCCCTCTAGTATGTGCAAAACTCTTTTCAAACACGAGGCACATATTGAGGGGGAGCAAATTTATGGAAACCTCATCCTTCCTGGAAATGCTTTATCTACTTGATTTGATCAAGGAAGTGATGGTGATATTTTCTAGAAAATGGTAATCAAAGAAGTAATTTCTTTCTCTTGCCTCCGTGTGCTTAACATTTTTCAAATTCTTGATGCACATGTTGAGGGGGAGTTCTCGTTCTAAAATTATCAAAAACAATTCAGGTACAAAATGCTTTGATAATATATCACAAGTATCTGAATTGATTTTCAAATGGTTTCTATTGGATCCTATGGCAGATGAACAATACCAAATAGACCGACCAACTTTACTTTAATGTACGGTGATATAAGGATGATAAGGTTAGGTATTGGTTCCATGATCCGCCGTAACCGGAGGGATCTACCCAGGATAATCCACTAGTTAGTGTAGAAGTCCTTAGGTATGATGATAAAGGAGAAAATGAGATATGGGAAGAGTGCGGACTAAGGCGAGCTAGTAATCGGAATAAACCCAACAAGGTTCTAGCTATGAAGTCTCGTAAGCATCAAGGGGTTGAAGAATCAAAAGAATTGAATGAGAATAGGGTGAAACAAATAGCCCTCCATTTATTCAACCTTAGGGCGTAAACCGGTTCACTTCATGTGCTACCGATGGTAACATCGGTATTGAAGACAAGACGTCATGGACCAAGTGACGACTTGCACTTCACCTTTCCAAACCACTCAAGTTCCTCTTAAAAGGGCTTGTTTCATTCTCACGGGAACCGACATAATCTATCGATTGTCTCTTAGAGATGGTTGATATTGAAGTAGAGACCCTCTCCTAGTCTCCCACACAGATCCAAATATGCACAAATTGAGTCTAGAGCCACGAGATCATCAATAAATCTCATTAGGACACTTTCAATGAAGACTCTCGTTTCACACAATGTGGAAAGAGAGATTATATCTTGAGTCCCACGCATTATCCTTGTGGTATTGCGTAACATCCGAGTGATGTGTTTACATTCACAATGAAGATGGAAAGCCTTCGAGCCAACATCAAACAAGCTCTGGTAGGTGGCATGTGAGATCTATCATATAGATCAACCATGTGACAACCGAATGAAACAATGGGGCGATTCAATCTCTTGAATCAAACCCGGTTCGAGTTATGGATTGACGGATACCTTTGAAAAACCGGTCTTTGTGCTTAAAAACTCTTTTCTTTAGCACATCGATCGTGGTACTCATTTTACAAACCAAAAGGTATTTTTATGATTGATAATTGATTTTCAATAAAACCTTCGTTGTATTGCAAAAACAATTTCTATTGAGCAATACACGATTGTTTTTCAAATCTCTTTTCATCAATCGATGGACTTAAAATTATTTGGTTCACTCACTCCGTGTTGTCTTCTTTGAGATGTTCCGTTTGAGAACAACTAGAACAATTCGCGAAACCCCATCAAGGAGATTCTTAGAATCCTACCGATCACGGTAAGATTTATATCGATCAACGGGAACCGTGGGCCGTGTACCTCAATTCAACGAAGTGATCAAAGACACTTTAGTGCGATTTGTTGCTAATCGTTGTATGCGTGTACGCCCGACGCTTGCAATGATCGTAATGAAGCGGTCAATCCACACCGCATGCTCACTTAACACATTTATCTCAAAAGAAATCATGATTAGTGCATCAATGACTCGATATTTTCACTCCATGCTTCGCTACACCGCCAATATCGTGATTCAACAAATGCTTTCGCTACTCGATGAGAAGATTTCATGATCCGTAATGTGAGCATGTCGGTCCCAAAGTCACAACATCCCATAATACCAACACCACAAAGAATGTGTCGAGATTGTTGATTGTCGATGATCTCAAAAGTCGGCTCATATTTACTATCTCTTGAATCGTAAAATGGACCTCCTATTTAAAGTACAAATCTTTGCGGACTTTGAAGTTGCACCACCTATGCACTATGTTTACAATGTTGATGTATGAAAGTCTCGAGCTCAAGAACAAGGTCAAGACTAGAATGCTAGGATTTGAAATGTAAAATATGGGGTGACCTCCTTAGGGGAGATTGTTAGGAATTAGAAAATTCCGGTGTTGAAAGAGTCGGTCACCCCAACTATTATCTAGCATAAGTTAGCTCAGAGATTGGTCATTAGTTACGGTTTATGTAGTTAGTTAGTAGCATAAAATAGTGTAGTGCAACACCGTGGAAGAAGGTCGGTCTTTACCCACCGTATCCCCGATCCACGTGCCGTCGGAGGTCGTTTAGTTTGTAACCTATAAATACCCTCTACCTTGCAAGGTAGAGGGTTGGATGTTCTTTGGTAATCTAATATTCCACAAGTTTCTCTCACTAGAATATCCCACTCTTTCTCTCTCTAAAACCATCTATGTGCTCATTGTGTTATGATTTGATGTGTATGTGAAAAGTTAATATCTAACAAACTTGCTCGGGCTTAAGAATTTGAGTCGAAGACTTGGCTTATCTAGTTACCAACAATCGGTGGATGGTTGAAGACACGTTAACTATCACTATTAGGAGTTACTTTGTTTTACTCGATGTCACACGCATATGACGGTGTGGATAATCTAAGAGGTGTTAATGTCTCATACTTTGTTTGAGTAGTGAGTACTTAGAGATTTGCTTGAAGCATAAATTCTCTACATCGTTCTTCCATCATTAGGTGCAAGCTTAAGATACAAATGTGGGAAGTTGACTTGAGCCAAGTATGGTATAGCGGGTTTTCTTCTTGATGGTCACTTCAAATTGTCTACGTATGGTTGATATAAATAGTCGAGAGAGTCTTGACATGTTGATTCTCACAAAGACTTCAAGCAATCTTCAACAAATTTCAAGTATTTGGGCTTACAAAGAGTTGTCGATTCGAAGTGTCAAAACCAAAGAAGGCGTTAGAGACTCACATATAAACACAAAGCGAGTAAACTTGATGAACTTAACTCTTCTAAGTAATCAAGACATCCCGGGAAGACAAGTGTTAGTACCGCAGAGAAACTCAAGGTTTGACTCATGACGAGTAAACTTGATGAGCTTAATACTTCTAAGTGATTGAAGATATCCCGGAAAACAATTGTCATGACCGCAGAGAAACTCAAGGTTTTACTCATCAAGGCTTTTGTGTTTGTATTTCATCTACGTGGGAAGTGATGTTAGAAAGTTTAGAAGATAAAAGAGGTACACTAGTATGTGGTGATTTCGATGGTATCGCAATGATCGGGAGAGAGAGAATGTGTACATTGGGGATGCTCATTGTTTCACTTGAGTGCTTAATTAGTGATTCAGAGATATAATCACTTATTCCGTGTTGACATCCGCAGAGTTTGTCACCCGCAGAGATAATCGATGACTTGGCCCGCTTCTTCAATGTTATCGCTATTCATTCCTTGTGTATTGGTATACTTGAATACTTGAGCTTCATACACATTCATCGTGACGAAAGATGTGAACATAGGGAGGTGTTCTACATTACCCTCTTGATGTGTATTCGTGAGAGTTCTTGGATATTGGTGTACTTGGGTTCTTGAGCTTCATACACGTTCATCGTGGAAGAAAAATGTGAACATGGGAAGGTGTTCTTCATTCCCTTATGAAGTGTATTAGGGAGAGTTCTTGAGCATTATACTAAGAGGTCAATCGCATAATTTCAACTACTGGGGAAGTGTTCTCTTGACACCTTTTGGAATGGATCGCTCGACTTCAAAGTGAAAAGGAAATTTGAGAAGATTATTTTAGTATGGGATGAAACATTGTTGTTCTTCTATTGGATGATATAACCCCGAATGGAGAATCTCGATTATCGGTCTTAAAAGGAGCAGAGGGATTTATGATAATGGTGTGCTTCTCATGCACTGCTAAGGAAAGCTTGAAATAGAGCTTGAATCGCTCATCTAATGGATTTTCGGTTTGGGGGAAGTCGCAAAGTCTCTCTTCTCAAAGGCTCATGTTCTATCTTCACTGGAGCCTCGGAAGCTTTGGTGGTGGAAGTTTAAGAGATGACAATTCTATCTTCTACGACGTCTTTTCGATATCCTTATCTCGAAGATCGTGATCATCATCTTCTTTACTATATCATCTACTCTATCCTTGTAAATATTTATTCAAAAACAAAATACAAAAATATAAAACCGGCAAAACAAAATACAAAATATAAAACCAACAAAAGAAAATAGAAAAATATAAAACCTTCAAAACCCATAAAAATCGTAAAATTTGAAAATTCCAAAATATGTTTTCCTAGACATGTCTTCCGGTATCGATAACATCTACGGTCTTAGAAATGTCATTCAATAATGGCACGGGACCATAGATGAAGTTCGACAGGAGGTGTAAATATTCTTTTCCAATACATGTCTCAAAATATGGCTTACGATTATTTCGCATCAGAACTCGCGTCAAATTATGGCTTGCGCTTACTTGATCAGAACCGCGCTTGACCATGGCTTGCTATTATTTTATAGCAACCTGTTTTTCAAAGGAGGAAAGTGTTACGCTAAACTATTTTCAAATATTTCGTGCACTTATCCTAAAAACAAAACAAGGAAAGTATGTCAAGGATCGCATTTTCCTACACAAATGTTTTTCCGTCTAAAATTCTTCGTAAAAATATTTGTTGTATTTCAAAATGGTGGTAAAATGAGTTGCTTGAAAATCAATCAGATCGAGTTTTCAGACACCGCAAAACTCAATCGATGACTTCAACACTTTTAAAAATGTTTAAAAAAAATAAAAAATAAAAAAAATGAGTCTTTGATTGAGGGGGAGAATGTTTTCAAATCTATATCATCTAACGAGCTTTCTTAATTATCCTACGTGCTTAATCAAAAATGATATTTGCCTGTGTCGAAGGACTAGGAATTTAGGATATGATTGTTAGGTTTAGATGATTAGAGTTTGATTAACACATAAACCTCATGCTTTATATGAACTGATTTGTATGTTGAATTGACTTTTATTAGTCGATTGTTGTTTGGGTGATGTCGACCACCATATATCTGTATGTATGTTCACTAACGTATGCAGGTATATTGGTATAAGAATGTTCCCGATCCGGATCCCACTATTGATGATGATTGGATGCCGAAAGGAAAGGGTAACTATATCTTGGGTTGACATATGAAGAAACGGAGCTTAACTTGGACTTCTATGGAGTTGGCATATATGCAACGTAAGAGGTCTCATCGCATCGCCAGATGGTTTTCTTCTAAGTGATTGAAGAAACGGAGCTTAATTGGACCTCGCTTGGCATTCTAAATGCAACGTAAGAAGAAGTCTCACCGCATATGCTGACGGTTTTTCTTCAAAGCCCTACAAAGAACAATGTGTTTTCAACCACCTAACGAATCTTTGTGCAGATACCATTTTAAACAATTTTGAGTTAATTGAATTAAATTGTTTTGAAAATGGAAAATGTTGTTTTGAAAATATATTGACTAAATTTTGAAAATCACGGACTTCATTTTATCAAAACTTGAGTCACTCAATTATCGATCACCGTCATGGATCGAGGGGAGAGTGATTTAAAATAAAATATTTTCAAACGATATTTCTTCACAAAAGTTCCGCTTTGTACAATATAAGTGGTGATCTAAAGATTTAATGTTATGTCATGGTATGATTTTTCTTTAGAATCAAGGTCTTTCAAAATGAAATTTTTCATTCTTGTTTGATTGTGAAATTGTTTTATTTTACTAAAAGATCTCTTAAAACTATCATACCGACACTAACAATCTTTAATGTCTTAAATTGGTCCTTATCATCATTTTCAAAATTGAATCACGCCCGTCTTTCCCAAATTTTTCTAAATGATTTAATCACTTGGGATCACAAATCTCAAATGGTTTGATATTTCGATCGGGGTAAAGATCGTGTTTTAAATCTCAAATCTGTTTTAAATGGAATTGGTTTTAGTCCTTTAAAGGCACTCCTGCCTCCATGTGCCAAACGATTTCAAATACACAATGCACATGTTGAGGAGGAGGATTTATCCAAAACCGGATGAGTATTTAAACAAGGCCACATTTTCTCCCATGTTTTCTAAACCTAATTAATTCACTTGGGATCCAAAATCTCAAAGGGTTTGATATTTTTGATCGGGGAGAATTGTGATTTAATAATGAAATTTGATAAAAGTTGATCGTTTTGATTCAGTTGTGCAGGTTGCTACTCTCATATGTGCTAAAAGCTTTCGAATCTCGAAGCACATATTGAGGGGAGCATAACTATCGAGGTACAAAAAGTTTTTTTGAGATTTATAAAGTACCTTGATTGAGTTATCAAATGGTTTTCTTAATGACTTGTGTGATCGTGGATGTGCTTCAAAAGAACTCTTGCCTCTATGTGATAAAATGATTTCAAATATCCTATGCACATATTGAGGGGGAGAATTTTACCAAGAAAATCAAATGGCTTTTAAATTTAAATTGTGATCAAGAAATTATTTCAAAGAACTCTTGCCTCCATGTGCCAAAAAATTTTATATCATATGCACATGTTGAGGGGGAGCATTTTCTAAATGATCAAAACTATTAAGGTACTAAATGCTTTGATCTCGTATCACAAGTACCTTGATTGGTTTTCCAAATGATTTTTCAATTGGTTTCATGAAGGAAAGAACAATACCAAAAGACCGACCAATTTACTTTATGCATGGTGTTATAAGGATGGTTAGGTTAGGTATTCGTTCCCACGATCCCGCCAGAGCCGGAGGATCTACCGAGGACAATCCACTAGATAGTGTAGAGTCCTTAGGTATATTGAAAAAGGAGAAAATGAGAAATGGGAAGAGTGCGGACTGAGACGAGCTAGTCTCGGAATAAACCCAACAAGGTTATAGTAATGAAGTCTCGGTAAGCAATCAAGGGTTGGAGAATGAAAAGAAATGAATGAGAAAAAGGTGAAAAGAAATAGCCTCCATCAATTCAACCTTAGGGCGTAAACCGGGTTCAATTCATATGCTTGGTGGTTACTAAGGTAACACCGGTATTGAAGACAAGACATCATGGACCCAAAGATGCATCTTTGACTAGAACTTCCCAAGCCACCAAGTTCCTCTTAAAAGGGCTTGTTTCATTCTCACGGGAACCGACATTATCTATCGACTTTCTCTAGAGATTGTTGATATTGAAGAAGGAGACCTCTCCTAGTCTCCCAGACAGAACCAAATGTGCACTATTGAGTCTAGAGCCAAGAGATCATCCACAATATCTCATTAGGACACTAAATTCTTGAAGACTTGTCGTTTCACACAATGTGGAAAGTAAGTATATATTAAGAGTCCCACGATTATCCTTGTGGTATTGCCGTAACATCCGAGTGGTATGTAAAAGTATTCACGATGAAGATGGAAATCCTTCTAGAGCCAACATCAAACAAGCTCTTGGTGGGTGACATGAGATCTTCTCGTGGATCAAACTTGTGACAACCGGATAGAAACAATGGGGCGATTCACCTTGAATCAACCTTGGTCCAGAATGGAATTGATTAATACTTTGGAAAACCATTCGATGTGCAAACCTTCTTTTCTAGCACGTCGAATGTGTACTTATGTTTTCAAATTCAAAAGTATCTCGATTGAAAAAATACTTTTAGAAAACCGCTCGATGTGCGAATCTCTTCTTTTCGCTAGCACGCCGATTGTGTACTATTTTCAAATACAAAAGGTATTTTGATTGAAAATTGATCTTTCTCATAAAACCTTCGTCAGATTGCAAACTCTTTCTTCAAGCAACACGCGATTGTTTTTCAAATCATTTTCATCAATCGGTGAATCTCAATTCATCGGTTCACTCACCCGTGTTGTCTTCTTTGAGACATTCGGTTTGAGAACACTAAAACATTGCGAAACCCCGTCAAGGAGATTCTTAGGAATCCTACCGTTCACAAGATTTATCTTGATCAGCGGGGAACCATGGGCGTGTACTCAATTCGGTGAAGTGATCAAAGACACTTCGTGTGTTTTATTGCTAATCGCTGTTTGCGGTACACTTGGACGGTTGCGGTGATCGTAATTGAGGAGTCAATCCAAAGCCGCATGCCCACAAAGATCCACACTTAATTTGAAGAAATCATGACTGCATATCTACATAACTTTGCTCGATATTTCATACTATGCTTATGTCATTGTTGCAAATATCATGATTCAAAAGTGTGAGCATGTCGGTCCGAAAGTCACAACTTCACATGATGGCAACACAATAAAGGGTGATCCAGATTTATCGTGGTCGATGATCTCAATGAAAGCTCGAAGATCATCAAAGATGTGGATCGGTCAAAGACCTCCACTCAAAGTACAAAACTATGCGGACTTTGAAGAATCGCTACAAAAGCACAAAGATTGCTTGAAATTGAAGAATTCAAGTCTGAGCTCGAATCTAAGTCAAAGATAGAATGCTAGGAAGCAAAAATGTATTTCATGGGGTGACCTCCCTTAGGGGGAGATTGTTAGGAATTAGAAATTTCCATGTTAAAGAGTCGGTCACCCCAATAATGGTCTAGCATATGTTAGCTCGTAGATTTGTCATTAGTTACGTTATTTATTGTTTTATTAGTTAGTGAGTAGCGTAAAATAGTTTAGTGCAACACCGTGGAGGAAGGACGGGTCTTTACCCACTGTATGCCTGATCCACAGGCCGATAGGAGGTCGTGTATTGTGTAAGTATAAATACCCCTTCCATCCATGGAAGGGGTGGTGCTTTTCTTTCATTAATCTAATATTCCATACTTTGAGTAACTCTCTAGCAAGAACACCCTCTCTCTACTTTCTCTCTCTAAAATGTTAAACATGTATTTTGATCATCCAAGACCACCCGAATCATCAACTCAATAAATATACGATCCTACAGAACATCCTCGACAACAGTGGAGATGATAGTCGGAACGTTTGTAGACATGTTTCAAGCTCTACGGATTTTACTATTCTTTGATTAAACCGGAAATTGATTCTTTCACGGATTTTACTAAACCAAAAGAACAACCGTAAAATGTAACACGAAGAAGAAAAGGTCTAAATGAACAAGTCGCTAAACACACAACTCGCATAAGCAGTCAACTCGCTCAATAGCCAAGTCGCATTAGCATCAACTCGCAACACACTCAACTCGCTTAAGTGATCAAGTCGCTAAATAGCCAACTCGCTTTAGTCTCAACTCGCAATACAATCAACTCGCTTGAACACTAAGTCGCTTAAGTTAACTCGCTAACGTTACAACTCGCTAAGTAGCAAGTCGCTTTAGATCTCAAGTCGCTTAAAGAAACAACTCGCTTAGAACCCAAGTCGCATAAAGATCAACTCGCTAAACAGCTAAGTCGCATGTACCAACTCGCATAAAATAACTAAGCAACTCGCTTTGAAGAAAAGCAAGTCCGAGACTCAACTCGCTTCGTCCTTCTTTCAAAAATAACCACTTTATCAATCCAAAACAACCAAACCACAATGATTTAAGCCTTCCAATTCAAAACATAAACACATATGATGATCCTAAACACAAGAATACAAGCAAAATTCAAACTTTAACACTAGAATTTGTTCAAATGAATCAACCTCTCCTAAACCCTTAATACACCAAAAACCTTATGAAATCCACCAAAACAAAGAGCATGAAAGATGAGTGATCAAACCATGGCTCTTGATACCAATTGTAAGATATTGGATTTCACAAACACTCTAAACCATGATCAAAGTATGCGTTTAAGTATGTTAGAGAAAGTTTTAGTGAGAGAGTGGAAGAGTTGGGAACTATAGTGAGAGAAAGGAAAATATTATTATGAGCTCCAACCCTCTACCTTGGGAGGTAGAGGGTATTTATAGTCTTACAATAAAACGCCACACAACGGGTGGATCGGGCATACAGGTGGGTAAACACCGTCCGTCCTCCACGGTGTTACTTAACTAAATACTACTTGACTTAAAAGAACTACGACTCTGAGCTTTCTAACGATTACATATACTTGAGGTGACCGACTCTTTAATACCTGGAATTTCTAATTCCTAACATAAACTGATAAATAACGTAAACAATGACAAATCTATGAGCTAACATATGCTAGACCATTATTGGGGTGACCGACACTTTAACATGGAATTTCCAATTCTTAACAATCTCCCCCTAAGGGAGGTCACCCCATGAAATACATTTTGCTTCCTAGCATTTTATCTTTGACTTCGTTCTTGAGCTCGTAGACTTGAATTCTTCAATTCCGCAATCTTTGTGCATTAGTATCGATTCTTCAAAGTCCGATTATTTTGTACTTTGAGTGGAGGTCTTTGAACTGATCCACATCTTTGATGATCTTTGAGCTTTCTTTGAGATCATCAGCCACAGTAAATCTCTGGATCACCCTTTATTGTGTTGCCATCATGTGAAGTAGTGAATTTCGGACCGACATGCTCACACTTTCTGGATCATGACATCTTTCCATCAGAGTAACGGAAGGTTTACTCGTTCATGATATTTGCGAAGAACATAGCGAAAGCATCGTAAAAATATCGTAACCGTGTTATGTAGATATGCACCATCATGATTTCTTCAAATTAAGTGTGGATCTTTGTGGTATGCGGCTTTGGATTGACTCCTCATTACGATCACCGAATCGTCCAAATGTACCGCAAACAACAAGTTAGCAATAAAACACACGAAGTGTCTTTGATCACATTCGTTGAATTGAGGTACACGCCCACGGTTCCCCGTTGATCGATACAAGCACTTTTGTGATCGTAGGATTCCTAAGAATCTCCTTGACGGGTTTCATGAGTTGTTCTAGCCGCTTCAAACCGGGCGCCTCAAAGAAGACAACACGGAGTGAGTGAACCATGAATTGAGATTCACCGATTGATGAAAATGATTTGAAAAACAATCGCGTATTGCTTGAAGAAAGAGTTTTGCAATACGACGAAGGTTTTATGAGAAAGATCAATTTTCAATCAAAATACTTTTGTATTAGAGAATGAGTACACATTCGATGTGCTAGTGAAAAGAAGAGATTTGCACATCGAGCGGTTTTTCTAAAAGTATTTTTCAATCGTAGATACTTTATGTGTTTGAAAATGAATACACATTCGACGTGCTAGAGAAAAAGATTTGCACATCGAACGGTTTTCCAAAAGTATTCGTCAATTCCATTCCTGGACCAAGGTTGATTCAAGAATGAATCTCCCATCGTTTCTATCCGGTTGTCACAAGCTTGATCTTACGAGAAGATCTCACATGTCACCCACCAAGAGCTTGTTTGATGTTGGCTCTGAAGGATTTCCATCTTCATTGTGAATATTTTTACATATCACTCGGATGTTCCGCAATACCACAAGGATAATGCGTAGGACTCTTAATATATTCTTACTTTCCACATAGTGTGAAACAAAGAAGTCTTCATTAATTTAGTGTCCTAATGAGATATTGTGGATGATCTCTTGGCTCTAGACTCAATCGTGCATATTTGGTTCCTATGCTTGGAGACTAGGAGAGGGTCTCTTCTTCAATATCAACAATCTCTAAGAGAAAGTCGATAGATAATGTCGGTTCCCATGAGAATGAAACAAGCCCTTTAAGAGGAACTTGAGTAGCTTGGAAGTTTAGTGCGGTCGTCCATTGGGTCCATGAAGTCTTGTCTTCAATACCGGTGTTACCATAGTAACCACCGTAGCATATGTATTGAACCCGATTCCGCCCTAAGGTTGAATTATTGGTGGGCTATTTCTTTTCACCATTTTCTCATTCATTTCTTTTTCATTCTTCAACCCTTCAAGGCTTACCGAGACTTCATTACTAGAACCTTGTTGGGTTTGTTCCAGCTTCTAACTCTATCTCGATCCGCACTCTTCCCATTTCTCATTTTCTCCTTTTTCATCATACCTAAGGACTCTACACTATCTAGTGGATTGTCTCGGTAGATCCTCAAACTCTGGCGGATCGTGGAACGAATACCTAACCTAACCATCCTTATATCACCATCCATAAAGTAAATTGGTCGGTCTTTTGGTATTGTTCTTTCCTTCATAAAACCAATTGAAAATCATTTGGAAAACAATCAAGGTACTTGTGATACGAGATCAAAGCATTTTGTACCTTAATAGTTTTGATCATTTAGAAAACCTCCCTCAACATGTGCATATGATTTAGAAATTGTTTAGCACATGGAGGCAAGAGGACTTTGAAATATTTTCTTTGATCACTATTTTCATAGAAAAAGCCATTTGATTTTCTTGGTAAAATTCTCCCCCTCAATATGTGCATAGGATAAGAGAAATCATTTTAACACATAGAGGCAAGAGTTCATTTGAAGCACAATCACGATCACAAAACACTATTTAGAAACCATTTGCTCCCCCTCAATATGTGCTTCGAGATTCAAAGCGTTTAGCACATATGAGAGCGACATGCACATTTGAATCAAATCGATCATCAATTATCGATTTCATTATTAAATCACAAATTCTCCTCGATCAAAAATATCAAACCCTTTGAGATTTTGGATCCCAAGTGATTTAATAAGGTTTATAAAACATTGGAGAATATGTGGCGGTTTAAATACTCATCATGTTTTGGATAAATCCTCCTCCTCAACATGTGCATCGTATATTGAAATCGTTTGGCACATGGAGGCGGAGTGCCTTTAAAGGACTAAAACCAACTCCATTTAAGCGGATAAGAGATTTAAATCACTATCTCTCCCGATCAAAATTTCAAACCTCTTGAGATTTGTGATCCCAATTGATTTAAATCATTTAGAAAATTTTGGGGAAAGACGTGGCAAGATTTAATTTTGAAAGATGACAGATAGGAACAGATTTAGACATTAAAGATTGTTAGTGTCAGGTATGATTGTTTTAAGAGATCTTTTAGTAAAATAAAACAATTTCACAATCAAACAAGAACAGAAAAATTTTATTTTTACAGATCTTTGAGTTTTAAAGAAAATCATACCATGACATAACATTAAATCTTTAGATCACCACTTATTATTGTACAAACGGACTTTTATGAAGAGATATTGTTTTGAAAATATTTTATTTTAAATCACTCTCCCCCTCAATCAATGACCGTAGTCGTTGATTGAGTGACTTAGGTTTTGATAAAAATGAAGTCCGGTGATTTTCAAAATTTAGTCCAATTAATTTTCAAAACAATATTTTCCATTTTCAAAACAATTTATTCAAATTTTTTAAAATTGTTTAAAAATGGTATCCTGCACAAAGATACGTTAGGTGGTTGAGTGCTTTTGTTCTTTGCTCTTTGAGGGTTGAAGAAAACCATCTGCAGATGCAGTGAGACTTCAAACGTTGCATTTAATGCCAACTTAGGTCAAATTATGCTCCGCTTTCTTCAATCACTTAGAAAAAACCATCTACGATCGATGAGACCTCTTATGTTGCATATATGCCAACTCTCCATGTAAGTCCAATTAAGCTCCATTTCTTCATTTGTCAACCCAAGATATAGTTACCCTTTCCTTTTGGCATCCAATCATATTCAATTGTAGGATCCGATCGAACATTCTTTTAAACCAATATACCGCATCGTTAGTGAACACACATACGATATATGGTGGTCGACATCACCCAAACAACAATCGACTAATAAAAGTCAATTCAACATATCAATCGGATCATTCAAATATATGGGAATAATGTGTTTATCAAACTCTAATCATCTAAACCTAACAATCACATCCTAGAAACCTAGTCCTTCAACATAGGCAATTATATTTTATCAGATAAGCACGTAGGATGATTAAGAAAGCCCGTTAGAAGATGTAGATTTGAAAAAATTCTCCCCCTCAATCAATGACTCATTTTCTAAAAGGTTTAAAAGCGCTGAAGTCATTGATTGAGTTTTCAATTTTTTATAAATACTCTGAATCTGATTGTTTTTTAAAGCAACTCGTTTTCCACCATTATGTTAAAACAAATATTTTTCTGAAGAATATTTGAAGGAAAAATATTTGAGTAGGAACAGCAGTCCTTCGACATACTTTCCTCATTTTGTTTTAATGCCCAAAAGATGTCGAGAGAACAATTCCCCCAATTAGATGAATTGATGCAGTCAGTCTCTTTGTATAATGCCCAAGAACTCTCCCGAATACACATCATGAGGGTAATGAAGAACACCTCCCCTATGTTCACATCTTACGTCCCTGATGATCGTGTATGAAGCTCAAGAACCCGAAGTACACCAATACCCAAGAACTCTCTCAAATACACATCATGAGGGTAATGAAAAACACCTCCCCAATGTTCACATCTTTCATCCCTGATGATCGTGTATGAAGCTCAAGAATCCGAAGTACACACATTCCCAACGAGAGAATAAGTGATAACACCTCCTCATGTTACACATTTATCTCCCCGAATATGTCATACTTGTGTACTTCTTTTATCTTCGAAACTTTCTCTAACATCACTTCCCCACGTAGTTGGAATAATAACACTAAGCATGAGTCAAACCTTGAGATTCTCTGCGGTCATGACATTTGTCTTCCCGGGATATCTTCAATTAATTAGAAGTATTAAGTTCATCAAGTTTACTCGCGTTTAGATAAGTGTCTCCTTCCCCCTTGCTGGTTTTGATACTTCAGAATCAGCAACATATTTTAAGCCCATGTAGTAGAAATCATTTGAGAAGAACATCATTAGCTCAGATGTATCTGTGAGAATCAACTTGCTGAAGTACATTGTGTGCAAATCTAATTAGGGATTAACATTTGACATTTCACTCTCCCCCAATTAGTGCTCTCCCCTAAACCGACAATCTATTTGATAAATGCCCAGATTAAGAAGAAGTCTTTGGATAATCAAATGCAACTCGTCTTTAGTCTTCTAACATGTAGCGTAAAATGTAGAACCGATCAGAGACTCGACCTTCTTCAAGATTGTCCAGTTGGGAATAGATAGTTAACATCTTCAACTCACACCAAAAGCATCCCACCAAAAAGCATCCCGATTAACTTACATCTTGCAAATCCCTTAACTAAAATCCCTCCCAATCAAACAAGAATGAAAGATGTTCATCAAGGAAATCAAGAATCGGCCGCAACGAACACACAAGATGGTAACACCAAACTACCAATCACATCAAAAGAACAGAGATTGTTCGGAATCATCATGTTGATGTATACGTGAAGCATTAACCGGAAGCACTTTGTCGATAAACTCATCAATCCGAGTGAAGATGTCAACCAACGACTCTTAGAAGAAACTCCATGTAAAGAAGATCCGATAAGAAGAAGCTCGGTTCTTACATGAGTTAGGAGCCGTTTGACCATATATTCTCATATGTCAATCAACCATGCGTAATTATCACACTTCTTCTCCCTCAAGAATTGCATACGGAGTTGCCATTCTTGATTAAACAATTGAAAATTATCCAAATGTAGTCAATTCACACTTCTCCCCCGCAAAATTAGCACAGGATGTCGCCATCGTCATTATAGTTGAGCAAGTGGAATAAGAAAACAATCGTAGGTAGTCCGGTTCACTTGATAACTGAAAGCGCATGGAAAAGGTATGAAGCATGTTGATGAGAATGGTCATAATAAGAAGATTTCTCTTCTTCAGAAGATAAAGCGCACTGAAGCGTACACTTTTCTTTTCTTTGGAGTACGAGGCATGAGCTGTTGTGTTCATACGTCATAAGAATATTTCTCTTCTTCAAGATAATGCGCATCAAACGCATACATTTCTTTTCTTTGGAGTACGAGGCTCGAATCGATGTGAGCAGGCGTCATAAGAAGATTTCTGTTCTTTCAAAGATAATGCATCAAAAGCATACATTTCTTTTCTTTAGAGTAGGAGGCATGAACTATTGTGTTCATCGTCATAATCTCTCTCTTTCACTCTCTTAGCATAACATGTAATCAACCCATTATCATTCAAGAGGCTTTTGTAGTGACGGTGATGGAGAAACCCGATATAATGAATTTGACCACAAGTAAACTACCCGAACTCGTGACTTAAACTTGCACATATGTAACAAAGAGTGGTTCCGATTTCCATTAGCATCTCTAAGTACTCTCTATGTACTCTATACTCTTCAATCAACCAACCATCAAGTATAAGACGTACATTACCTCTTGAAAATCCACAATTCAATGTGACACTGAGCACTACAATGTAACTCCTTAAAGTGATAGTTATATTGTTGAGGTAAGAGCCCAGTTCCCCCAAGTGGTAAAAGAAAAGGTAAAAGTCACCCAACAATAACTAGATTTCCAAGTCTTCGTTTTTAATAGTAAGCTTGAACAAGGATCATGAAGAATCTTCATCCAACCATCCCCGAACCTTCAGATACTAAGTACACTCGCCCGTGATATTTCACTTCAACCTCAAATAAATAATAGTGAATTAACTCCGTTGTCACATCTTGTTAAAAGCTCAACTCTAGCCTCCTTTGACGTTTTAAGTGAACTATGATAATGGTTTTCATCCCGACCATTGTTAAATGAGCATAACCTCATAAAACTTTGAAGTAACCAAACCGCCATGACGAATATCCAAACACACATCCAATTCATGAAGTACACCCTTTTATCCCTTCTTGAAGGTAAATCATAGCACCAACATCAAAAAGATCCCGAAATACACTTTCCTTTTCTCCGTGATGGTTCCATCATTACGGATTTTACAACTCTGGTTTAAACCAAAAATAGTTTCTTTCGCGGGATTTTACAAAACCAAGAGTAAACCGTAAGATAGATCCGAAATGCACTTTACAATTACGGGATCTTTCCATTGTCATGGGATTTACAAGTCTATGATTTAAACTCGAGAAATAGATTCTTTCGCGGGATTTTACAAAAACAAGACAAAACCGTAAACAATGTCAGCTTGAATGTGTAATGACAACTTTGGTTTCGGTGAATATCTGTTTTAGGGGACATGCAGCGGTTCATCAATGGTTCAAAATCCAACATCAACAACATCATCAACCATCCAATCAATCACTTTGGTAAACACATCTTTCACGCATTCTGTCGGCTGTTGCTGAGACCACATGGAGAAGTAAACCCGATATATCAAACTCGAACATGATGTAGAATTCCCCAGATTTGTTACTTAAACTTGTACTAATCCTCGTGAACAAGAAACGGTGTACCCAATGTACAAAACCTCTTGACATTCTCAGCTGAGTGAGACACCGAAGTGATAGCTACGTTGTGAGTTAAGCGAGAAAGAATCACAACCGTAACTAAATAGCCAAGTCTTTATCACACTCTGTAAATGCCCAAACAAGTCATCTTCGCGGAAGGGTAGAAAGAAAGAAGACGAAATAAGTAAACGTGCCCGGAAAAACCTCACTTCAAATCCAAATAATAAATACCGAACAAACAACCCCGTAGTCAACATTTTCCAATAAACACTTCAAGCCGTGACATAATATTTTCCGTGAAAATGTATACACCAAAGTATCAAACCTCATAACGCCACGAATTTCATCATCACACCAAATCTCTTCATCCAATCTCATTATCACAAATCAAATTGTCAATTTTAATACCACAACAAATCTTATTAAATCTCATATTTATGATCCAATTTAGAAAAGCTCAACCGCAACTTTGAACACGATCCAAAATAATAACTAGACCCTGATCAATTTAGGCTTCAGATGTCCCATGTCCACATATGTTCATATTTAGGTCCAATAAGTAGTTCAAGTTAAAATAATAGATCATGGCTCAAAATTACTTTTAAACAAACTTCAACAATCCAAAGTTATCCAAATCTCTCATAAACACTCAATTCACATTGCCCTTGCCAGTCATCTTGTTAACACATGGCTCATTACAAACTTTGCCTAGTCCATTCCAAATTAAATGACCACCGAGAATTGATCCAACAAAATGATCCAAGTACACTTAGTCACGTATACCACTCAAATCCGATCTAGAAGCAAATATCCCAAGCCTATACATGGTCTAGCTTTTAAGTAACATAAGTAAACTCGATTGAATTTACGAGACTCAACATATAGTCCAAAATTCTAATCCACGTGACTCTCACCAATCAAACTCTCATACACGTCTGGACTATAAGTGTCTACCCAATCCAAAACCCCCGTACAAGCCCAATAAAATCTCATGGCCCAAGCTTGAGACACCTAGCCCAGAGCCAATAACCACTCGGTCCATGAGTTATCCATGATACACACAACCCTAATATTTAAGGGAGTATAAAAGGCTACATACCACTGATAATCCCTAATAATACTCTAACCTAATCTCAAAACATGTCCGCCTCTCATCTCTGTAACACTTTTCACCAAACCCTAGATATTCACTCTATTATCAGCCTCCATCTCCTTTGATTAATCAAAAATGCACCTCAAACAAAATCTTCCATTTAATAATAATAATACCTGTTAGCCTTAATAGTTTTATTAGAAGTGATGGTCATTCACTATTAGGAACTTTGTAAAGTGTGTTAGATATCGTGATAGAATAGTCAACGGGCTCATGGATTGGACTAAGCTAAATGGCTAGGCTTTATGATTATGCTAGTCGTTTGAAGCATAAGTATCCAAAGCCCAATCCATGTCCAACCCACGAAAAGCCCAAGCAAAGCCTTTTAGGGTTTTAAGTTACTTGTACTATAAATACCCCTCAAATGGTCATTTGAGGGGTGTGCTTGAGTGTGTGTGTGTGTGTTTTTCCTTGAAGCAATATACAACTTATTGTTTTCATATTTCTTCTCTCTACCTCTCTAAACACATACACGGATTCATAACATATTCAAGTCACCATGTTCTCATCTTAATCTTTCTTTGCTTCATATTACGCACAACATCTTTGTGTATAACGTGGTTTATATTATACGTGTTCTTGTTGTGTTGGTAACGTGAGTATTTGGGATAAGGTATACGTGTTAAAGGGGTATAACAATTGGTATCAATCGCCAAACAATGGTTTAGGAGTGTTTGTGTTTGTTTTGAAGGTTGGTACTTACGCGTAGCTTCGTTATAAAAGTTGTTACGCTTAAAGCTTTAATTTTGCACTTAAAATTCAAGATTCTTGTGGTTTAAGGTTTATTTGGTGCTAAAGTTTCGCTTTTTGCAAAAGTTCAAGCTTTACGCGTTTTGGTTAAGTTTTAAACTCGTTTTGGTTCATTGGTCATTTCTACTCGTAACCTTTCTAAGCACTTTGGGTGAAAAGGTCAACATTTTTGGGTTATTCGAGTGTTTTTAAGGATATCTGTGCAAGCGAAATTGTTTGAATCATTGGAAATTTTTACAGTAGGTCAAAACCCTAGTTCTACGCGTGAAAGTCAACTATGCATAAGGTTCTACTCATAACTTTTGGTGCGCATTCTTCGAGCTTAACGGTGACTCGGTGCTTCCTCACTTGGATAAGTTTGTGGAACACTTCGACTTTTGGATATCCCTTACGTTGTGATGATGTAAAGTATTTTTGGTTCTTAACCATAGTTTACGCATAAGCTAAAAGCTTACGGTAACTCTACGCATAACTTCACAATTACGCGTAAGGTTTACGAGTAACTTTTGTCTACGCCTAAGCTTAAGGTTCTGCGTGAATCTTGGTCTCGCATAAGGAATCCTCGCCTAAGAATCCCACGCCTAAGCATCCTCGCCTAAGCTTCCTCGCATAAGATCCTACGCCTAAGCATCGCTCACTCGTAACTCTCGTTTCTACGCTAAGCTCTTTCTACGCATAAAGTTAAAAAAAAAAAAAATTAAATTTTTGAGTAAAATTTAAATTTTGAGGATACTAAACGCTCAATTTTACGAAATTAAAATTTTGGTTTAACTGTGAAAATTTTGGTCAAAATTCAAATTTTGGGCCTAAATTCAAATTTTTCGGTCAAATTTGGCGTCAAAATTGTCATAACTCAAATTTTTCATACGACCTTAGAATTGATTTTTATAGTGAATTTCAAATTTTGGCGAAAATTTTTAAGAACCAAGGTTACGAGTACGACTTTCGTAAAAACTTCAACCGAGCTTAATCTTCATCAACCACAACTCCTTTATCGTTGAATCGATCCTACATCAACTTTATCAAGAATACCTTCATCAATGGAAACTCAACAAGACATTCATGCAGCCGTGCGAAAACCCACCTCCTATGTTGGCAAAAGGTGGTTATCTTCAATGGACAAGTCGAATGCTCCGCCACATCAAGACCAAACCTAATGGGAAACTCATGATTAAATCCATTCGTGATGGACCCTTCCACCTCGACAAGTTCATGTGCACGAAATGCGGATGCAACACCTCCCATCCCACCATCCTCTCATCTTCAAACCGAATCGAATACATCAAGAGGATCGAAACAAGTCGATGCGATGACATGGCAATTCATATTGTCCAACTGGGTTTACCAATAGACATTTTTGTCTGTGTGAGGTTGTGAAACCGCTTTCGATATGTGGGAACGTGTTAGACGGCTATGTTATGGAATGTAAATTGGTAAACAAAACATGGAGAACAAGTCGCTAACCGAATGGGAGAAGTTTACATCTACACCGGAGAATCCATTGAATCCTACTATGGAAGGTTTTGCACTTTGATGAATGAGCTTATCGAAACAAGTTGGCACCCGTAACTATCGTTCAAAACATCAAGTTCTGAATAATCTTCACGAAGAATGGGGCGATATGTCACTATTGTCAACCAAACAAAAGACCTTCATCGGTGAACTTTGATCAACCGAATGATTTTCTCAAACAAAACCAAGTGAAGTGAATGAAGTCGGAAAGAAAGATTGGCAAAGAATCATGATCCATTGGCACTTATTGCAAAGACTCAACCTTCGGTGAATACACAACAACAAGCTTCATCATCTTCCAACAACAACTTGCAAGAATACATTCAACAACCACAACAACAATTCTATCCACCGAACAAGTCATTCAACAACCATATCCACAATACCAGAACAAGGAATCACCGATCCCGAATCGAACAAGAAAATGCTTTGCTACTGTATTTTCTTTATTGGATAAAGCATTTAGCGATCGCATGGGTAATCAGCGGTTCCGTATCGTGGTAATCATCGGTCAAGATGTTGGAAATCGATGGGACGAATGTTGGAAATAGAGCGATGGTAATCGAATGGCAATGTTGCGACCCAATCGTTGGGAATTATGGAAATGTGAATCGTGTAATCAGTTAAGTGTTATAACCGCCAAGGAGTGGGTCACATGGCAAGAAATTGTCCTACCGCCGAAAAGAAGGACTTTCGTATCTTGAAAGCTATCTTGTTAGCACAAAAGGCGTAATCGGAATGCGGTTGAGTCTTTGAGGAACATGACTTTTCGCTATTATGGATGATTTGGAAGACCGAGAGGACATCAATGCAAACTGCGTCTTCATGGCAAATCTTGAGGAGACTAAGTACGACAACGACTCGACGCACCTCCTGCCTATGACGCAAATGCAGTATCTAAGGTACCAATCATTGATCCATGCTATAACAATGTCATATGTGATGTGTTTACTCATAATGAACGGATTCGTGACATCGGCACCTACTTATGATACATACATGGACAATCCGAGTTGTAGCAATACTAACTCAAACTCCATATGTGGATCCTAATGGAGGTGTGTGGCACAAAATCTTGAGATGATGAGGAAACACGTGCTTATTTTGAATCATTAATCAATAATTGTGGTATTGAGATTGAGAAAGTGAGTAAGGTCAATCGCGAGGTTAAGGTCATGAATCGAAATTGACGGCGAGCTTGAGAGTTACAAAGAGAACGCGAGCCTATGAATTTCATACAAACAAAATATCGTAATTAGAAATTGGTTATCGAGATTCTGTTTTAAGAGAAAACAATTGCAACTCAAGTATGACACACTTGATGTGAATCAATTTGAAAATAAAATCTTTAAACAAGGAAATTTCGATCTAAACAACCAACTTTCTAAACAAAAACACTGTTCTCGATCTTGAAAAGAGAAGAAACAGTTGATTGTCGATTTTCCAAACGAAGATTCTCTTCTTGATGAAATTCTTGATAAAAATGAAACTATCAAAAAATTGGATAATTTGCTTCTTACAACGGGTCATTCCGCTAAAACAAACATGATGCTTTCTAATCAAGCAAATCCGATTTTTCACACTGCACATAAAATGGCTCTTGGTAACAACTCTTCCTCGTTCCTCAAGAAAGCTCAGAAATCTCAGAAAGAACGGAATGTGTTGAACAATGGAAAACCTTTACATGAACCCGTAATTGTTCGTGATTCTCTTGAAACGTTGGAACTATCTGAGGAGAGTAGATCAAAAATGAAACAAAAGAATCCAGATCTTAAACCGATTGATTATAACAAATGGAACAAAATTAATGGAATTACTTTTGTTAATCAAAAGAACAATCAACGCTTCCACCACACCAAGTGTTTTAAACAAAGTGTCAACACCGGTTTCAAAACCGATTGCAACTCCGTAGTTGTCTCAAAATCCTTTTCAAAAATCGAACAAATGTCTTCAAACAATCCTTTTAACACAAGTGATGCTGAAGCATTTTAGATGACGTTAAAACTAGAATTGGGTATCTTCAAGAGATCACAAATCTAAAACCAATATTACTACTAACATCTGGTTTACTCGTCATGATGACGAAAAGAAAAAGTTTTTGAAACTCAAATTGAACCTCCGTTAAGCGGCATCGGTGCGAGGGTAATTCATTTTGAACAAGCGCTTTTAAAAAACAAATGACTTTGTCAAGGACCATAAATCCTCGGTAAAGCAAGCTAATGAAAGTATTGAACACATCAAAGTTTTGGAAAATTTGAATGATTCTCTCTTCAAAGATGTTATGACTACCGATATCATGTCCATCATTTTGCAAACATATTCATTGAAGATCATGAAAGACTCCAAGATGAGACCTCCGAAATTGTTTCAAAATATGAAAAGCTCTTGAAAAACTTGAAAAGAAAATGTCTCATATTTTAAACAACTTGATCGAAAATCTGAGGAATGCAAGTATGACAAATTGTCGATGAGCGTGTCTACAATGACATGAAAGCGAAAAATGATCTTTTGAGGGCTCACCGAAAGTCAAAAGGAAAGGCGATGGATACCGTGATTTCAAAACCATTGACTGCGGAGAAAGCAAATGTTCCCAAACCGGTTTCAAACTAAAATGTCTGCTTTATGCCTCCTCCAAAAGTCAATGAGAAACATGATTTGTCAAAAACCATCCTCCAGCCTTTGCCTATTAAAAGAGAATTATCAAAGGTTTTGAAAACCCGTTTTGATATAGATAAAGTGATTACACCGGCATTTCTAGGACTAGTACACGGAATGTGACCAAAATCCGCTTAAAGAATCATGGGTTCTAACAACATGGTCAACAATCACTATCTAGAAGAAGCTAGGAAAAGGCACAGACTCGAAAAGACGAATTTTAGGTGCAACATCTAGGGTGATGAATTCTACAAGATTTCAAGGCACCGCTAGTAGTAGTAAACCATTACCTAGGAACTCTCTACAAAAGACTAGGGATTGGCTTGCATCTAAGAGTAGTTAGCAAACGAAAATGTTATGCCCTTAGAAAACAACACTAGAATTCCAAGTCTTTTTCAAACAAGAATCAATTTCAAAAGATCAGTGACAAAGCTAAAGTCATTTAAACAAGAATATTGAATTTGTCTCGTACTACATGTAAAAATGTGTCTTTTCAACTAATCATGATGCATGTGTCTCTCAATATCTCAAGAAAGATAATTCTCGTGCCAAGGCACAATCCACTAAGACTCCAAACCAAACAAACCCGTTGACAAGATGAACATCAAAAGGAAACCTAATAGGTGGATCTCTTCAGACGTAGTTTTTCTAAAAATGAGTCTTCCGCGCATCCGATAAGAAAACAACTCCTAGATCTTACCTTAGGTGGATTCCCACCGGCAAAGTTTTCAACAAAATAGGTCTTAGATGGATTCCCACAGAAAGATTTTGATACGCACCAACACGTATAATAGTGACAATCATTCGGATAAGGAAGTCGGATCCACTACAACCGTTGATAGTGATCACCCTCACCGTGAGGAAACATGTACTTCTAACATCGTTATTTGTGAAAATTCTTCTTTGTGGATGCGTGTACTTGTAAAAGTGTTGAAGGTTCATATACCCGTGTGGTAAAGAAGAACTGTATGCCAATTTCGCATGTGGAAATCCTTTTCTAGTTCCACTCTTAACTCCACTTTTACTTGTCCCTACTTAATCTTCTTTCTTGAAATCTTCTTTGTAAATATTTTAAAAACAAAATACAAAATTTGAAAAACCAACAAAAGCAAAATATAAAATATAAAACTTTCAAAATACAAAACATTAGAAAATCAAAATCCAAAAATATTCTTCTCACGACATGTCTCTCGTATAATCGATATTCAGACGTTTCTAGAAATGTCATTCAACAATGATACGGGCATGTACAGATGTTGAGCGAGAGTTCTTTAAATGTTTTCTAAAACATGTCGTTTCTCAAAATTTTCTTCAAATAATGGCTTTCGATACTTGAAGACGAAACCCGGACTTCAATATAATGGCTTCGAACACATCGATTCGGGACCCGCTTCAAAGAAAGGAAAGTGCTTAACCAAATCAAAGGTTTTAAATATTTTCAAAGCATTATTCCTAAAACATAATGGCTTACACTTAATTGATCAGAATCCGATCTTTAAAGAAAGGAAAGTGCTACGCAAAATCGATTTTCATAAATATCGAGCACTTATCCTAAATCAAATGAAGATAATTCTTCTTCAATATCTTCAAAAGATTTTTTAAAATCTTCATCTTGCGTACCACTTATTCGAAATTTTTCAAAAGATTTTTCAAAATCTCTCTCATTTGGTACCAAGATAACTCCTCTAAAACCCTTTAATTGATTATGCTTTATTAAAGGGGAGTATAAAACAAAATGTTCCAAATTCATGCTTAAATCAAATCCGTTTGTCTCCCAAAAGATTCTAAAATGTTTTTAATCCGTTGATATCAAAAATATCACATATATGCTATTTTGAGGGAGGAGACGTGATTAAAATGTGATCAAAATGTTTAATGATCGTGGTTTGAATCTCAAAATGAGCTCGACTCGGTTGAAACCAATGAATTGACGGAATCAAAGTCGAGAAATGTACCATCTCGAAACTTTCTATGGACTTGACCAGACGGGTAATAATTTCAAGCTAGTTCTCTAGTGATGTAAACGTGTCTCGAATCGGTCTTGTTCATTTAAAGTCGATCAATTCAAAAGTGCGAATTCTACCCTCTATGTGCAGTTTTATCAAAACATATAAGCACATGTGAAGGGGAGTGTTTCTAAAATATAAAACTCTCAGAGTGTTCCAAACATGTTTTCTATCAAAACACTTTGAGAGACTTTCAAGAAAAATGGTTTATGGCAACAATAGGACAGTCATGGAGTTATAAGGTGACTAAGGATAGGAAAATCCGTCCTATGATTCGCCAGAGCCGGAGGGATCTACCCAAGGACATTACAAATAGTTAGTATTAGAAGTCCTTAGGTATGATTGAAAAAAGGAGTAATGTGAGAAAGGAGAAAGAAGGGTTGAAGAATTAAAAAGAAAAGTAAAGAAAAGGGTGAAAAGAAATAGCCCTCCATAATCAACCTTAGGGCGAAACCGGGTTCAATACATATGCTAACTTGGTTGTCACTAGATGACACCGGTATTGAAGACAAAGACGTCATGGACCCAAAGGACGATCGCACCTAACCTTCTAGCCACTCAATTCCTCTTAAAAGGATTTGTTTCATTCTCACTGGAACCCTACATAATCTATTGACCTTCTCTTAGAGTTGGTTGGTATTGAAGAAGGAGACCTCTCCCTAGTCTCCGCCAGAAAACCAAAATGCACTATTGAGTCTAGAGCCACGAGATTCATCAAAAGATATCATAGGAACACATGACCGACATCGCTTGTTGTTCATCAATAAGGACACAAGTGATATATTATAGAGTCCTACGCAGATAGCAATCGCGTAACATTTATGAGAAGTTTCACATCCGTGATCTTGGTGATTGAATGGAAACTCCCGCCGGTCAACATCAGCGACCGACAACAGTCACTTCGTAACTCCCGTGGATTACGTTTAGTGTGTCTCAAACGGTCTAAAGTGGTGGGGTGATGCTTGGTGTACCTCGGCGACTCATCCGAATCTGAGGTGTATTTCGGTACATCGCGTTATCTCACTTGTGGGACTCCAGTCAGAACGGCCTCAGTGAGAATTAGAGACGTGTTTTCACACTATGCTGTTAACACCCTCGAAATTCAAACTTGTAAGTGCCGGAATCCGCTTATTACTAACCTGTTTTATGTTTTCCTCTTATGGAAGCTCCGGAGCGGATGGATCGTGCAGACTCGCCACATGCTCATACCAACAACACATGAAAGTTCTCATCAAAATCAAAGGCAGCTCAAAGTTAAAGATGATTCTTCGTCAATGTCAAAGAATCTACAAAGTATAAAGACTCGAGAACTACGTCATTGGTAATTAAAAGACAAATAGAAGTGTGAGCATGGTGGAGAAAGACGTGGAGACACCTAACCAACGAAGTTGACAACGGCAGACAACCACATTATCTGATCACAAAGCATGAAGGAACAAAGAATTAAGACTATTCTATATCTACGCACAAAGTTCAAGCTCAAGAAGAGTAAAGACCAAATCAAGTGGAGCATCTTTTGAATGACCACCCCTTAGGGGGAGATTGTTAGCCTTAATAGTTTTATTAGAAGTGATGGTCATTCACTATTAGGAACTTTGTAAAGTGTGTTAGATATCGTGATAGAATAGTCAACGGGCTCGTGGATTGGACTAAGCTAAATGGCTAGGCTTTATGATTATGCTAGTCGTTTGAAGCTTAAGTATCCAAAGCCCAATCCATGTCCAACCCACGAAAATCCCAAGCAAAGCCTTTTAGGGTTTTAAGTTACTTGTACTATAAATACCCTCAAATGGTCATTTGAGGGGTGTTTGAAGTGTGTGTGTGTGTTTTCCTTGAAGCAATATACAACTTATTGTTTTCATATTTCTTCTCTACCTCTCTAAACACATACACGGATTCATAACATATTCAAGTCACCATGTTCTCATCTTAATCTTTCTTTGCTTCATATTACGCACAACATCTTTGTGTATAACGTGGTTTATATTATACGTGTTCTTGTTGTGTTGGTAACGTGAGTATTTGGGATAAGGTATACGTGTTAAAGGGGTATAACAATACCAAACCATGAGCATCTTGAGATCATTCATTTAACACCTCGCCACAGGGTTGGCTAGAAGGTGGAACGACTAGGCCACAGAGATGGTTAAGAATTTGTGACACGACATAGCCACAGGGATGGCTTGAAGGTTTGAGTTGGGTTCGAGATCATTACAAAGAGACCCAGGTAGGTTTTGATTATGTACTTGTAAAACCCGAAAATCTAAAATCGATTAAAGACTAAAATACCCTTGGAATCGAAATTTATAAACTACGAAAAATACATTTATATCATTTAATGAATTTAAAACTTAATCGCGAATAAATAAAACCTAACTAAAATATATTACGTGATCGATTTTGGTACGACGAAGATTGGACGCTTCGCAAATAACTTGGGCGTGTTGTTTTGTGTCGTGTAGATTCAAGAGCCCAAGGGCGTGTGTTTGTTTGAGTTCGGTTGGGCCAAGCCGAAACCCAAGGCCTCCTCAAGCCTAAACTAAATAATACTACTATATATACAACACATAAACACAAAAGTGAAACCCTAGTTTATTGTTGCCTCTCTTCTTTTCTTTGCTCTCACTCGTCGAATATCAACACCCTTGGTGTCGAGATTTTGCTTCAACCAAGTCAAGGTATAACCTATTCTTGTTTTCCTTTGATGTACCTTATGTTATTGTATTGTAACTTGATTCGCTTGGTCGACTTGTGTTTCCTTTTTCTTTGTGTCGAGCCGAATAGAACCAAAACAAGGCAAACCATACGATTTAAACCTTAAAAGTATTAAAGAGCTATGTACGTAATATGTAATATTGAATCGGTCATGGCTATGTCGAGTTGCATAAGGACCGAACCTTATGTGTTATAACCGAACCATGCATATAATTCGACTAAAGTGTAAAACATGATAACTTGAATGAGTTAAGCACGTAGATGAGTTAAGACTTGTAATAACCTATTAATTGAAACCCTAAGTTGAACCGAACCACATATGAGTTTTAAAAGTATATTAAGTAAGTAAAGGTCATGTAAACGTAAACCCTAGTTTGATATGTAAACTGAATAAGGTATGCCAAACCCTAATGGTTTGTGAATTGTGTCTCATATGCGTGCGTTATTATAAGTCAAGTGAATTTGTAAGTGTGTAAACGTGTAATTAATACGAGTAATAAGTAACTTGTATGTCACATAAAATCATAAACGTGTATGGTGAAACATAAAAGGAAAGATTGTTTTATGACGTGTTAGGTTAAGTAACGAGTCATTAAAAGACGTAACATGTAAGTAAATGCATATTAATGAGATATTAAAGAATGAGAAAACCCTAAAACATAAATGAGAGTCGATTAGGGTTTTGAAACTAAGTGTGTATTAATTCGTTATTTCATGTGTGAGTTATGACGTGTAAACTATTTTCACATTTAACCCTAAACTTTAATAAATGACATAATGAACCCTAATCTACAATATTAATTATAAAACCCTAAAGTACTAAGATCATTAAATATATTAAGTATGAACGCCAAATATTAAAAGATCATTTCGACAATTATGGAATCATAAATAACATGTACGACCGTTAATGTGTATAGGTTCTGTGAAGAAGGAGTAATCCTTTGCTTTCCTTGTTTCTCGCCGATCATTTGCTTTGGAATAAGGTACATATATTCGACCTTTTCAAGAAGGTTTCTTGTAATGTTTTCTTTTCGTTAACTTTTATATTAGGATTTCCTAAGCCTTTGCTATGAACCCTAATGTGTCTATTTGAGCTATTGCTTATCTGAACTTTGATTTTTGAATCATAAAACATTTGATTTTGAACTATATGATATGAAACTTTTGGTTTTGAAAACATAATTAAACGTTTGATAAAATATGATCTATGTCAGTTATGACATTCTAATTTGACCTAAGATAGTTTGACACCCGAGCCAAATTATTAACTAGTCATGGGGGTTCCATGTCCGTGTCGCAGAATGCACTTCGACATGACTCTAGGCGAGAGTGAAGTTCGCCACGTCCCTTATCTCGTTATTGTTATGAGCTCAATTTATATTATATTATCAATGTATGTTTGTGGGCGATGGGTGCATCCTAGATCCGTTATATGTTATATATTATATGTTATATGCTATATGTTATCTCGATGATTGATGTCGTGCATGCACGCCCTTCATAACTCGTAGGTCTCCCTACAAATGTTGCCTTATGAGAATATGAATATGAATATGTTTATGATATGGCATATGTGTTTGGGCTCGAGGTAGTTAGCTATAAAACTTATTCTTTTATCCCGATTTATCTTTTGAAATGATTATGATTTCACTATCTTTCTTTCACTTTAATTCGTATTCGCTTTTTGTTTCGTATTCGCTTTGCTTGTATATCTGCTCACTGGCTTTTGAAGCTCACCGCATTTCTTTTCTTCCGCAGTATCTAAGCATTGAGCTGGGTATTGCTTTGGGATGAGTGTCATGTGGACTTACCTTAGAGATTTTAGCTTTGATCTTATGATGCCATTTAGACTTTATATTTTAGACATTTCATTTGAGTTTATTTTCCACTGGGACCTATGTATTGAAGTCTTTTGACTTGGATTATTTCAATATTTATGTTGAGATTTCTTTGGATATTTATGTTTGCTTTGATATGACACCATTACTTGTGATTCCTTTACCCTTGCTCTGCCGGGCGCTATAATTTATGGCATCGAGCCTGTGTTTACGACTTGTAGTCGGGACTCGTGACATATGGAGCCTAGGTTTTGAGACCTTAGAGCTTAGGATTTGACCCGTGAGGATTTGGGTAGACTTTAGGATTCCTTCACGCATTTCCATTTCAGATCTCACCTTTGTTCATTTTGCTAATCGCTCGATGGTTCGAACTCGTACTACCGGTAGCGTGGATGGAGACGATGATGCTACTAACATGGATATTGCGATTGCTAATGCTCTCAACTCTCTTTCCCTCGGTCTTACTACACCGAGATGATGGAACAGTGATCAATAACATTCGTAATCGAATGGTGCTTCGGTAGTGGTGGAGGAAATCAACCCGCTTGTATTCACACTTGGCTCGAGCGCTTCGGTAAGCTCAAGCCTCTTTCGCTTAGCACCGCCGCTACTCCCACCGAGGCCGAGGACCGGATCACTCATATTGAGAAGTCGCTTGAAGCACTGGGTTGTGGAGACGAGTTTAAGACTGTTGGTCGCATTCAAATTGGAAGGTGATGCTTTAAATTGGTGGAAGGCACTCAAACAAGCAAGAGGAGGAGATGCTTTTGTCGTGACTTGTACCGGACCGAGTTTCGGACTATCTTCTATAACCACATTTCCTCGATGTCGAGCAAAGAAGGTATGAGAGGATTATCGTGCAATCTACCGCTTTGATTATGAGAATTCCAATGAGTACATGAGTAGATTTATGAGGTCAGTGAGTTTTGTGGGAGCTATTGTCGGAGATGGTAGGCGTCAAGCTAAGCACTTCAAGTGGGACCAAGAAGTGGGTGTTGGACCGACTACTTAATATTGAGTATGAGAATGTGTCGGCCCCGCAATGACGCAACTCGTAACATTGAGATCTTTCATGAGGTTTCGGTTCCAACAAGCGTAATCGCGATGGTGATCGGATTCAAGGTAGGACTCAAGGCAATGACTATAAGGGAAATTCGTAGGAGTTATGATTCGAGGGGTCAAGTGGATAGGAGTTATGATCACGGGTCACCAGAAGGAATGTTGACACCGGACGCCCGAGACGAGGGGTCAAGATAATAGAAATGCCGGTAAGAATGGAAGTGATCGTCGAACCAAGGTAACAATAACCATCATACAACAAGGATCACCACCGAGGAGCAAATCGTAGTCGTGCTTCGTGATCTTCGTGTCAACAGAGGACACCAAGTTTTGCCACCCCACCTATTTGTACTACTTGTGGAAAGGCTCATCCGGCAAGGTTTCAAGGCCATCGGTGGATGTTTTGCTTGTGGCTCCACCGCCACAAGATTAAAGATTGCCCTAAGAAGAACCCGCGATTCCTCGAAACTACATCAAGTCACCGACTACTATCGGACGTGTGTATGCTACTACCAGAACCAGTGGAGCGCACTTCGTGTACCATTACGGCACTCTTTTCATTGATGATTATGTTGTCTTCGCTTTATTTGATACCGTGCCACACACTCCATTATATCTATCACATTTGCTAAGAAACTTAATATGAAGCCCAAACCGTTAACAAATCACTTATCGATTTCTACGCCTATGAAAACCACGTGATCATTGATCATAAACACGTTAAGTGTCCTCTTCGCTTTGATGATCGATTCGCTTTGCAAATCTGTATCCTCTCGATATGGTCGACTTTGATATCATTCTAGGCATGGATTGGTTGGCTTATCATAGAGCTTCAATCGATCGCTATGCTAGAACGGTGATCTTTGGAGACGAAACATCCCGAATTGCTTATCACGGTTCTCAACCTCTTAAATCATAAGCTCATTTCCGCTATGAAGGCACGGACCATGATTGCTCATGGGTGCCAAGGTTTTCTAGCATCCGTTAAGGACACATCTTTGGAGAGTCCTAACATTGAAAATCTTTCGGTTGTTTGCGAATTCATCGACGCTTTTCCCGATGAACTCCCCGGTCTTCCCCGCCTAGAGAAGTTGAGTTTAGCATTGAGTTAATTCCTCGTGTTGAACCGATTTCAAGGCTCCGTATCGCATGGCACCAGAGAATCAAGGAGTTGAAGGAACAAATGCAAGAGATGATAGAAAATGGATTTATTCGCCCAAGAGCTCTCCATGGGTGCACCTGCCTTGTTTGTGAAGAAGAAGGATGGAAGCACGCGCTATGTATCGACTACCGTGAACTCAATCGATACCATTCGTGAACTGCTATCCTCCGCCACGTATTGATGATTTGTTTGATCAACTACAAGGAGCTAAGTTCTTTTCAAGATTGACCGAGGTCCGTTACCATCGCCACGCGTGAAGGAGCAAGATGTTCCTAAGACCGCTTGCATCGATATGGTCATTACGAATTCCTCGTTATGCCTTTTGGTTTGACCAATGCGCCCTGTGTTTATGGACCCGATGAATCGTGTTTTCCATGAGTTCCTCGACAAGTTCGTTATTGTTTTCATCGACGACATTTTAGTTTACTCCAAGTCCAAGAAGAGCATGAAGAACATCTCCTGATAGTTTTGGAGATTTTGAGGAAGAAGAAGTTGTACGCCAAATTTTCGGCGCGAATTTTGGTTAAGACAAGTCGCTTTCCTTGGTCATATTGTATCACCGATGGTATCACCATGGATCCGCTCTAAAGTTGAGGCTATCACTAAATGGCCAAGACCTACGACAAAGGATCGAGGTCGAGTTTTCTTGGACTTGCCGGTTACTACAGACGCTTTTGTTGAAGGTTTCTCTCGCTAGCTCTACCCCTAACCCAACTGATGAGGAAAGGTGAAAAGTTTGTATGGACGGATGAACGAGAGAAGAGTTTTGAAGAGTTGAAACGGAGATTGGTGTCCGCCCTATTTTGACTCTTCCAACCGGTTCGAGGATTTCAAATTTACAATGATGCATCTAAGAAAGGATTAGGCTGTGTTTTGATGCAACATGGAAAGGTAATAGCTTATGCTTCGAGGCGCCTAAAACCTTATGAGGAGAATTACCCAACTCATGACCTTGAGTTAGTCATGTGGTGTTTGCGCTGAAGATCCGGAGACATTACTTGTATGGAGAGGCGTGATATATTCATCGATCATAAGAGTCTCAAGTATATTTTCACCGTAGGAACTTAACATGAGACAAAGAAGATGGTTAGAACTTAAGGATTATGACACCAACATTCAAGACCATCCGTGTAAGGTTAACGTTGTTGCCGACGACTTAGCCTAAATCGTGCATTCTTGCAAGTATCAAGATTGAGCCTAGGATTTTGCGTGACTTAGAGAGTTTGAATGTTGAGTTGTGCGTACGAGGTTTTGATGGATACCGGGCTAGTATGAAGGTGGAGTCGAACCTTATACCGCAAATTAAAGAGGCTCGTAAAGATGACGGCGAGCTTTGGGCCGTGGCGCAAAATGTTGAAGAAGGTAAGCGACGGAGTTTAAGGTTGATAATGACGGTATTGTATGGTATGGAGATAGGCTTTGTGTTCCCAATGATCGTGTACTTCGTGAGAAAGTTATGACCAAGCTCATAGTTCTCCTTTCACTATCCATCCCGGTTCTACCAAGATGTATAGGATTTGAAGCAAGATTTTGGTGGAACGGCATGAAGCAAGATGTGGCGACGTTTGTGTCGGTGTATGATTTGTCGTAGTTAAGATTGAACATCAAAGGGCTAGTGGATTGTTACGACCATTGGATATTCCAACATGGAAGTGGATAAGATATCTATGGATTTTGTGATCGACTACCTCTTACTCGAAAGAAGCATGATGCGATTTGGGTAGTTGTTGATCGACTAACCAAATCGCTCATTTCTTGCCAATCGAAAGGATTATGGTATTGGGAGATTGGCGGAGATTTTTCAAGAAGAGATCGTTAGACTTCATGGTACTCCGCATCTATTGTGTCCGACAGAGATCCGCTGCTTACTTCTCGATTCGGAAAGGTTTGCGTAAAGCTTGGGGTACTCGACTTAATTTTAGTACGGCATTTCATCCTCAAACAGATGGTCACGAGAGGACTATATGCACCTTAGAGGATATGCTAAGGGCTTGTGCTTTAGAATGGACCGCGCTGGGATGAATATTTATGTTTAGTAGAGTTTGCATATAACAACAGTTGGCATGCTAGCATTAAGGCGGCACCGCTTGAACTTCTTTATGGAAGGAAATGTAGAGCACCTATTTGCCGGGATGAAGTAGGTGAGCGCTTGATTGAAGGTCCGAAATGATCGAGATCACTAATGAGAAAGTAGTCATTGCTAGAGAAAAGTTGAAGGAAGCTAGGTCTCGCCGAAAAGTTATGCCGACAAGCATCGCCGTGATTTAGAATTTCGGGTCGAGATCGTATTTTTGAAAGTTTCGCCGCTTAGAGGTGTGAAACATTTTGGAATCAAGGGCAAGCTCACCTCGATTTATTGGACCTTTTGAAATTCTAGAACGATAGAGAAGTTTCAGATCGATTAGCACTTCCGCCCGCTTATCGCATGTTCATGACGCTTTCCATGTATCACCCTAAGGGATACAACTATCATCCGTTACACGCTTGCTTTTATCCGCTTGATCAAATTCAATCCGATATGTCTTTATCTCAAGAACCGGAAGCTATTTTAGAAAGACAAGAAAGAGTTATGAGAAATAAAGTCATTCCGCTCGTTAAGATTCTTTGGAAAATCATCCGAACGCGAGGCTACTGGGAAACCGAGGAGTCGATGCGAGCTAGTTATCCTCATTTCTTTGAATAGTTTGGTATGTTCTCATTTCGCTGCTTGCTGTTTATTTCATTTCAATTTTCGAGGACGAAAATTTTTCTTTAGAGGGAAGAATTGTAAAACCGAAAATCTAAAATCGATTAAAGACTAAAATACCCTTGAATCGAAATTTATAAACTACGAAAATACATTTATATCATTTAATGAATTTAAAACTTAATCATGCGAATAAATAAAACCTAACTAAAATATATTACGTGATCGATTTTGGTACGACGAAGATTGGACGCTTCGCAAATAACTTGGGCCGTGTTGTTTTGTGTCGTGGATTCAAGAGCCCAAGGGCAGTTTGTTTGAGTTCGGTTGGGCCAAGCCGAAACCCAAGGCCTCCTCAAGCCTAAACTAAATAATACTACTATATATACAACACATAAACACAAAAGTGAAACCCTAGTTTATTGTTGCCTCTTTTCTTTTCTTTTGCTCTCTACTCGTCAATATCAACACCCTTGGTGTCGAGATTTTGCTTCAACCAAGTCAAGGTATAACCTATTCTTGTTTTCCTTTGATGTACCTTATGTTATTGTATTGTAACTTGATTCGCTTGGTCGACTTGTGTTTCCTTTTTCTTTGTGTCGAGCCGAATAGAACCAAAACAAGGAAAACCATACGATTTAAACCTTAAAAGTATTAAAGAGCTATGTACGTAATATGTAATATTGAATCGGGTCATGGCTATGTCGAGTTGCATAAGGACCGAACCTTATGTGTTATAACCGAACCATGCATATAATTCGACTAAAGTGTAAAACATGATAACTTGAATGAGTTAAGTACGTAGATGAGTTAAGACTCATGTAATAACCTATTAATTGAAACCCTAAGTTGAACCGAACCACATATGAGTTTTAAAAGTATATTAAGTAAGTAAAGGTCATGTAAACGTGAACCCTAGTTTGATATGTAAACCGAATAAGGTATGCCAAACCCTAATGGTTTGTGAATTGTCTCATATGCGCATGCGTATTATAAGTCAAGTGAATTTGTAAGTGTGTAAACGTGTAATTAATACGAGTAATAAGTAACTTGTATGTCACATAAAATCATAAACGTATGGTGAAACATAAAAGGAAAGATTGTTTTATGACGTGTTAGGTTAAGTAACGAGTCATTAAAAGACGAACATGTAAGTAAATGCATATTAATGAGATATTAAAGAATGAGAAAACCCTAGAACATAAATGAGAGTCGATTAGGTTTTGAAACTAAGTGTGTATTAATTGTTATTTCATGTGTGAGTTATGACGTTTAAACTATTTTCACATTTAACCCTAAACTTTAATAAATGACATAATGAACCCTAATCTACGATATTAATTATAAAACCCTAAAGTACTAAGATCATTAAATATATTAAGTATGAACGCCAAATATTAAAAGATCATTTCGACAATTATGGAATCATAAATAACATGTACGACCGTTAATGTGTATAGGTTCTGTGAAGAAGGAGTAATCCTTTGCTTTCCTTGTTTCGCCGATCATTTGCTTTGGAATAAGGTATGATATTCGACCTTTTCAAGAAAGGTTTCTTGTAATGTTTTCGTTAACTTTTATATTAGGATTTCCTAAGCCTTTGCTATGAACCCTAATGTGTCTATTTGAGCTATTGCTTATCCGAACTTTGATTTTTGAATCATAAAACATTTGATTTTGAACTATATGATATGAAACTTTTGGTTTTGAAAGCATAATTAAACGCTTGATAAAATATGATCTATGTCGCTTATGACATTCTAATTTGACCTAAGATAGTTTGACACCGAGCCAAATTATGAACTAGTCATGGGGTTCCATGTCCGTGTCGCTAATGCACTTCGACATGACTCTAGGGCGAGAGAGTGAAGTTCGCCACGCCCCTTATCTCGTTATTGTTATGAGCTCAATTTATATTATATTATCAATGTATGTTTGGGGGCGATGGGTGCATCCTAGATCCGTTATATGTTATATATTATATGTTATATGCTATATGTTATCTCGATGATTGATGTCGCGGCATGCACGCCCTTCATAACTCGTAGGTCTCCCCTACAAATGTTGCCTTATGAGAATATGAATATGAATATGTTTATGATATGGCATATGTGTTTGGGCTCGAGGTAGTTAGCTATAAAACTTATTCTTTTATCCTGATTTATCTTTTGAAATGATTATGATTTCACTATCTTTCTTTCACTTTAATTCGTATTCGTTTTTCGTTTCGTATTCGTTTTGCTTGTATATCTGTTCACTGGGCTTTTGAAGCTCAGCCGCATTTCTTTTCTTCCGCGGCAGGTATCTAAGCATTGGAGCTGGGTATTGCTTTGGGATGAGTGCTGTGTGGACTTACCTTAGAGATTTTAGCTTTGATCTTATGATGCCATTTAGACTTTATATTTTAGACATTTCATTTGGAGTTTATTTTCCACTGACCTATGTATTGAAGTCTTTTGACTTGGATTATTTCAATATTTATGTTGAGATTTCTTTTGGATATTTATGTTTGCTTTGATATGACACCATTACTTGTGATTCCTTTACCCTTGTCGGGTCGGGGCGTTACAATGAGAATGCTTCGAGCTTAAGACTTTTGGAAGTCTTGAAATATCATAAGTGGCTCGAATGATTCTGAGATCTTTTTCATTTTTTATTTATGTTTCGAATCTTGGTTAATGGATAGTATGAGGAGATGGAGATTAGATATAGAATGAATTTTTGTCTTTGTGGTACGTTTGTTTTGGTATTGTGGTCGAAACTGATGTTGGCTTTATGTCTTTTATTTCTTTCAAGTCGCTAGCGTTAAGACAAGTTGCTATACTTTATCAAAACAACTCGCTACTTCATTTTCTGTCACATGTCAAGTCGCTACCCCTTTTTAGTCACAACTCGCTAGGTCAGGTCAAGTCGCTAGCACTCATGACAAGTCGCTACGCAGATTTCTGACTCAACTCGCTATACCAAGTCGCTATATATAAGGTACAATGAACCTGGACACTAAGACAAGTCGCTAACTTGATAAACAAGTCGCTAGTATGATTTTTGAAATTTTCCGATTTGTTTTCCGACCATAAAACCGTTCAGCTTCAAAAACTCAGAAAAAATAACATATGAATATTCTTTATTCATGCCCAGTTTGACCTTGACCATATGACCACTACTTACACAGAAATGGTACCAAAAGTCAAAAACAAATGATATGAGATAAAACTGTTATAAATGATACAAAACAGCCATATGTAACTGTATAAAGGCTAGGACTTTTGGACCAAAAAGTTTACTAAACATGAGTAAACTGTCAAACCAGTGATGGACATGGATTAAGTTAAAGGATTGATGGACATGGACTAAGTAAAAGGATGCAAAACTTGTGAAAATGGTTGACCATAATAAACAGAAAACATAACAGAAAACATAATAAACACAAGATTCAAAAACCACGAAAAAATCATCAAAACACAAAAACCTTGGCTCTGGTACCATTTTTAGGATCGATATATTATTGTGTTGATGATTCGGGTGGTCTTGGATGATCAAAATACATGTTTGCCATTAGAGAGAGAAAGTAGATAGAGAGGGTGTTCTTGCTAGAGACTTGGTTCACAAATTATGGAAGGTTAGATTGAATAAGAAGCACCACCCCTTCCATGGATGGAAGGGGTATTTATAGTTACAGACTTAACGACCTCATATCGGCCTGTGGATCAAGTATACAGTGGGTAAAGACATGTCCTTCCTCCACGGTGTTACACTACGCTAAACTAAACTAATAACTAACTAATAAACTGATAAATAATGTAAACAATGACAAATCTACGAGCTAACATATGCTAGACCATTATTGGGGTGACCGACACTTTAACATGGAATTTCCAATTCCTAACAAAGGGATTCACAAAGAGTTGTCAAGGCTGCTGTGGACGTTGTGCGCTGAAGGAGTCTGCTGTCGTGGGACTTGGCGGCTTTGTCGTGGGTTTCTAAGCCAAAGGAGGCCTTGTCGTGGGTTCTCTTGGGCGTGATAGTTGCTGCTGGTCGTGGGGTTTAGAAGCACAAAGGGGTTCTTTGGTTCGCTTCATCTTAGTTTCGCTTCTTCCTTTCTTTGCACGACTCAAAGGTAACCTTCATGACCTCGCCTTCCTTTTGATTACGAATCTGTCGTGGCTATATACGACCATGCGCATGCTTCTTGTATCGCATAAAACATGTCACATTAAATGTTAGAACTAAGATATGAAAACCTAGTAATACACTACATAAAATCATGAAAGAACTCTATATATATGTCGACTAAATGTATATTATATGACTTGGTTGTGAATCTGATTTTGAGCTCTCGACATGTGCTTTCTTTTGTTTATGTCATGTGTGTACACTTGGTATTAATGGTGTCGAATGGAATAGATTAAACTTGGCATGAACCTACTTAAAATCCTTAATCGTCATCAAGTTATAATAGGTTAAGAAGTACATGAAACAGGGTTTTCGTTTGGGCTGTTATAGTGTCGAATGGCTGCTTTTGTGGAATATGGGTCTCGACATTAAAAAGGGATCACTTAGGGGTCGGGTAACTTTGAACTAATAAAGCTTAAATAAATAATCGTAAACTAGGGCTTCATTTGGTTGTTTATTATGTCGTATGGTTTGTTTAGGGGTTATATGTCTCGACAATAAAAAGGTAACCACCTAGGGTCATGTAAACTTGTATTAATCGAATTTAAATGGCTTACAACGTAAATGGAATACATGATTTGAAAGCTAGGACTAAATTGTATACGCATATACGACTTATATAAACTTAAGGGGTTGACTTGTTAAGATGATAGCTAAAGGTATTGAAAGAGTAATATGAGTAAATGGCTATATTTACACTTAAGACCCTATACTTTGTAATAATGATGGTTTAGACCCTAAACTTGTGTAACTTGGCATAAATGATCCATTAACTATAATAACACTTATTTTTCTATCATTTAACCTAATATGACATTAAGTACATCATAAATGGCTAAACTTACTAAAAAGCGAAAACATGGTATTTTTGGAAAGTTGCTTAATATAGAAACCTACCTAAAATAGAAAGTTACCTAAAATGAAAAGTTACTAAAAGTAGAAACCTGCTAAAAATGGAAAGCCTTCTAAAATGTGTAATCCGATCTTAATAAGCGTTATCTAATTCATAGGTTCCGGACGGCGTGATTGATTCATCGTGTGACCTTACTTTCCTATTTTGCTTGCTTCGATTGAGGTACATATATTCTATCCCTTTTCAGTATGGGTTTCTCATGACTTTCTGATCCTTCGACTTTGTTTCGCTTATGATATTTCATTGCTATGATTCATTTGCTATTGACCCTCTGATATTGAACAATTGCTATTGACCCTCTCACATCGAACCTCATTATTGAACCATCACATCGAACCTCTCATTATTGAACCAATGTTACTGAACCTTTGTTATTGAACCAATGTTACTGAACCTTTGAGGATATTGAACTGTTGCTATGAACCTTTGAATTGTGGACTACTGATACTGAACATGTGATTATGATGACTGATATATATTGCTACACTGTGGACCTTTGTTTGACCCTTCAGATTGATACCCGAGCCAAATTTTGTTAACTAGTCATGGAGGTACCATGACCGTGTCATTGATGCACCAATGGCATGACTCTAGTGTGGTTGAGTGATGTTCGACACCGTCCCTATACTGTACTGATTATGCGCGCTTCATTGTTATTGTTATGGCCACTACTATTTATGCAGGGGCGTATGGATGCATCCTAGATTTGTACCGCATCACATCGATATATATTGTTGTTCTGTTGATGTGGTGCGCGTGTGCAATACACCCTCACGCCCGGGAGCTAGCTACTCCATTGGTTACTAATGTCTCCTCCTATTGGTCTGGTATTCCGAGGTCACCCTCCGAATCGATGGTTACTATTGATTACTTGGTCGCTATAGCCACTCTGGTATTATCAGATTGTACTTTTGGCTCGGGATAGATTTCTGACAACCCTTACATTGTTGATATACCTATATTGTACCGTCTGTTTCCCCAACGCACCATGTTCTGTATTGATTGCCCGTTACTCAGTACCCTTATGTGACTCACTCTACTACCATGATATATATTCCATTGCATTGATCTGTCATACCCTTATTCCGTTACTTCAGACTATCATTCCATTCACGTACCGGGTTATTATATGATTATTAAATTTGATTATGCTATTACATGTTTTTATGTGACTACTGTTTACCCTACTACGATATGATTAATATGCGATTATATGATTTACCTGTCGTCATCGGACTATGTGTTATCTTACTGTTATGTGATCCCTTCGAGTTGTCTGGTGACCATGCTAGTGTGTAATCGATTGTTTTGACTGTTTATCATGTAAACTTCGCTCAGTTAATCTCGTGGTCTATGACTATCCGTTAGTATCCTTATCTGCTTATTGTTGATCTGCCATGTTTATATTTCTGTTTATGCTACTGTTTGATTGGGTAAATGGTTCAACTTATGTTGTCTGGCTTATTAACTTGTTTAGTTGCCCTGCTATGTCCTTGATTCATTCATTATAACATTCATGCTGTATTCCTACTTGACACGTGTGACTACCATGTTTTGATTGCTGATAGTATTTATGTTGTTGTGATATTGGTGACGTTATTAACTGTGGGTTACTTGACTTGTGTGATTGCCATGCTCACTTTCTAGTTAGTTGGTTCCGCTAGCTTTTGGACTTCTGTTTGGCTTATATGTACTATGATTTCCTAATTTATTGTATGACTGGTTATTTAGATGTGCTTATGTATATGTCATCAATGTGTTATGTGCTTTGTCCTCCTCTGTTATCTGTTCTCTCTGGATATCTGTATAATTGTTTCTACAGGATCCTCATTGACTCAGTGTTCCTTTCTGTTGCGACCTTGTTATTGTTCATTTGTTTCTGTTCGTATTTTCGATTCTGTTTAGCTTTCGTTTTGTTATATCTGTTCACTGGGCTTTTTTAAGCCCAGCCGCATTTCTTTTCCTGCGGCAGGTTTTAGGTTGGAAGATGGGCTTTGATGGGCTGAGAGTTGGATTGTCTGTGTGGACCAACCTGTAAGATATAACTTTTCACATACACATCAAACCATAACACAAAGTAGCATATAGATGGAATTCTAGAGAGAGAAAGTTAGAGGATTAGGGAACTTAGTGAGAGAAAGTGAAAGATATTATTATGAGCTCCAACTCTCTACCTTGGGAGGTAGAGAGTATTTATAGTCTTACATAAATCGCCACACATCGGGCCTGGATCGCATACAGCTGGTAAAGACCGTCTGTCCTCCACGGTGTTACTTAACTAAATACTACTTAACTTAAAATAACTACGACTACGAGCTTTCTAACGATTACATATACTGAGGTGACCGACTCTTTAATCTTGGAATTTCTAATTCCTAACAATCTCCCTAAGGAGGTCACCTCAATCATGTACCAAAATTACATTGAATACAAAGGGATATTACATTAAACATTGTTCTTGCATTCTTGATGTAGTCCTTTGCTTCAAAGCTCGAGTCATTGATTCTTCACATTGCATGCTTGGTTACTTCAAGTGGAGGTCTTTCACCGATCCACGTGATAATAATTTTGTGCCATCTTTGAGATCATCAAGAATCAAAAATCTCGAGACATCCTTTGTGGTGATGGTATTATGTGATGTTGTGACTTTAGGACCGACATGCTCACATTCGGATCATGATATCTTCTCATCGAGTAGCGAAGCATTTGTTGAAACATGATATTTGCGGTACAGAAAGAAAGCATGGAGTGAAAATATCGAGTCATTGATGCACTTATCATGATTTCTTTGAGATGAATGTGTAGTGTGAGCATGCGGCTATGGATTGACCGCTTCATTCGATCACCGCAACGCCGGGTGTACCGCATACAACAAGCTTAGCAATAAATCGCACGAAAGTGTCTTTGATCACTTCGTTGAATTGAGGTACACGCCCACGGTTCCTCGCTGATCAAGACAAGTATCGCCTGTGATCGTAGGATTCCTAAGAATCTCCTTGACAGGGTTTCGCATTATTCTAGCCGGTCTCAAACCGAACATCTCAAAGAAGACAACACGGAGTGAGTGAACCAAATAATTTTAAGTCCACCGATTGATGAAAAGAGATTTGAAAACAATCGTATTGCTTCAATAGAAATTGTTTTGCAATACAACGAATGTTTTATTGAAAATCAATTATCAATCATAAAAATACCTTTTGGTTTGAAAAATGAGTACACAATCGATGTGCTAAAGAAAAGAGTTTTAAGCACAAAGACCGGTTTTTCAAAGGTATCCGTCAATCCATAACTCGAACTGTGATTGATTCAAGAGATTGAATCGCCCCATTGTTTATGTTCATTGTCACATGGTTGATCTATATAATAGATATCACATGCCACCTACCGAGCTTGTTTGATGTTGGCTCCAAGGCTTTCCATCTTCATTGTGAATATGTAAACACATCACTCGGATGTTCCGCAATACCACAAGGATAATGCGTAGGACTCAAGATATCATCTCTCTTTCCACATTGTGTGAAACAGAGTCTTCATTGAAAGTGTCCTAATGAGATTTATTGATGATCTCGTGGCTCTAGACTCAATTTGTGCATATTTGGATCCTATAACGGAGACTAGGAGAGGGTCTCCTTCTTCAATATCAACCATCTCTAAGAGAAAGTCGATAGATAATGTCGGTTCCCGTGAGAATGAAACAAGTCCTTTAAGAGGAACTTGAGTGGTTTGGAAAGGTGAAGTGCAGCGCCACCGGGTCCATGACGCCTTGTCTTCAATACCGATGTTACCATCAAGAGCATATGAAGTGAACCCGGTTTCGCCTCTAAGGTTGAATAAATGGAGGGCTATTTGTTTTCACCCTTTCTCATTCAATTCTTTTAATTCTTCAACCCTTCAAGCTTACCGAGACTTCATAGCTAGAACCTTGTTGGGTTTATTCCAAGATTAGCTCGCCTTAGTCCGCACTCTTCCCATATCTCATTTTTCTCCTTTTATCATCGTATCTAAGGATTTCTACACTAACTAGTGGATTATCCTCGGTAGATCCCTCCTGCTCGTGGATCATGGGAACACATACCTAACCTTATCATCCTTATATCACCGTACATGAAGTAAAGTTGGTCGGTCTATTTGGTATTGTTCACCGCCATTGGATCCAATTGAAAACTATTTGAAAATCAATTCGTATACTTGTGATATATTATCAAAGCATTTTGTACCGAATTGTTTTGATATTTTAGAACGAGAACTCCCCTCAACATGTGCATCAAGTATGAAAATGTTTTGCACACGGAGGCAAGATGTTAGGAATTAGAAAATTCCATAGTGAAGAGTCGGTCACCCCAATTGTTATCTAGCTTAAGTTAGCTCGTAGACTTGTCGTTAGTTACGTTATTTATCAGTTTATTAGTTAGTTATTAGTTTAGTTTAGCGTAGTGCAACACCGTGGAGGAAGGACGGGTCTTTACCCATCGTATCCCCGATCCACAGCCGATAGGAGGTCGTATTTCTTGTAACTATAAATACCCCTTCCATCCATGGAAGGGGTGGTGCTTCTCATAATCTAATATTCAACTTTTGTGTAAACCTCTAACAAGAACACCCTCTCTCACTACTTTCTCTCTCTAAAATGGAAAACATGTATTTTGATCTCCCAAGACCACCCGAATCATCTAACACATAAATATAATGATCCTACAATTGGTATCAGAGCCAAGGTTGTTGTGTTGTGTTGATTTGTGTGGTTTCACATCATGGTTATATTGTTTTTGTTGATTCGTATATGGTTTATACGGTATTGAATGGGTTGGTTGTTTTGATTCGTGGGTTGATGCGTGTTTTTGTTGTGGTTCTGATTCAGTTGACTGGTTTTAAGGATGTTATAAAGTCACTTGGTATAACTATGGTGGTCTCGTCTGCTTAGGTTAAAGTTTCATGTTGAAACTGTTTTTAACATGATTCTTACTAGCGACTTGTGGTATTTTTCTTGATAGCAACTTGTGCTCAAATTATAAAATTTCCGTGATGTCAAAGTTGTTATTTAGGTTAAAGTTTTATGTTGAAGCTTTATCTGTCACTTTTTCTGGGCTATTTAAAGTTTACTGCTGGTGTTATGATGTTCTTCGTAAAGACTTGGTCATGTTCTTGGTAGAGACTTGTCCTCACTTATGTCCAGATTCATTGTATGGTCAAAAAGTCAATGGCAACTTGTCTATTGTTTTTGTAGCAACTTGGATTTTCGCTGACTTTTTTGAAGGTCAATAGCGAGTTGGTTTGTACAAAAGGTAGCGAATTGCTACTTTACCTAGCGACTTGTCTTTACAAGTCGTAGCAACTTGGTCAAGTAGTTAGGTCATGAAGTTAGGTTGGCGAGTTAGGTCAAGAGTTAGGTCAAGGCGAGTTAGGTCAAGCGAGTTGGGATTGGCGAGTTGGGATTGGCGAGTTGACTCATGTCTTTGGCTTGGGACTTGCAACAGAAAGGAAGATGTAGAGGTTGACCGTGACCACAAGAAGACTCGACCACATGACCAATAATACCAAAATCATTCATCATAGCCACGAATCCAAGACTCGAAACTAACTAAACATGATACACTTTCGGACCGTGAAAACAACAATACAACTAGACCACTACCAAGACCTCAACAACAATTTATAAACCACAACAAGACTCGACCACATAACAAATACCAAATACAAATCTCTCGACTTCAGGTTGCTAACCCATCATCAGGTCCGATACAATCAAAACCAACATCATGACTCAAATCATATCTATATGTAATCATCTCAAGATCTCAGCCTACCTTTCGTTGTACTCAATGTAATACGGGACCCTGAAAGGTCAATCAAACGAAAGGTGCATCATCACAGATCCAACTTGAAGTCAAAGCCTCAATAATATTCGAATATCTTTAAGAGATTTAACAACTTGTGTCAAACCCTATCATAATATATTCGGTTAACAAAAAAAAAAAAAAAAAAAAAAAAAAAAAAAAAAAATGAAGACTTTTAAAGATCTCGGATTTTGTGTGTCTATAATGTTATCCGATCATGTAAGATCATTCACATCTCAACCCATCATCGATCAATAGTTTATGATATTATCCGAAAACTTGAGGTTGAACAATACCTATTTTAGGTATCATTCGTCCTCTCAATCGGTTCAAATATTATGAATATATTGATAAAAACATTTGATGTATCAAACAACTTATGCCTACCTGCGAATCCTTGCCTATTAAAGGTTCTTGATGTCGAAATCAACTATGCCAACCCTGTGGCTTAACTCGTTGAATCCAGGTCCTCATGTGATGCCATCTCTGTGGCTTAGTCAAATTGACTAAACTTGTACAAACACTTCGGTGTCTCAGTGGTTATTCAACGATGTGAATGGGGGCGGAGGAATTATGCTTGAGTGTTATTAGGGTTTGATTATGGATTGAGATATAAGGGAGCTTTTATTTCCCATTGATTTGATGATATGTATGTGATATTACTGGAAATGAAGGAGGGAGGCGATTATTTAGTGAGAGATTAGGGTTTGTGAGAGAAAATGATATGTGTGGGATTAGGGTTGTGTGAATTGACTTGTGAGGTTTTTTATATCCGGGTTATTAGGTCATATTTGTTCTTGGGTCAGATATCATATATTCATGGGCCTCTTTAACATCTAACGGGCCTGACTTCTCATGTATATGGCATTGAATTTGGACTGGCTGTGCTACTAATGATGCGCATATGAATTTGATCATGATGGGCTTGCATGGAATTAAATGACTTGTAATGGGCTGTCCCGGATATTGGAAGTTATTGGCTGTTATATTTTCTCGCAAGAATGGTATGGACCCGTGGATTTGTCTTGTTGATTTGAACCTCTCAAGTGGTTAAATTACTAATGTTGAATTTCTAATTTAATTTTAATTCTCTTCGGTAAAGAGTGGTATGTTTGGTCTAATAAATTTTCTCCCTGGGGATATTATTCATGGCTTGTATTAGTAATTGATATCGACGAGGCTCGTGTTCGGTTTTATTGATCCGGTCTTGCAATAATGATTTGAGATGTGTGAGTTGTAAGTTGATTATGTGGTTTGACAATGAGATTTTCGACTAAATGAGATTGGGTATGATGATGAGATTTGTTGGGTTATGAGATTTGATACTATGGTTTATGCATTTTCACGGAGTATATTTTGTCACGGCTTGAAGTGTTTATTGAAAAATGTTGACTACGGGGTTGTTTGAACGGTATTTTATTTGGATTTGATGTGAGGTTTTCCGGACGTGTTTACTTATTTCATCGTCTTTCTTTCTACCCTTCCGCCAAGATGACTTGTTTGGGCGCTTAAGGAGTGTGATAAAGACTTGGCTATTTAGTTACTTTTGTGATTCTTTCTAGAGCCAAATTGTAACTATCACTTGTGTCTCACACACTTGAGGATACGCCAAGAGGTTTTGTACATTGGGTACACCGCTTCTTTTTCACGAGGATTAGTACAAGGTTAAGTAACAAATTTGGAGACTTTCACTTCATGATCAAGTTTGGCATATCGGGTTTACTTCACCATGTTGTCACTACAATAGCCGATGAAATGCGTGTTTGATGTATTTACCAAAGTGTTGATCGGATGATTGTTGATGTTGATGATGTTGGATAATGAACCATGAACATGCATGTTCCCTAAAATGATATTCACCGAAACCAAAGTTGTCATAACACATTCAAGCTGACATTGTTTACGGTTTTGTCTTGATTTTGTAAAATCCCGCGAAAGAACCTATTTCTCGGTTTAAATCATAGACTTGTAAAATCCCGTGACAATGGAAACATCCTGGTATTAGTGATGTGCATTTCTGGATCTATCTTATGGTTTATTCTTGGTTTTGTAAAATCCCGCGAAAGAAACTATTTCTCGGTTTAAACTATAGAATTGTAAAATCCCGTAATGATGGATTCATCCTGGAGAAAGGAAAGTGTATTTCGGGATCTTATCCGATGTCATTGCTACGGTTTCGCTCAAGAAGGGATAAAAGGTGTACTTCATGAATTGGATGTGTGTTTGGATATTTGTCATGGCGCTTGGTTATTTCAAAGTTTTACGGGTTATGCTCATTAAACCATGGTCGGATGAAACCATTATCGATTTCAATTAAAACGTCAAAAGAGGCTAGATTTGAGCTTTTAATCGAAAGATGTGACAACGGGTTAATTCACTATTATTTATTTGAGGTTGAAGTGAAATAACACGAGCAAGTGTACTTAGTATCCAAGGTATCGGGATGGATGGATGAAGATTCTTCATGATCCTTGTTCAAGCTTACCATTAAAAACAAAGACTTGGAAATCTAGTTATTATTGGGTAACTTTTACCTTTTCTTTACCACTGGGGAACTGGGCTCTTACCTTAACAATATAACTATCACTTTAAGGAGTTACGTTGTAGTGCTCAAAGGTCACATTCAATTGTCGATTTTCAAGAGGTGATATACGCCTTATACTCGATGGTTGGTTGGTTGAAGAGTATAGAGTACTTAGAGATTCAAATGGGCATGAAGTCTCGCACCGCTCTTTGTTACATATGTGCAAGTTTAAGTCACGAGTTCGGGTTAGTTTACTTGTGGTCAAATTCATCATATTGGGTTTTCTCCATCACTTGTCACGACAAAGAGCCTACTGAATGATAATGGGGTTGATTACATGTTTTGCTAAGAGAGTTGAAAAGAGAGAGATAATGACGCCCTGCTCACTTCACCAGCCTCGTTCTCTAAAGAAAAGAAATGTGTACGCTTCAAGGCGCTTTATCTTTGAAAGAAGAGAAATCTTCTTATGACGTATGAACACAACAGCTCATGCCTCGTACTCCAAAGAAAAGAAAAGTGTACGTGTCAAGCGCTTTATCTTCCAAGAAGAGAAATCTTCTAATTAATGACCATTCTCATCAACATGCTTCATGCTTTTTCCATGCGCTTGACCATAAAGTGAACCGGCTACCACCGATTGTTTTCTCATTCCACTTGCTCGATTATAATGAAGATGGCGACATCATGTGCTTATTTTATGGGAGAGAAGTGTGAATAGAACATTCGGATGATTTTCACTTATTTAGTCAAGAATGGCATCTCCGTATGCAATTCTTGAGGGGAGAAGAAGTGTGAATTTTTGCATTGTTGATTGATATTTGAGAATTTAAATGGTCATACGGCTCTAAACTCATGTAAGAACCGAGCTTCTTCTTATCGGGTAATCTTCACATGGAGTTTCTCTCTTGAAGAGCCGTTGGTTGACATCTTCACAAGCTTGATGAGTTTATCGACAAAGTGCTTCCGGTTAATGCTTCACGATACATCAACATGATGATTCCGAACAACCTTCTCGTCTTGTTTGATGTGATTGTTAGTTTGGTGTTACCATCTTGTGTGTTCGCTATGCCTTATTGTCGATTTCCTTGATGAACATCTTTCGTTTTGTTTGATTGGGAGGATTTTAGTTAAGGGATTTGCAAGATGTAAGTTGATTGGGATGCTTTTGGTGATGTTCTTGTTTTGGTGAGTTGAAGATGTTAACTATCTATTCCCCAACCGCACAATCTTGAAGAAGGTCGAGTCTACATCCTGTTCTACATTTTCGCTACATGTTAGAAGACTAAAGACGAGTTGCATTTAACGATCTAAAGACTTCTTCTTAATCGGTCATTTATCAAACAGATTGTCGGTTTAGGGAGAGCACTAATTGGGAGAAAGTTATAAGTCGATTCAATTCCCAATTAGACTTGCTCATATTCTTTAGCAAAGGACTACCGAGACGTTGATATTGACTATTGTTGGACATTTGACACAAGGTGATTACTTGAGTTAATCATTTATCACTTATTTGAGATTGAAGTTGACTTTCACAAAGGCGTGTTCTTATTTGATAACTTGCTCGGGCTTAAGAATTTGAGTTGAAGACTTGGTTTATCTAGTTACCAAGCAATGAGGTGGATGGTTGAAGACCGTTAACTATCACAATTAGGAGTTACTTTGTTTTACTCAAGGTCACACGATATGACGGTGTGGATAATCGCAAGAGGTGTTAATGTCTCATACTTTGTTTGGGTAGTGAGTACTTAGAGATTTGCTTGAAGCATAAATTCTCTACACCGCTCTTCCATCATTAGGTGCAAGCTTAAGATACAAATGTGGGAAGTTGACTTCAGCCAAGTATGGTATAGCGGGTTTTCTTCTTCAATGGTCACTTCAAATTGTCTACGTAAGGGTTGATATAAATAGTCGAGAGAGTCTTCAAGAAGTTGATTCTCACAAAGACTTCAAGCAATCTTCTCAACAAATTTCAAGTATTTGGGCTTACAAAGAGTTGTCGATTCAAGTGTCAAAACCAAGAAGGCGTAAGGAGACTCACATATAAACACAAAGCGAGTAAACTTGATGAACTTAACTCTTCTAAGTAATCAAGACATCCCGGAAGACAAATGTTAGTACCGCAGAGAAACTCAAGGTTTGACTCATGGCGAGTAAACTTGATGAGCTTAATACTTCTAAGTGATTGAAGATATCCCGGAAAACAATTGTCATGACCGCAGAGAAACTCAAGGTTTTACTCATCAAGGCTTTTTGTGTTATTATTCCAACTACGTGGGGAAGTGATGTTAGAGAAAGTTTCAAGATAACAGAGGTACACTAGTGTGTGGTGATTTCGATGGTATCGCAATGATCGGGGAGAGATTGTGTACATTGGGGATGCTCAATGTTTCACTTGAGTGCTTAATCGCTGATTCGTAGATATAATCACTTATTCCGGTGTTGACATCCGCAGATTGTCACCCGCAGAGATAATCGATGACTTGGTCCGCTTCTTCAATGTTATCGCTATTCATTCCTTGTGTATTGGTATACTTTGGATACTTGAGCTTTATACACATTCATCGTGGACGAAAGATGTGAACATAGGGAGGTGTTCTACATTACCCTCTTGATGTGTATTCGGAGAGTTCTTGGATATTGGTGTACTTCGGTTCTTGAGCTTCATACACGCTCATCGTGGAAGAAAAATGTGAACATGGGAAGGTGTTCTTCATTCCCCTCATGAAGTGTATTCGGGAGAGTTCTTGAGCATTATACAAAGAGACCGATCGCATCAATTCAACTACTTGGGGAATTGTTCTCTTGACACCTTTTGGAATGGATCGCTTGCACTTCAAAGTGGTTATGAAATTTGAGAAGATTATTTATGTGTGGGATGATACGTTGTCGTTCTTATTGATGATATAACCCGAACGGAGATTTTCGATTATCGTTCTTAAATGGAGCAATGGATTTATGATAATGGTGTGCTTTTCTGCACCGCTAAGGCAAGCTTGAAATAGAGCTTGAATCTGCTCATCTAAAGGATTTTCGGTTTGGGGAAGTCGCCAGAGTCTCACTTTCAAATGGTTCAATTTCATTCTTCAATGCAAGAGCCCCGAAGCTTTGGTGGTGAATGTTTATGGATGATGACTTCTATCTTCTTCAACGGGTCGCTCGATATCCTTATCTCTGCACTCGTATCATCATCTTCTTTAACTATATCATCTACTCTATCTTTGTATATATTTATCAAAAACAAAATACAAAAATATAAAACCAAGAAAAGAAAATAGAAAATAAAAAATCAACAAAACCCATAAAAATCGAAAAATTTGAAAAAGACCAAAATATTGTTTCTCAAGACATGTCTTCGGTATCGATAACATCTACGGTCTTAGAAATGTCATTCAATAATGGCACGGGACCATAGATGAAGTTCGAGCAGAGGTGTAAATATTTCTTTCTAAACATGTCACAAATCTAATGGCTTACGCTATTTCGATCAGAACCCGGCTTAAAAATGGCTTACGCTTATTTCAGATCAGAACCCGTGCTTAAACTCATGGCTTGCTATTATTTCGATAGCAACCCGCTTTTTAAAGCAAGGAAAGTGTTACGCTAAACAATTTTTCAAATATTTCGTGCACTTATCCTAAAACAATTTGAGGAAAGTATGTCAAGGATCGTTGCTCCTACACAAATGTTTTTCCGCCTATAATTCTTCGAAAAATATTTGTTGTGTTCAAAATGGTGGTAAATGAGTTGCTTGAAAATCAATCGATTCGTAGTTTTTGTTAAAATTGAAAAACTCAATCAATGACTTCAAAGCTTTTAAAACTTTTCAGAAAATGAGTCATTGATTGAGGGGGATAATGTTTTCAAATCTATTTCATCTAACGGGCTTTCTTAATTATCCTACGTGCTTAATTAAAAATGCTAATTGCCTATGTTGAAGGACTAGGTTTCTAGGATATGATTGTTAGGTTTAGATGATTAAAGTTTGATGAACTCATAATTCCCTTGCTTTATATGATCTGATTGACATGTTGAATTGACTTTTATTAGTCGATTGTTGTTTGGGTGATGTCGACCACCATATATCTGTATGTGTGTTCACTAACGATGCGTATATTGGTATATAAGAATGTTCCCGATCCGGATCCCACAATTGAAGATGATTGGATGCCGAAGGAAAGGGTAACTATATCTTGGGTTGACAAATGAAGAAACGGAGCTTAATTGGACTTCAATGGAGAGTTGGCATAAATGCAACGTAAGAGGTCTCACCGCATCGCAGATGGTTTTCTTCTAAGTGATTGAAGAAACGGAGCTTAATTTGACCTCGCTTGGCATTCAAAATGCAACGTAAGAAGAAGTCTCACCGCATTTGCAGACGGTTTTCTTCCAACCCTACAAAGAACAACAACGGAAGCTTCTCAACCACCTAACGATCTTTGTGCAGAAAAGTAGTACCATGATACCAATTTTAAATAAATTTGAAAAAATTGTTTTGAAAATGGAAAATATTGTTTTGAAAATATATTGACTAAATTTTGAAAATCACCGGACTTCATTTTATCAAAACTTAAGTCACTCAATCATCGACTTCGTCATGGTTTGAGGGGAGAGTGATTTTGAATAAATTATTTTCAAACAATATTGCTTCATAAAAGTCCGCTTTGTACGCTAAAATGTGGTGATCTAAAGATTTAATGTTATGTCATGGTATGGTTTTCTTTAAAACTCAAAGATCTTCAAAATGAAATTTTTTCTGTTCTTGTTTGATTGTGAAATTGTTTTATTTTACTTAAAGATCTCTTAAAAACTATCATACCGACACTAACAATCTTTAATGTCTAAATATGGTCCTTATCTATCATTTTTCAAAATTAAATCTTGCCACGCCTTTCCCAAATTTTTCTAAATGATTTAATCGTTTGGGATCACAAATCTCAAATGGTTTGATATTTCGATCGGGTAGAGATCGTGTTTTAAATCTCAAATCTGCTTTAAATGGAATTGGTTTTAGTCCTTTAAAGGCACTCCCGCCTCCATGTGCCAAACGATTTCAAAATACATAATGCACATGTTGAGGAGGAGGATTTATCCAAAAACCGATGAGTATTTAAACAAGGCCACATTTTCTCCCATGTTTTCTAAACCGATTAATCACTTGGGATCCAAAATCTCAAAGGGTTTGATATTTTTGATCGGGGAGAATTTGTGATTTAATAATGAAATTTGATAAAAGGTGATCGCTTTGATTCGCCAGCAGTCGCTTCTCTCATATGTGCTAAACGCTTTCGAATCTCAAGCACGATTGAGGGGAGCAAAACCATCGAGGTACAAAAGTTTTTAAAAGAGATTATAAAGTACCTTGATTGTGTTTTCAAATGGTTTTCTTAATGGATTTTGTGATTGTGGATGTGCTTCAAAAGAACTCTTGCCTCTATGTGATAAAAATGATTTCAAAAATCCTATGCACATATTGAGGGGGAGAATTTTACCAAGAAAATCAAATGGCTTTTTCGTATGAAAATTGTGATCAAAGAAAATATTTCAAAGTCCTCTTGCCTCCATGTGCCAAACAATTTCTAAATCATATGCACATGTTGAGGGGAGGTTTTCTAAATGATCAAAACTATTAAGGTACAAAATGCTTTGATCTCGTATCACAAGTACCTTGATTGTTTTTCCAAATGATTTTTCAATTGGTTTCAAGGAAGAATGAACAATACCAAAAGACCGACCATTTTACTTTATGCATGGTGTTATAAGGATGGTTAGGTTAGGTATTTGTTCCCACGATCCGCCGTAACCGGAGGGATCTACCCAGGACAATCCACTAGATAGTGTAGAGTCCTTAGGTATATTGAAAAAGGAGAAAATGAGAATATGGGAAGAGTGCGGATCGAGACAGAGCTAGTAATCGGAATAAACCCAACAAGGTTCTAGTTATGAAGTCTCGTAAGCAATCAAGGGTTGAAGAATGAAAAGAAATGAATGATAAAGGGTGAAAAGAAATAGCCCTCCATCAATTCAACCTTAGGCGCGAAACCGGTTCAATACATATGCTACCGGTGTTTACCAAGGTAACACCGGTATTGAAGACAAGACATCATGGACCCAAAGGATGCATTGCACTACAACTTCCCAAGCTACTCAAGTTCCTCTTAAAAGGGCTTGTTTCATTCTCACGGGAACCGACATTATCTATCGACTTTCTCTTAGAGATTGTTGATATTGAAGAAGGAGACCTCTCCCTAGTCTCCGACACAGAACCAAATGTGCACTATTGAGTCTAGAGCCAAGAGATCATCCACAATATCTCGTTAGGACACTAAATTCTTGAAGACTTGCTTTTCACACAATGTGGAAAGTAAGTATATATTAAGAGTCCCACGATTATCCTTGTGGTATTGCCGTAACATCCGAGTGATATGAAAATATTCACGATGAAGATGGAAATCCTTCTAGAGCCAACATCAAACAAGCTCTTGGTGGGTGACATGTGAGATCTTCTCGTAAGATCAAACTTGTGACAACCGGATAGAAACAATGGGGAGATTCAATCTTGAATCAACCTTGGTCCAGAATGGAATTGACGAATACTTTTGGAAAACCGCTTCGATGTGCAAACCTTCTTTTCTCTAGCACGTCGAATGTGTACTTATGTTTTCAAATTCAAAAGTATCTCGATTGAAAAATACTTTTAGAAAAACGCTTCGATGTGCGAATCTCTTCTTTTCGCTAGCACGTCGATTGTGTACTATTTACAAATACAAAAGTGTTTTGATTGAAAATTGATCTTTCTCATAAAACCTTCGTCAGATTGCAAAACTCTTTATTCTAAGCAATACGCGATTGTTTTCAAATCAATTTTCATCAATCGCTGAATCTCAATTACCGGTTCACTCACTCCGTGTTGTCTTCTTTGAGACGTTCGGTTTGAGAACAAATAGAACAAACGCGAAACCCCGTCAAGGAGATTCTTAGGAATCCTACCGATCACAAAGATTTGTATCGATCAACGGGAACCGTGGGCGTGTACCTCAATTCAACGAAAGTGATCAAAGACACTTTCGCGCGCTTTATTGCTAATCGTCAGATGCGGTACACCCCGACGATTGCAACCGATCGTAATTGAGGAGTCAATCCAAAGCCGCATGCTCACAAAGATCCACACTTAATTTGAAGAAATCATGACCGGTGCATATCTACATAACCCGGCTCGATATTTCATACTATGCTTATGCTTCACGCTACAAATATCATGAACCAAGAAGGCTTCCGCTACTCGATGGAAAGATGTCATGATTCAAAAGTGTGAGCATGTCGGTCCAAAAGTCACAACTTCACATGATGGCAACACAATAAAGGGTGATCCAGAGATTTATCGTGGTGATGATCTCAAAGAAAGCTCAAGATCATCAAGATGTGGATCGCTTCAAAGACCTCCACCGAAAGTACAAATCAATGCGGACTTTGAAGTTGCACTACAAAAGCACAAAGATTGCGAAATGAAGAATTCAAGTCTACGAGCTCAAGAACAATGTCAAAAATAGAATGCTAGGATTCAAAATGTAAAACATGGGGTGACCTCCTTAGGGAGATTGTTAGGAATTAGAAAATTCCATAGTGAAGAGTCGGTCACCCCAATTGTTATCTAGCATAAGTTAGCTCGTAGACTTGTCGTTAGTTACGTTATTTATCGTTTATTAGTTAGTTATTAGTTTAGTTTAGCGTAGTGCAACACCGTGGAGGAAGGACGGTCTTTACCCACCGTATCCCCGATCCACAGCCGATAGGAGGTCGTATTTCTTGTAACTATAAATACCCCTTCCATCCATGGAAGGGTGGTGCTTCATAATCTAATATTCAACAATTTGTGTAAACCTCTAGCAAGAACACCTCTCTCTCTACTTTCTCTCTAAAATGGAAAACATGTATTTTGATCTCCCAAGACCACCCGAATCATCTAACACACACACAAGAGTAAGAATAACTTCTTTGATTACCATTTTTAAAGATATCACGATCCTTCCCACATTTTTTTTTTTTTTTTTTATTTAAATTGAGCAACATCTAAAGTCCCGTGTCATTCTTTGAATGACAACATCAAGACCGTAGATATTATCGAATTGAGAGAAACATGACAAAATGACAATATTTTTGAAGATTTTTCAATTTTTCAAATTTTTATGGATTTTGAAAGTTTTATAATTTTGTTTTTGTTTTTCGAATAGATATATACAAGAGATAGATGAAGATAGACCTTTACTCCTCGCCTTCCTCCTCAAGACGCTTGAGAGTTTCGTTGAAGGCTTTTCAAGCCAAGTCGTGGAAGAATAAACTCAAAACGCTCTCTTGGAAGAGCTTTGGTGAAGATGTCGCTAACCGATATTCGCACCTCACAAAATATAGTTCCACCACACCTTTTTCCACTTGTTCCCGATGAAATGATGTCGAATGTCAATATGCTTTGCTCTTGAGTGTTGAACGTTGTTGCATGAGAGAGCAATAGCACTTTTATTATCACAAGATGAGAGGGATTTTGTTGAATTCAAAGCCATAGTCGATAATTGAGATCTCATCCATAAGATTTGAGCACAACAAGATGACATGGCTATGTATTCACCTCTGTAGAGGAAATAGAAGTACTCATTTGCTTCTTTGAAGACCACCACAAGTTTATCACCCAAAACCGAGCACCTCCGCACGCATTTCGACGTGTATCTTGACAACTCGCATGATCAAGATCTCATAGGCCGTTAGTGACATACCGGTGTCCTTCGGTACCATAGTCCCATATTGATGGTTCCTTGGAGATACCGAAGACCCGCTTAATCGCTTCAAGGTGCTTTTAAAATCTCTCGCACACATTGCATATTTAGTTTAGGTAAACCTACAACTAAGTCTCGAGAGGTCCTCATCTAGTTTGGTTCGGTCAATCATGGGGGTGTCAACGGTCACATGAATCAAATCCAAATTTCTTTAAAATCTCTCATTGCATATTTAGATTGATTTATGAAAATGCCTCCGGACTTTGTGAAATTTGTAATCCCAAGAAAATGACATTTGTCCCATCATTGACATTTGAAACTTTGAACTCATTTCATTTGAAAACGATCACATTTCATTGGGTCTATCGAGGCAAAAATAATATCATCAACATAAATTTGAACATGAATTAAATGTTTGCCCGACTTCGGTGAACAATGTAGGATCAATCGCTCCTTTGATGAATCCGGTTGATGAAGAAACTTTGACAAAGGTATCGTACCATGCCCTTGGAGCTTGCTTTAAACCGTAAAGAGCCTTCTTCAAACGATAAACGTGAGTAGGATGCTCTTGGTTCACAAATCCTTCAGTTGGGGCGACGAGACGACTTCTTTAAGATCTCCGCTCGTAAATGCCGTCTTTACATCCATCCGATAAACTACCATGTTCTTACTAGCGTAATTAGCCGAAAGATTACGATTGCCTCGATTCGAGCAACCGGAGCAAAAGATTCTTCAAAGTCTATACCTCCTCTTGACGGTATCCTTTAGCAACTAATCGAGCCTTGTTCTTCAACACGTCACCATGCTCATCAAGTTTTACTTTGAAGATCCATTTTAGATCTATAATCATAGCACGCCTGAGTGGTACTAACTCCCATACATCAAGCGATCAAACTCATGAATTTCATCTTGCATGGCATTGAACCACTATCTTCATTCATGGCGCTTTAACATCTTTTGGTTCGATCTTAGATAGTACGGAGTTGAAGAAGCACCATAAGGCATCGGTTGCGAGTTGTTTCGGGTTGATACAGACGAGAGGGATTACCAATGATGTTGTCTAATGGATGATCGTGAGTCCATTTTTGAGGTGTTCATGTGGCGCTTGTTGAGGAACCGAGGTAGTCGAGTCGATGTCTCCAAGAAGATGGTTCGATGATGATTCGGGAGTAGCAAATATGTTTTCAAATGGAGCATCTTCGTGAGTTGCAAAGGGATTAACTTCATCATTGATGCCGAAACATTTCCATGATGTACATTTGAAGAATGATGATTTGTTGATGAGATCAAGGATCGGCAGCTGGGTGCTTCTCGACTTAAAGATATTGAAACCGAGGGATTGACATCATTTATCGGAATATGAGCATGCTCGTTGTAGGAATCGATTCTCATTAGTAATTGAATCATACAGCTTCATCAAACATAGGATCAAACAATTTCTTTACATCATCTTCGATGGAGGTACATATGGAGTTTCTTGAGAGGAGTTTGGAACAAGGGATGAACCAATGGGACTGTTTTGAAGTGCGGGTCCCGAAATGGAGTGTCCAGAGCCATTTGACCGGTCACTCATCAAACGTAACGTGAATTGTTTCCATGATATTTCGGGTTCTTTTGTTGTAGATTCGGTATCCCTTTTGTTTGATGCATATCCTACAAATATTCCAATGTCGACTTTGGCCCTAAGTTTGCCTAAGTCTTGACCTCATTAGTTGGATAACACAATGCACCAAACACACGAAGGAAAGATAGATTAGGTTTTCTGTGTGGACAAGTTCATATGGAGTTTTCCATGAACAAAGGTGAATCGTGAACGATTTTGTGTGTAGCATGCAGGGCAATTGCTTCAAATTTCGCAGAAACATTGGAACCTTTGAGTATATCAAGATTGTTCTAGCGGCTTCAACAAGAGTACGATTTCGTCTTTCAACTACACCGCTCGCTGAGGGGTTCGTGGAACACTTCTTTGATGGTCGATTCCAACGCTTTCATAGAATTCACTAAGTTGTTTGTTGACAAACTCGGTTCATTGTCTGCTCGATAGTTCGGCGGTTTGTTTAGTCGAACTCGCACTGCTTGATGAGTTTGATGATGATATCGGAGTTTCATCCTTTGTCCTTAAGAACTTGACCTGTGAATCTAGAGTAATCATCAACCACAACTAACACATATTTCTTCCCAAAGATATTCTCGCACCTCATAGGTCCACATAAATCCATATGAATCATATGAAGAACTTCGTGATGAGTTAGTAGGTTTGGGTTTATGGGCATACTTCTTGCTTTTTCCCAATTGACATGCCGAACAAAGATGGTCCTTTTCATACTTTAGTCTAGGTAAACCTACAACTAAGTCTTTTCTCGAAAGATTGTTGATGGTGCCAAGTTCAAGTGATTGAGACGACGATGCCATAACCATGACTTTGTTTTAGAAGCCTTTGATAATAAGCGATTGGAGAGCCCTCATCATGTCATCGATAGAGATGGTGTAAAGATTTGAGCCACGAGTTCCTTTTAACAGTTCTTTACCATTAAGATCTCTAACAAAGCGGTATGTTTTCCAAGGCTACTTCTAGATCGGAATCACGCATTGACCAACAGAGAACAGATTATGACCTAAACCTTCCACATAATACACTCGGAGATGACACTATCACCAACAACATAATCTCCATAACCCATAATAGCACCAAAATGATCATTACCAAATCTAACAGCCCCGATGAATTTGCTCACGGTTCATGAGCATGACCGGTCTCCAAATATATGCTTGGAATAACTGAGTTCGTGTACCACGAACGATTTGAACGATCCGCAGCTGAACACGCATAAGAATGGATAATCGGATAATTGGGATCCCCATGCAAGAATGGGTTCCATTTGGTTAGTTACAATGGTTGGACCACCCACATCGTAAATAGAAGCATTCATATCGTAAAGTGAGGCAATGGAATCATTGTGAATAGATGCGATTAGTGTTCAGATAGCCCTGCTCACAAGTGATCACTTCTCAAGGAATAGTTCTACCAAGAGGCATCCATTTTCTAGTGGGCATTAATTGATTAGTCTTATGACCAATGGTATCCAATAGAAGCCTATTTTATCAATGTTATTCCCGTGGGTTTCCACTGTTTTCTAACTTTCTTTCGTTTTTGCCTTTTAGTCTTCTTAGCATGAATTTTAGCATTAACAATATTAACTCGGACGATTAACATCATTAGGCGTAACATTAACATCACATTCATGATTAGAAATGAATTCAAGCAAATACCAAGACAAGGTTTGCAAATAGTATCGAATTGAATTAATTACAAGACGCCTATGGCTAATACTAGAATCAACACGATTCGTTTTATTCGATTCAAACTTAAAGTTCCTAGATTGTTCTTCTACTCTTTTCCAGGCACATTCTTAGCTTGCGAGGTCCTATCATTCCTTGTATTGTCTTGAGACTTTGACCGCTCCCCTTTAATGTCACCGATTACTCCCAGTAGAGGAATGGGAACATTAGTTTGTTTTACTACTCTTTGCACCACCTGCTTAGATGTGCCGGGATCTCGAACTACATGCAGTGCACTAAGGTTCACTTTCTTAAAACTAGAGGTACCGAGATTAGTATTCCTAGAAGGCATCTTTGAGTTCTCTCTTAGCATCGATGATCTAGAATCGAACTACTCAAGGGTACACTACGGTTCACATTCAAAACATTGGGAATCGAGTGCATATCATATTTGGCCTTAGGCATTGAGCATGGAATCAAAGGGTTAACTCTCTCACCTAATGTCTTTGGGCATATTGTGATCAAGCATTCTAAGATTTCTTGAGATCGTTTGGCATATAAGCATGCATGTCCAATTGCATTATCATGAGGTTTCTCTAGCTTATCCTCTTCAACAATCTCACGCAGCATTCTAAGCAATCCTTAAGGGATGAGAAATATGTTTGAATGGCAAGCTTGTTATTCCTTAGATGAGGGAGACATATGTCACGATAAAGCATATTTATTACAAGAGTGAACCTTTGATACACCATTCTCTCCATTGATCATTGGCATTTTCCTTTTACCCGACTCTTGATTCTCAATTTCCTTTGCAATGAAGTTATTTGTTCGTTGTTTTGTTACAGTGACTTTAATTGATTCAAACAACTCATTGAAGTGACGTTTAATCTTTCATTTTCTTCTAGAAAACTTTCGTTTTCCTTTGTAAAGCATTTACTCGGTTTTGAAGATGAAACGTTTGAGAATTCGAGAATCTAAAGAAGGAGGCATTTGGGAGCTGTCATATTGTTTGTTTGACCCTTTAATTGAGAGATTTGGGCTTTCAACTTTCGATCGTGTTGCACCGAGCTTGAATCATCATCACGCTTGTTAATTTGAAAACCGCATCAAACTCGGAGCATCCAAGATGTCTTGACATTTGAAGTTTTGACATTTTCTTTAAGATGTTGATATTTTAGTTGTAAATTAAAATGCTCAACTTCTAGTTTAGAAAATGTTTAACGAAATTGTCGTGATCATCCAGCTCAATTTTCTCATTTAGTTTAGAATTAGTTTTTTCAAGCTCAATGACACGATCATGGAGACTTTCGTAACACAGATAATTCATGAAATTTGGAAGCATTAATAGAGCAATTTGAAGCGTTGAAAACACATCTTGAGCAACACATTCAAGAATAAGATTCTCATTTAATGTATGCGTGTTCTTTCTCTCAATCTCATTATATTTTAGTGTACGCTCATAGTCACTAACTTCAACAACCATTGCATCAAATTCCTTTTCCATTCCCTTAATATCGCTTTCTATCCCTTTTAAGACTCTCAAAGTGATCTTTTAGAAGTTTAAAGAAGGGCATGACCTCGCTTAAATAACATTCTTTCATTTGTTCAAAACCCTTTCTCCTTCGATTATACCTGGGTGTGATCCTTTTCTTGCAAGTTTTCTCAAAATCAACAAATAGTTGAAATATCACGTATTGGCTAATTAATGTCTTGCTTTTAGTGGCAATTGTTCTAGGTACAAGATGCATTGGTGTATTAGGAGGATACACACGCTTCTAGGCATTTTCCAAAGGGAGGGTTAGTTTCAACAATATTTTCCGCTTCGCTTATCTAAATCTTTTTCCGAAGACTTGTTCGGAGTCAACAAAGTCTCGAGGCTTAAACTTGTTTAAGGAAATCCAGCTTTTCCTTCTTGTAATCATGAGGAGTGATGATTATGTTTTTCTCTTTGCATTTGGGATCATTTTGTTTCTTATTCATCTTTTCCTAGTGATTTCATTTGATTTCTTATCTTCCTCGATTGCACTCAATGCAACTAGGTTTCTACCTAGGCTTAAGGATTTCATCACCATCATAAAGCACCTTATGAGCATTTCTAGCCTTTTAATTACCTCGGATTCGGTTCCTCAACAAGGGAATGCTATGCTTATCGCTTAAGACATGATGTTTGGTGACCATGTGAGTAGTCCGAATGGTGTTTCCTTGTATGTACAACTTGTTTTCAAGTTTGTTTTCAAAGTTTTCGATTAGAAAAATCTCTCAAGAGTTTTGATTCCTTTGCATTAAATTCTTGCTTAAGCATTTTCACATTTTCTTGAAGTTCTTGTTTTTGTTTAGTTGTTTTAGAAAGTTTTTCTTGCAAGGAATTTAATTATTGTTTCAATACTTCTTCTAAACTTACTTTTTCTAATTATCGTACTCACTTGGACATCCATTTCTCGCTCACGAGTGGTCAACTCAAATTTTGCACGTTGTTCATAAATAGCAACACGCCCTTATAGGCATTTAGTTCAAATTATGGAATCATCGAGAGCACATGCGGTGGTATTCATCAAAGACATAGTCATTGTTGATCGCAGAAGATGCATCACTTGGTACAACTTCACTTTCACTTTGTTTCACGTATTGATCGTATGGGACAATATTGTTATTACCCATATTTTCAACATTTGATTCAATAGTTTCATTGATTGTACTTTGTCATGCATCCGCTGCACATCGCCTTCATCGTATAGTTTTAATACCTCGAGATGAGTTTGTCCTTGGATGGGCCACCTTGTGGTGAAGAAGAGATCTTGGGAGAAACCATTGGAGAGATGCTAGCCATAAAGATTGTGTGTGCGAGGGTCCATCATCTACATCGTAGTCGTATGCATCACGGTCGCCGACTTGAAAGGCATTCGATGATTGTGACCTATCTCCGAATAGGCCGCTCATCCACATCTCGCATCATAGGTCTTGGCATTGCCCTCAAAGAAGAAACAAAGAATTCCTCTTCATCCAACGCAGCACCATTGTCCCGAGCTTGTGCGGCAACATCTTATCTCCGGTAATCGGCATTCGTGGACGCTTTGGAGATGTGCGCCTTGCAATGTGTCCTTCACCACCACAGTTATAGCATTTGATTGGCTTAGCTTGACCTTGGTTACCATTTCTTCCTCGATTACGTTGCCAACATAACCTCTCCCACTCCACCTCTTCCCCGATCATACTCGTCTTTCCCGAATCGGTTGCACCACGATCCTTCCATCTTTAACAAAGGCTTGATTATGTGGGTTAGATGCGCTTCGAGGTTGTTGTTGGTTTGTGGGAGAGAATTCATGTTTTGACTAATGAGAAGAGCTAGTTGATTAATGATGTTACCCACGTGTGCATCAAGATCGACTTGTTTGAACATAGGATCGGAATGAGTTTGTGATTACCATTACCCAAGGGTATGACTTGTGATGCTTTGGTTGTGATTCGATGTTTGAGTAGAAAGTCGTTGAGTCATTAGACGAGCTTGTCTCTCCACGTTGGTTTTGAACCGATTGAGAATCAATTTTTCAAACATAGCATGTCTCTCATTCCGAAGGAGGAAGGCATAGAGTTGCTCATAGTTTGTATTCTTCAATCCTTTAGTGAGCTTCACAATTGTGACAAACTTGTGCCATTCGGGATTCATGTTGTTCACAAACTTTGAGTTCACCGAATGTTAGGCATAGTCATTCGATGTTCCTCATGTCATTCACTAACTTATGAAATCTCATAGTACTCATAGACACTCTCATCCGGTTTCATCTTGAAGTGCTCGAATTCGTCATAGAGTTGGGATTCTCTGTCTTCCATAGTTAATTACAACCCGAGAGAAGCATCTTAACATTATCCCAAACCGCCTTTGCATCGGTGTTATGATTGATCGCCTTGTAGATGTCTTTAGGAAGACCTTGAAGAACAATGTTTGAAGCCCCGATATCTCGCATCGAATCTCTTTTTCTCCTTATCATCAAGCTCATCGTACATCTTAGGTCCGTCCATTCCGTAAAACAGAGTACCATCTTCATTAGTATCAAGTATGTCTCTAGTCGTCTCAACTCGATATGGTCCTTCATCAATGGATTTGAGAATGTTGACACCATTTTCCTTTCCAAGGCAATACAATCGATTCGCTGAGCCCAAGAATCGTAGTCGGCTCTGTCAAGCATGGGTGGACGAGTATCCGAGCCACCGCTTGTACATCCTCGGCAATAGTGGAGATGATGGTAGGGACGTTGGTAGACATGTTAACAGATTATACGGATTTTATAACTCTATGATTAAACCGGAAATAGATTCTTTCACGGATTTTACTAAATCAAGAGAAACCGTAAACAATCACTCAAGTCGCTAGATGATAATGCACTAAGTCGCTAGAAACAAATGCACTAAGTCGCTACCAATTAATTCGCTAGACAACTAAGTCGCTAGAGTCCCAAGTCGCTAGACACAACGCAAGTCGCTATAGTAACTCGCTACCCCTCAAGTCGCTAGCAAAATTTTGGCGAATTGCTACACAAGTCGCTAGAAATACAAGTCGCTAAAGAGCAACTCGCTACTGCACCAAGTCGCTACCACTGTCGCTACTCGTAGTGGAGAGTCCACTACTTGTACTTTAACTCGCTAGATCTAACTCGCTAGGTTTAAAAGCGTAACTCGCTACAATTTTGTGAAGCAAGTCGCTATGAAGAAAAGTAAACCGTGAGCTAAGTCGCTAGCAAGAAAAACCTTATAAACATCACTTTTCAATCCAAAACAACCCAACCAAGATGATTCAAGCTATCCAAATGAAAACCTAAACACTTGTGATGATTCTAAACATGAAAGTACTATCAAAATTCAAACTTTAACACAAGAAATCAACCAAATGATGCAAAACCACTAAACTTTTTCAAACTCAAAACCACCTAAAACCACTAGAAATCCAAAGATGTGCAAGATATGATCTAACCATGGCTCTTGATACCAATTGTAAGATATAACTTTTCACATACACATCAAACCATAACACAAAGTAGCATATAGATGGAATTCTAGAGAGAAAGTTAGAGGTTTAGGGAACTTAGTGAGAGAAAGTGAAAGATATTATTATGAGCTCCAACTCTCTACCTTGGGAGGTAGAGAGTATTTATAGTCTTACATAAATCGCCACACATCGGGTGTGGATCGTGCATACAGTGGGTAAAGACCCGTCCAGTCCTCCACGGTGTTACTTAACTAAATACTACTTAACTTAAAATAACTACGACTACGAGCTTAACGATTACATATACTTGAGGTGACCGACTCTTTAATACTGGGAATTTCTAATTCCTAACACAACCCTAGTTACCTTATCATATTGGACTCATTTTGATGGGCTATTGTTTGAGATTCCATTTTATTTTAGACATATTGGATTTTGTATTTCCTTTGTAAGTCACCCGTTTATATGACTCAGTAATTTATTTTTATAAGGTTTCCGCTTGTAAAATTTTATTTGTATGTTCTAATATGACACCAGAATGTGACACTTCTACCCTTGCCGGGTTGGGGTGTTACACATTTAAACATTACTAGTTATAATACCCGTGCACGCACGGGGTTTTGACAAAAAAAAATATTCTGTATTAATACTGATTATTATGTGTTTAAAGGTAATTACATATAATTATATATTTATGCACGAGTTTCGATTATACATTAATATCCATTAGAATTTGGTAAAATAAAATTTTGTAAAAATCTCTCTTCGATAACTCAAGATTTAACTATATTTAGCTAACATATATGTTGATGTTGCTATTTAAATTTAACTATTGATATTATGTTGTACACAAGATGCGAGTTTAGTAGCATATAATTAGCGTCGATGAAGTTAAAATATATTCTTTAAAGTTTTTAAAAAAATGTTTTTCTACATAACCTTATATAAATAAATGAGAGTTACATGAGTCGTTGTTATAAGTACAATCACGTATATATATATATATATATTTTTCATATTACAGTAACTCGTACTTACAATTTGATAATTATATTCCCGTTTTCAAAAATTTAGCCGCATTTAATATTTAAATTCGTGTCCACATAAGTCATACTTTTAAAATAAAATAAATGAGTCCTTCTGAACTTATATAGTAAAAGAAATATTTTGATATATATAATCATATGCATTTATATGTTGTAATTTTAAAACAACATATATATTGTATTTTTAATATATAAAGTATATGGGGTATAAAGTATAACGGGGAATTTGTTTGATTTTTAAAGTTTTTATAAAACATGAAAACTTATAATATTATACTTAACCCTATATAATTTTTAAAAATTCAACCGCTAAAGTTTTATTAATTAACTCCTTTTTTTAAAGTTTTTGTTTTCACAAATTTGATACCTATGTTTTTATGTGTTCTTCTTCTCAGCTAAATTCTCCACCAACTAAATTTCTCCCCCAAATTTATTAAAAATTGACCAAAATCAATTTAATTTTGACTTTTTATATAAAAGATTACACATTCACATAAACCAAAACCATAAACCATTTACCTTTTGGTCTGGGACTGGTGGCGGTGGTCGGCAACTGGTGGTGGTGGTCGGGTACTACACAAACACAAACATAACAAACAATTAAACACAAACTCAAACATAAACAAACCAAAATCATAAACCACCTTAACCAATTATTAAACACAAACATAAACAAAATCACCTGTGGTGGTGGGTCAGACAAGACGGAATAACATGGCACTAAGAGCGGCCAACCGCAGTACTACAAACCATAAACCAAAATTAAAAATAAAAGAAACCATAAAAACAAATTAAAAAATAAAACAAACGACAAAACAAACCAAAACCATAAACCTAATTAAAAAACAAAGCAAACCCTAAAGCTCTTCGTTTACATGTTGGTGGAGGACAGCGGCGAGTGGTGGTGGCATTGATGGTGAATGTGGTGGTTTTTGGTGGTTTTGGAGTGAAAAACGAGAGTAGATGAGATAAAGTGTTTAGTGTTGGTGAGATGAGAGTAAATGAGATCTTATTTTGGTAGCAAAACCTATAGTAACTACACAGGACTTATAGTGACTATGTAGTCGTTATAAGTCCAGTCAAACCAACGGTTGTTTTGTCGTCTACCGCACATTTAGCGACTACATGTAGTTTTATAGGTCAAAAGGTTTAGTCACCAAAAGTTTTTTTGTGTAGTGGACCTATAGCGACTACATCACGTAGTTGCTAAAGGTTTGCATCGTAAGAAGTGAGATTGATTACTTCCAAAAACAATCCTTGATGCAAACATGTCCAATGTGGGATTATTTTTAAGTTTGTTGAATGTACTGGCCACGTACCACTTCCAGACATTAATTATATACGATAGCGTATAACTAATCAACATAATCCGTACATAGCCTTTCAATTTGTTAGTTATTTATGTGGATCTTTGAGTCTTCTGGACTAGACGGAATCGGGTCTAGAAACTACACAGATGAAGAAGTCAACAAGGAACTCGACTTTGTTATATATGGTTTTGCTAGAACTGCGTTCAGAACTCATGACCTTGCATGTATTGGGTTAATCCCAATCGACCCATCACAATACCCAAAATGACCCGGTCAACAAAAGTCAAACAAGAAAGTCAGACCTCTAAAGTCAACTTAGCAGTTACAGAAAACGGTTATATGACAGTTATAACATAACTGCCATATCCCTGAACCATCACAACGGTTCACTTTGTACCGTTTCAATTAGTATATATACTATGAACATATTATTTATGAATGATGACTGGAATATATAGAAAAGTCTTTTGATTCAATTGTTTATTGTTATTACCGGTATATTTTGATTAAAGATCCATAAAAACGGGCCAACAATTGGTATCAGAGCCGGAATCATCATATACCAAAGGCTTTTTCTTAAATCTGTTCTTGAATCAACACCATCAGAAAAGACCCGAATTTTTTTTGCAAAAACAATCGAACCAAAATTAAATCACAAGATCAATTTTGTTGTGATATTTCATCAAAGGAAAACACAACTTTCGTCACCAAGGTATCAATCACAAGAGTGATTTTTTACCGGCATCAAAAGGGTTCCTTCTCATTCACTTTTGCAAACCAGTCGAGTCAAATTCAAGAACAAAAGAAGAAAGAAAAAAACCAATATACCAAGGTCATCAAAGGGCAGAGATAACGATTCATAAATTAGAACAAACACACCTGTTCATAAAAGGAATCAAGCCTAGAAGATCAATTGAGTCACCATATGACTAAATTACATACTCTAATCATCAAATCTCTCACGGATAGAAAAACCCCCAAATCATTCGAAACCCTAGGTTTCAATTGAAGGGTTATTAGTGCTCGCGAAGAACACACAACACCGGAGAAGTAGAAAGGACGGTCAAACACAGCCATTAACAGGCGGTTAACCATCAGTATTGGAGAAGGAGAAGACAGAGATCAATTCCCAGAAAAAGGGAGAGAGGGACGAAGGGACGAATACTCAGTCTCTCAAGAGAAGCGTTATTTTTTTTTATCTCAAATTGAGAAGATAAGAAAAATAAAACATAAAGAGGCGCGTTATATTAAGGGAACACAAAGATTAGGATTTTTTTATTAGGGCATCCGGTTAGACCATCAACTCCTCCAGGTTCCAAAAGATTTCAAAACCACCTTTCATTTTTTACTTTATATACTTTGATATATATTGTTTTAGTTTTGATAAGTTATTTTAAAAAATTATTAAAGTCTTATCATATTTTTGGATAGTATATCTAACCTAGTGATTACACTGCTTAGAATACTGATTAGGAATAATTTGTAAGGAGTAATTAACCTTAGGTTATTCATTTTAAATTTTATAATCTCCAAGGATAGTTTAAAAATTGTTAAAACTATACCTAGAAAAGTTTTACACCCATTTGAGGAAGATAAAACATTAAGAGCTCATTTTTTTGAAATAAGAATATTTTTTTAAAACACTTTGTGTTAAAATTCTTGTTGGAGATTTATTGTCATTTTAAGATATGACGAAAGGAAAGGAACCTAGTACTAACATTTCAAATAGTACACCCCAATTTCAATGCCCAATCCTAAAGTCCGTGAATTACTCATTATGGGCAATTCGAATGCAAATCATTCTCAAAGCGAATGGTTTATGGGAAACAATAGAGCCGACTGAATCGACTCAACCCGATAAGATAAATATGATCAGCCCGGAATTAAGGAAGATCACAACTATGAAGGTGGAAATAACTAAAAGAACATGATCAACCTGGACTTAAAGAAGATCACAACAATGAAGGTGGAAATAACCATAAGAACATGATCAACCTGGACTTAAGGAAGATCACAAAGGTGGAAATAACCAGAAGAACATGATCAACCTGGACTTAAGGAAGATCACAACAACAAAGGTGGAAATAACCAGAAGAACATAATTAACCTGGACTTAAGGAAGATCACAAAGGTGGAAATAACCAGAAGAACATGATCAACCTGGACTTAAGGAAGATCACAAAGGTGGAAATAACCAGATCAACATGGACATAATGAAGATCACAGAAGAAAAGGTGGAAATAACCGAAGAAAAATTGATCTACCTGGATATAAGGATGATCACAAGCATTACAACAAATTAAAAGCTTAGATGGTGGATTTAACCAGAAGATGAATCAAGAAGACTAAAAGACCTACGTGATTGTGATTAAGGGGGAGAATATTGGGTTAATCCCAATCGACCCATCACAATACCCAAAATGACTCGGTCAACAAAAGTCAAACAAGAAAGTCAACTTAGCAGTTACAGAAAACGGTTATATGACAGTTATAACATAACTGCCATATCCCTGAACCATCACAACGGTTCACTTTGTACCGTTTCAATTAGTATATATACTATGAACATATTATTTATGAATGATGACTGAAATATATAGAAAAGTCTTTTGATTCAATTGTTTATTGTTATTACCGGTATATTTTGATTAAAGATCCATAAAAACGGGCCAACAGCATGGGCTTAGAATGCAACACTAAATTTACAATACAAGGTCCAGAAATTACACAATTAAAATATGGCCTTTAACAACCACCAACAATATATACTTTAGTCTAGTTTATTAATAGCCTTAAAGCACAACAATATATACTTTAGTCTAGTTTATTAATAGCCTTAAAGCATAACCCAATGAAATATAACTTTTTGCACATAAGTTGGAATCCCAAAAACCCAACACTATAAATGGCTACAAGTTTATGAACTGTTTGTTGGGTTTTACTAATCATAACAATTATATAAAACAAGTAAACATCATCAAAGCATGCAGCGGAAGTAATAGGAATAATACTTGTAAATTAATTAACCGAATTAAAAGTATATGCGTACCTTTTGCGAATCAATGCAATTAGGGTTTATGAAAAAACCCCCAATTAAGATCAAGTACCAAGAAACCTTAAACCCTAATAAATTAGGGTTTATATAATTCGACCATCTTAGATGTCGAATACCCAAGATATGCAAACACAAGTGTATTTGCTCTTCATTCTTGTACACACGTATTAGTAGCGAATCAATGAGAAAAGCTAGGTTCTTGATCACAATAGATTAACCAAACACCTTTGTTATGCTCAAGGTCACTCGCAAATCCCTTACATGGGGTTTTGCTTCGTCGACCTAAGAACAAGAGGGAAGAAAGAAGAAGTTTGGCCTTCTACTGAAATCTAGTGTCCTTAGGATGAATACATGGGGATGTATTTATAGCCTTATGGTAGATGTCAAGATTGCTATAGTATCCGATGTGGGATTCTATAGTTTTCGGCAAAACACAAGCCCAAAAGAGGATTCCTAAAACCTTCTCTTGACTTGTTAACTTTTCTTCATATCCCATTGACATTTAATGACCGATAATCAAAACTCGTCAAATATTAAATATCATTAAGTATTTATTTCGTGATCAAATAATTAAATATAACATTTTATATATTAATTATTTATACATTGATTCTCATACGTAATGTGTGCAATCTCGATGTCTCGAGTTCGAATCCGTCATACATATATTAATAATTATCCATAAACCTTTCACTCCCACTTGATATTACTTAATATAGTAATGACATTGGTTAGTCTAGCTTTAACACGCCAATGCCCCGTGATCGAATCGAGTATGGTCTCAGGAAAACCATTTAATGATTCATCATTTTACTTATCCTTTGTTACTAATACTACATTAACTATGAATATGGATCAAGTCATTTCATAAGTTAATATTCTGTTTTCGTTGTATTTGATTGAACAAGATTACCAAATCATCTGAACGTATTCCAGATAGATCTTGGGTAAGGCCTTACAAACATCTTGCAAATCCTACGAGGGGCCCAAATATAGTATTATGCTTTGAAACAAATTCAAAGGAACAAATTCTCTTGACTACAAACATAACTCATGAACTTTGTAACACTTCCGAAAATAGCCCTTATAACTACCGATACTGGATAGCGTTAGACTATCTTACACAAATGCACTACATTCATAACAGCTTATCCGGTATCTCAAGTCCGAGGACAAACACTTCATGATATACTTAATGACAAAGATCCATAAAGTATCATCATGTAAAGTCGATCCGTCCTATATTCAATTCATTGAATATCATGAATTGGCATGTCCCACGCATCAATATACTTAAAGTATATTCTACCAAAACTCGATTTGTCTTAATTCAATGACATTCCCACATCATTGATCGACAATGTACTTTTTAGAATAACATAAGTTATTCACGGATTAAACATGCAAATATAGGATATAATATTAAGAAAATAAAAAATAAACATAACCAATCTTTTATTTCATTTAAATAATATTTGTTCAAAACATCCCTTATCCAAATACTAAATAGATCAATGCATGATAATACTGGTTAATGAATTATGTCTCAAGTAATGACAATCATACTTGTTGACAAAGCATAATTTCAACTAACTTTGATCTATCGGAATTTTGAGAATACTTATTTCAAGAATTCAACTAGTGAAGTTCTAGTATATGTGCATTCAAATAACTTGATATTGCCACATAATATTTCTAAAGTGTGTGACATCCTCAACCACCAATTTATGACAATCAAACTTTCAAACATTTTAAAGTTTAAAGTATTCTAATTCTTTAATGTATAATGCAACTATGCTCTTAGTTGAGCACAACTAGTTCACATGGCCATTTACAAGGATGAAATCCTCCCATGACTAGTATTGAGTGTCATCTCAATTAAACCAGCATCATTGTATACAAACAACAATACGCTCTTTCAAATTTCGTAAACTTCAATATCTATAGTGTAATGTTTGATGCCTTCCAAACTTTCAAGTTTGTTAGCTATGACAATTACGCAACAATTGCTGTATTGCTCATCAGTAGAATTTTGAGAGCAAATCCAGGCTGAGGAATGTAATTCTAGATTCAAACATATTCCATTAGAATATTCATTACACTAGTTATCTAATAACTTCATTAGATATCAATGTTGTCAAATCATCTTGTCTTCAAGCATGATACAACAATAACATGATATACATGAAAAATTCTTGTGTCAAACTAAGATTTCATTCATGTTCTACATATCCATTTTCCAAATGATATATCATGTTCTATTAGACTCATTTATTTATCCGCACATGTTTATTAATAATAAACATATATTCCAAGGTTATATGTCTTATTTTCTAAATCTTTCAAGTGAAGTTCCATTCCAAACTAAAACTTAACATTTAGCTTAGATGGAATGTTACTACCCACAACATTAAATAAAATAAACATAATACTCCCACTAGCTTTCAGGAATACTTAGAAATTATCTTATTTTAATTTTAAACCAAAACTTGGATTTAATAGTTAAACATAAGAATCATCTCCTAGATGCATGCATATATCCATTTATGGATTCTTGCCGTTTGTACATTTCCAAAGATTATGTGAATTCATAAAACTCATTTGTATTACTTATCGTTCTCGCAAAAGCAATCACACAAGAAAGAGTTTTAATATTCCATTGTCATTTTTCATATCAATGAAAATAAGTATGACAATTATAATCATTATATATTTAATGTGCCAAGGAAAGAATATTCAATCACAGTTAATTGCTTAAGTGTGATTAATAATCTTGTCACAAGTCATGCATTAAACACATGTACAATTTTGTCCATATGATTTCTCCACAAAGATTTAAACCACTAGGGTTTTCCTTCTTTTTGAAGAAACTCATCTTTATTAAGATAAACCAATTTGCCAAAGTTATCTTTTTGGACAGCATCTTATCATTCACAGTATGAATAATTTACCACAATTCAATATTTAGGTAATATATCATTATGATTAATAGGTTTACCATGATCCCGTAATTCATATTTCTCATCACATCAAATATCTGATATATCCTTGTGGATCTATGAATGAGAATTCCATCATTTTGAGGTCTATCATATTTGACCTCATCATGATATTTACTAGTGTATTTTAGAAGATTATGTGTTTTGTAATTGTAATTTAATCTCTTCAAGATCTAAACAAAAACTCCCACTTTCTTTTGTAATTTAAAGACTATCTATAGATACTTCAGCAAGTAGAACAACACCAAATTGTTTTCTTTTGGGATATTTACAAAACACATTGACAGTTCGTAAATCTTGTTCGTTAATAACCTACTCCATAAGTAGTTTAAACAAATCAGAACTTCAATATAAGACTCAATGTGATTCATCACATTCCATACTAAAATGGTGTCTTATTAATCTTCTAGGTTTTGAGTTTTATTAAGTATATCCAATCAATACTCAATTTTCTAACCTTGATAGCTTTTGGAAGAAAGGAAGATATAGTTATCTTGAATCAAACAATATAACAAATGTTTGATTCTTCTAACTGAACATTCCATATACATACAGTATTTCATTAGAATTAATATTGTAAGACAATCTAACAATATGTAAGATAAGCTTATTCCATTTGGCTTACCTATTTACCAACTAAGTCAACTTAATGGTATAATAGAATATTCAAGCCAATTGCATGCTTTATAACATGAGTATTCTTTGACCAAGTCAAAAGACATAACAGTTATAATATCTTACTTTATATTATAAGTCTTTGTAATAATGAAAAGACTTCATGTTTGTGACTTTATACCAAAACACATAACCATGTATAATTTAAAGTTATTATGAACACCACGCCATTGTTTCAATTAATTAATTTTCAAGTTAATATACTACTCCATCTATTTATGTCATTCTAAAAATACATAAATATTTAAGATAGTATTAAATTACTTTATTTATTTATGTCATTCCATGAAGTGTCCAACTTAAGAAACTGCAAAAGCATCCACGCCCGATCCCACGACAAGTGGAGATTTACCTTGAGATTACAATCTAGCAAAGATCTCACTTAACCTAAAATGTAACTTCAAGTGTTTCTATAATTTTAATGACATAAGACATAAAAGTAGTCTATGCTATAATCTTGACACATGTTCTTTAAACAAGACAATCTTAATCTCTTTCAAGAGAATCCATTAATCATATTTATATGTGTTGTTCCTTTGCACACAATAAATACTTCTCCCACTTGTGCATAGAACAACATCATATAGTAGATAAACACCATGACATTCGTTTGTTTATGTGACTAATATGATAGTGTCATAGATATATAAGTATTACAAGTAGATGTAGGACCACTTAATTATCAAGGAAACGTTCATGACTATCCTTGAGAATATGAATGTCTACATTTTTGAACGTAATGTATTATTTCAAGAAAATCTAGAAATAATCTGAGTTACACCAAGATAATAAATCTTGTAACTCCCACTGAATTAGACAACGTTACAATAATGTCTTATTCAGTAATACACCATACTCCCACTGGATTTGACAACATTGTAAGTGTTACATTAACCAGTGAAAATAGCGTGCTATTACGTTGCTACCCCTTTGTAAGACCATTCGTAACTATTACTTAGGTAATAAAAGAGTGTATTCTACTTTGTAGATGATGGATCATCCATCAATGCTATTAACTTGAAAAATTGAGCATGCAATTTCTTCCTTAATGGGTCTACCATCGCCATAATGATGTATAGCACCTTCAATTAGTCAAACCAAAACAACTAGATAAAATATACTTGTTTGTCTTTTACCAATTTTGCGGTAATTAGTCTAGATTCTAATTTAATAACTCATATAATGTCAAACATGTTTTCTAGTTGACCAAAATGTCATATAAGAATTCAATCACCAACAGAGGGTAATGAAATCTCTTAAGGAAAACATGGTGTGCAATTTTCTTAACTATTAAAGTTGCTATGAGTTATATTAGAATTTAGATAATTCTAATGTTCCTAACATACCTTTCTCAATCATGAAAAGGAATAGGATTGAGTCTCACTCTTCTTCCATGGAAAAGAGTTTATGTTTGTCTTTAAGTAAATTTTTCTTGATCAAACATTTGTTTGAAAACATAACTAGATCAATTTACCAAAGCCCAAACCACGTTTACGGTTTAATGTTACATTAATACAATCAAAAGAATTAACAAAATTCAATTTTTAGTATTTTCGATAATAAAATCTTTCAAGAAAATAAAATACCCTTAGGTCAATATTCATATTAACCATAGAATTTTCCTTGAATCTAGGACCCTCAAAATCATAGTTTCACCACATAAGTTGATCTGCTAGTGATGAAAGTATAGAATAGGTAATTGTCGAAGAACAATAATTGACAAACAAGTTTTCAATTCCTAGAAAATATGGGATTTACAATTTTGCCAAAACAATTATGCAAAATGTAAACATGTTTTATCCCATCTTATGCCTTAAGTTATAGGTCTCACTAACTAACTTAATTAAGTTGTCTAATTTAGAAACTGCAAATTATTAAGCTGAGGTCTCACACAACATAAAGATTCACCTTGTCATTGTAATCTAGCTCAAGGTCTCACATAACTAAATTACAACTTCAAGTGTTTCATATCATTAGATGGCATAAACTTAAATTTTAAAGGGTACAATTTTTGATGTGTAATCAAAACTTATGTATAAAGAAGCATGCATACAACTTTATAGCAAAAAATTTCAAAACCTTACTCATAGTTTTAATTTGCTAAGATTAAATTCTACAAAGTTTTAATCGATGCGTTGAGAAACTTACAACTTTGCACTAAGATGCTTCGTACATAGAATAATTATACTAGGTAGCTCCAATCGAACGCATTGTAAGCAGAGGACCGGTAAGCGCTGAAGCATAACCTTAGACATCCTTTCAGTGTGACTTTATGCACTTCTTTAAACCCCTTCGAGTTTGTTCTAGTGGGTGAGCCGTTCTAACCATTTAGTACAATCGCATCAATCGATTAAAAGTTCAAGATTTAATGCTTAGAAAACAAATCAAATTTAGCCATTATTTAGTCCATTTAATTTTCTATTCTCAAAAAAACCCTTTTTGCTTACTAACGTGTCATACAATATAAACAAAAAGCAATTTAATAAAAATTATAACGAACTCAAATAATATACATATAACTTAACAATTAACATATGTAAAAAACAATTAGCCACATGCATAATTATTTCGATAAAACCTAATAAATTCTAGGCGTAAAACCATGCATATATTAACTAGGGCTTTCACCTACAAGGTAGATGAGCCACATGCATCGACAAGTCGATTGCGTAAGCCAAAGTTAATAATATACCAATTAGCACATAACGAATTTTTATTAGTATAATTGAGGTCTTCCCCAATTCAATAATTATCAAATAAATAAACATGTGTATATCACTTAACAATTAATCAAAAAACAATACTCCATGGTAAAACATGCATGTTCCACCATGGATTCCGTGATAACAATTATCACCCAAGATACGCATAATATATGGCACATAACAATTATTCATTAAAACCACATAAAAATATACATGAATCCTAGGGTTTCTACAAGTTTTACAAAAATAAAACCTAATTAAAAATAAAAGGTATTCACCCATATATTAAAAATTAGGGTTCCAATTTTCAAACCCTAGAAACCAATAAAAGCATGTAATAATAAAAGATTCAATTTTATGTGTTTCGTAATTAATTACAACATATTAACGGCTCGTGATGCCACCGCTGGGTTTTACTAATCATAACAATTATATAAAACAAGTAAACATCATCAAAGCATGCAATGAAGTAATAGGAATAATACTTGTAAATTAATTAACCGAATTAAAAGTATATGCACCTTTTGCGAATCAATGCAATTAGGGTTTATGAAAAACCCCAATTAAGATCAAGTACCAAGAAACCTTAAACCCTAATAAATTAGGTTTATATAATTCGACCATCTTAGATGTCGAATACCCAAGATATGCAAACACAAGTGTATTTGCTCTTCATTCTTGTACACACGTATTAGTAGCGAATCAATGAGAAAAGCTAGGTTCTTGATCACAATAGATTAACCAAACACCTTTGTTATGCTAAGGTCACCGCAAATCCCTTACATGGGGTTTTGCTTCGTCGACCTAAGAACAAGAGGGAAGAAAGAAGAAGTTTGGCCTTCATCAAATCTAGTGTCCTTAGGATGAATACATGGGGATGTATTTATAGCCTTATGGTAGATGTCAAGATTGCTATAGTATCCGATGCGGGATTCTATAGTTTTCGCCAAACACAAGCCCAAAAGAGGATTCCTAAAACCTTCTCGACTTGTTAACTTTTCTTCATATCCCATTGACATTTAATGACCGACAATCAAAACTCACAAATATTAAATATCATTAAGTATTTATTTCGTGATCAAATAATTAAATATAACATTTTATATATTAATTATTTATACATTGATTCTCATACGTAATGTGTGCAATCCCGAAGTCTCGAGTTCGAATCCGGTCATACATATATTAATAATTATCCATAAACCTTTCACTGTTTTACATGAAGGTCACAGAAATTACACTTCTAACGGTGTATTTATTAGAAACCCATGTTATATAACCTTGAGAATATTCACCTGCTTCCTCCTTTGTGCGTTTGAACGTCACTGAGTATGTAGCTTTCTCGTCCATCTGTGTGAAGTTAATCCTGTTGGGATTCACGATCACATAAACTCCTTTTGGTGCTACAACCGTGACATCATAAGATGTACTACATGGATCTCCGACATTAGTCACTGTCCTTGTAAATGTTTGAGATGGTCCCAATTTAACAGCAAAAGAAGGGTAGTTCAGCTGGCCTTCTGGTATGCTGGATTTTGTTGAACACAAAACTGCTCGATGTACAATGATCCCAACTTGGTCATCGCTATATCCGAGGCCACACAAGTAAGGTATGTAATCATCAGGCTGGATATCATAGATCAAGCCGGGATCATTTGCCTTTGATGGGTTAACAACTTAACATGACCTGCACCAGTAGCAAATACGTCTGCTGGTTGTAGTGTTTCATCAACTATTGGTGTACCTTTGAGATTTACAAGGTCCGCAGATGTCATTATAGCAGACTTTATTGCTGCTGGTGACCAATACGGATGATTAGCTTTAAGTAATGCCGCAACACCACTGAGATGTGGGCATGACATTGAAGTTCCAGATATCATGTTAAATGCGGATTGTGTATTGGTGCTTCCAGCCCATGCTGCAAGAATGCTGACTCCAGGGCCAATAATGTCTGGTTTCAAAATCCCAGGACTCAGAATATTGGGGCCTCTGGAAGAGAATGAAGCGACATCAGGAGCTAAAGGTTCTCCAATTACTGTTCCCTTGAACAATAACTCTGCTACTGGTGTAGTTGTCGAATTAATGTAAGCTTTAATCTTGAGTCCTGCAGCATAGCTAATACATGTTGCAGGGAGAACGTGTGCATCCGCAGCGAGGCTGAATCCATCTGCTTCTTGGTTCATCAATATCATAGCTGCACCACCCGCGTTCTTTACCACTTTTCCTTTACCTATTCTTGTATTCATGCCTCTTTCACACAATACTACTTTTCCCTTAACATCAATACCTTCAAGTGACCCATTGACACATAACTTAGAATTTGGTTTGATATTAGTATCTGCATAAACGAGTGGCATCAGTGTTGGAGGAAAATCTTTTGGCTGAAATAAAGATTCACCGTCAAATTCCATCTTGTTTCCAAGCTTCGCAGTGGCTTTTATCTTTCTGTCAGTGGTGCTTGCTCCAACTGTTAGAACCCATGGGGCCAAATTTGTTGCATTCCCTTTTATCGGGCCCGAGTTCCTCACCGCGACCTTACAAAGATTCCTTTCTGCATCGCAAAGAAATGAGGCTAACGTAATGTTGTCCCAAAAATGGCACATTATCTATCCCAAGAGATATGGATATCACATCAACTCCATCGGCTACTGCAGCATCAAGCCCAGCTAGTATGTCACTATCTGGGCAGTCAAAATCGGCACATACTTTGTAAATTGCCAAATGAGCATAGGGTGCCATCCCGACTGCTGTACCTGCAGCGGCACCACCAAATGCTTGTGCATCCTTCACGAACACTCCAGCTGCAGTGCTTGCGGTATGTGTCCCATGTCCGAAATCATCTAATGGCGACTCTACATCCAATCTCACATTTGAGGCCCTTGCAGCAATCACTACAAAAAATAAGCCATTTGGTGACATGTTTAGTGACTCAAGAAGTTATGTCGCAAATTTGCGACCCAAGTAGTGACATGTATAGTGACTTACACGTCTTCTAAGTCAACTAAAAAGTCGCAAAAAATACGATGTCACCAATCAAGTCGTTGAACGTGTCGCTAGTTTGTGACATATAAAAAGTACATCGCCACTAGTGTCGCAACAATTGTGACTTCTTGCAACATGTTGTTAACTATGTCTCTAATTTTGTGACGCCTTTGAAGAAGTCGCTAAACGTGCCTCTAGTTTGTGACATATAAAAACTACATCACCAACAGTGTCGCAACAATTGAGACTTATTGCAACATGTTGTTAACTATGTCTCTAATTTCGTGACACCTTTAAAGAAGTCGCTAAACGTGCCGCTAGCTTATGACATTCTAAAAACCGATCGCTACTAGTGACGCAAAATTATGACTTTTTGCAACATGTCAATAACCTTGTCTCTAATTTGTGACTTCCTAAAGCAAGTCGCTATCAACATCACTAATTACGACATGTTACCATAATAACTATATTTTTAAAAAGATGTCTTTTAGCGAACTAGGGGTCTCAGGCATTAAGACCAAATATGACCGGATACACAAATGTTTTGAAACTGTTATATAAAAATACATTTCGATAGACCAATTGCATTTAAAATGTCTTTAAAAAATGATGACTACATCAGAAAAATCCATAAGAGTCCTAAAGGGTCCCGGGCATCCTCGGAAACTCTTGCTCTGTCCCCGGTTATAGCAAAGTATAAATTAAATTAAAAATATTTTATAAATTAAATTAAACTTTTTATATTTCTTATCTTTATTATCATTATTATAAATAATAATTGATTAAATAAAATAATCTAAAATATACCAAATGAATAAACATATGACTTTTCCGGTAACTTGTTCTTTGTGGGCCCACCATTTCCTCCAAAGTCCCTTTTCCATTACTGAGATAGAGATAGAGAGCAAGTAATTAACCCTAATTGCGTTATTTGCAAGTTCAGGAGGCAATGATGTTTGAAGTGACGACATTTTTTTTATTCTCTTTAAACTGAATCTTAATACACAATAATTAATCATTTCATTTCATAAATAAAATGGACGAGTCAAGTCAAAACGGGTAACTTTTTTACGAAAATCAAGTTTACCCGAAGCACTTTTAGCCATAAATAGTAAACTTTTTATAAACAATTGTGCATCAAATATTAATATAAAAACCATATTATTTCAAATAAACCAATGAGGATATAAATATTTTTTTTAAAAAAAAAATTCTTTAATGAAAGTAAATAAACTTTTTATATTTTTTGAACAAAATACAAATTTATTACCACTTAAACAAACTTTTTATACTTTTTATATTTTTTAATACTTTCTTATCTTTATTACCACTTAAACATTTCCCCCAATTTCTCATATAAAAAGACCATTATCAGTTACTCCAATCCCTAATTCCCACCATTTCCCCCAATTTCCCAAATACAAAACATGTAAACCATTATCAGTTACTCCGATTGATCTCCGCCATCACAGTTACTCCGCCTTCACAGTTACTCCGCCATCATCTCCGCCATTATCAGTTACTCCGCCTTCACAGTTACTCCGCCATCATCTCCGCCATTATCAGTTACTCCGCCTTCACAGTTACTTCACCATTTTTTTTATCTCAGGTATACATATTTCATCATTTTTTATCGTTTAATTTGTATTTGAGATGGATGTATTTGTATACTGTGTGTATTTACTGTGTGTATTTGAGTGTTTTGACTGAATCTCACAGTTATGATTGAGCCTTCATCTTCGTATATTTCTGATGTATTTACTGTGTGTATACTGCATGTATTTACTGTATGTGATTGTTTGTGACTGTTTAGATAGTTTAGATAGTTGATTATAATTTTGATAATTTGATTTTTGGCGTATAGCGCGTGCGATTTGTTTAGATAGTTATCAGTGTGAATATAGCGCGTGCGATTTGTTTAGATAGCGTAGAGGTGGCGATTTGTTTAGATAGTTATCAGTGTGAATCTAGCGGGCTAGTGAGCTTTGTAGGCAAGGATATGTTTAGGTAGTTAGATAGGTTCTGCTTGTTTGTTCAGTTGAAGTTGAGAACAATTGATGAAGGATACAATAGAGATTTATAAAAGTAATAATAACAATAAAAAGCTAACTAATCTAAAAGTGAAACAAATCAAACGAGTTATATGTCACCCAATAAAAAGCATAATCTAAACCTCAAACGAGTTATATAAAGATGAACAATACTGGAAGCTCTGGTTTATGGAATGAAGAGGTGTTATCTATAAAGAAAGTTAGACTATGCTAAAGAACACATATATAATAGTTAGACTTTATGGATATTGCAGGCAACTAGTTGTATGTAATGACTTTAATGAATATTTGACTTACTTTAAGTTCGAATCCCGTAAATTGCAATGATTAGGGCCCACCTGTCTTAGATTTATAATCCATAATTGTGCAGAGCTAATGATTTACCTGGCTCGAGTGTGCTGTTTATAAGATTGTTTGGCTTATATGAAGGAGCATAGATATGTAGAGTGTGAAGTGATGGAGTGTATTAGTTTTTTCTTCGATATGGATAATTGTGTGTTGTATTGGTGTTTGTTTTTTTGTATGCGGAAACTATATGGAATTCTTTGCGACTAGGTGGCATGGATGTTGGAATTAGAAATTTATTTCAGATATGCTCACATAAGCTTATTGAAAATTGTGTAGGATTATGATTTGTTTGTTAATTTTCCAGCAAATATGACGTATTTTCATATACTTTTTTGACACAAGCTATTGGTGTTAGTTGCTTTTGGTCCATGAGAATAAGTTACGATGTGATTATTCAAGGGTATTGTAGGGAGTTAGTATTTAATCTCACAAATGCTATATAAAGCAATTTCTAAGATTTAGTAGATCAACGCTTGTGCATAAAATATTTCCTAGACGCTTGTGCATAAAAATCTGAAATGGGTGCCAATCACTGTCACTGGTATGGCTGCCGTACCAGTCGTCCTATTTGCCATACTACAGTTTCGTCTTTTGAAGGATGTGTTTTACTCTACGTATCAATCTAGGTATCTCTTCAGGCCCAAGCAGCGGTTATTTTACTTTTGAAATCATTGAAAGACATGTTTTGTAACATATGTATGTTAAGGACTACTGTTAAACCATGTCAATTCGTTCAGAATCTTTCATTCGTGTGTTGTTATTTGAGTCTTGGGTTAACATTAAAGTTTCTTCTCTTTAGCCTGTGTTAATTCGGTGTAGACATGATTAACCTTAAAGGTGTGGCTTAGTGGCGGAAAGAAAATAATAAAAACAGTGCAAAATGTTTATGGAATGAGGGAAAGATATAAAAAAGTAGGTGTGTTGGATTGTATTTCAGGGACACGTAATAATGATAAGGATATAGTGTTGAGAATGGGTCTAAGGTGTTAAGCATGCAATTAGCCAAATGTTTAAGTGGGCCTTAAGGTGCTAAACATGCAATTAGCTCAATATGTCAGTAATGAATGAACAATGCGTAATGAATATTGTTTGAGAGCACCCATTTTAGTATGGCTATTAGTATATTATACAATTGCTTTCAAAATTTATTCTTTTAATAGCAAAGAGACATATAAATCCGCAAGAGCATTGGTATACGAAATCATTTAGGTAGGCTTAGTGGTAAAATGCTTGTAATTATCATCACTAAAAATGTAAAATGTCTCAAGTTCAATTCATGCTAGGTGCAAACAACTACGAAGTGATCACGGAAACTTCCTGAAAAGGAAGAACTTTACGCGGTTTAAAATCAGGTAGGACTGTATTGCTGTGCTATCGATGTTAGGTAGGATTGTTGTTGCCTGTAGTTAAGTTAGTTGTAACAAGTCTCTGTGTGCTTGATTGCCTTGTCGTAAAGAGGTGTATAATTTGCTAGCCTGTAGATAAGTTAGTTTCCGGAGATTGAGATTATGGATGATTGTATACCGTGTTTATATTTTAGTAATTCCTAATTAGTTAGGGTAGGATTTTTTTGTTTGAAGGGTAGGATTGTTGTTTACCTGTAGATATGCTAGTTTGTACAGAATGAATATGTATTTGATTGTGTATAGGTGTTAGTATCTAGTCGTGGTAGCTTGATTGTTAGTGTCATACACATGATGGATTCTATTAGCAGATAGGTTTTGAGTTAACAAGGAGGTGAGAGTTTATAAGTGAGTTGTTGATACAAGTTTGAGCAGCGCCTACTGTTTACTTTTTCATTAACAAAAAATTGCTTTAATATTGTGATTAGTTTGTTTTAGCTACATCACTCTGTACCTATGTATGTCCAATTTATTATGCTTTAGGGTGAAGCAATAGATCCTGATTGTCACACTTTTTGATATCGTCTTTAAACATGAAAATATACAAACTTAAGAGTGCTATAGCTTTATTAAAAAAAAAAAAAACTAACATGTGTTTTCTGGGAACAGTCACTCAGACAACAATTTGGTCGAATTGGATACCAAAACAAAGGAGGAAGATGACCGGACTGTTTTGCTGGAAGGAGGCCTTACAAAATCAGCTTCATTTAAGCAGCATGTTGCTTCCATTAAATCTAACTTAATCAGGTTAGTCAAGCAAGTTGGTTGAGTTTCTTTTGCTGTTCCATATACCATTGTTCGACTACCCTCCTTACATGTTTTCACTTCCCTAAATGTAGATTTGTAACGATGGATGATTCTTTTTTGCTTGAGAATCGAGCAACCCTGAGAGCAATGTAAGCCATATGAATTTGCTGGTGCTGGATTTATATTGACGCCTATTTCCATTTTTAAACAGATGCAATAATTAGTTTTGATTTTCACAACCTTCTGCAGGTCAGAATTTGGAGGAATTTTGTTCTTCTTTTACATAAGTGATCGCACAAGTTTGTTTGCAGAATCTGCCAAGGTATCTTACCTCACATTTTACTATTTCGCTTGCTAGGTCTTTCTATTTTTGTCAAATTTCTTTTTTCTTATGAGCTAAGTGTTCGGTATGATCTAGTAGACCTCTCAAAATAAAAAAGTTTAGGAATCATCACCCTGAAAAAGATTGTTGATAGCTATAAAGAATCGTTATCTGTCCATTTTCAAAGTGCGATGATTCTTGTATGCATTATAGAATGAGATTTGTACCAGAAGTTGCTGCTATAATAACTGTGACGAATTTACTCCATTTATTGAAGCTTCAAAGTCTCTAGTTTTCTTTGCTATTTTACAGAGTTTATAAGTGAGTTGTTGATACATGATAAACTTTTGTTAATGATGAAGCTAGGGAAACATGGGTAAGTTTTTATCACCAACCGTTTACTTTTTCTCACCCGATACCTATTCGTTGCACTAAGTTGTAGAAGAAGTGTGTGTGCTGCAAGCTGCATGCATCTCGCACATTTTTTTTTTTATTTTCGGTTAAATGAATCTGCACATTTTCTGTAACTTATTTTGGGTAGCTATTCCTGGTTTTGTGCAATTGCATCTAGACTAAGTTGGGTTTGGTTATGTGTTCTATGTAGGAACGATATAATGAGAAATATGGTGTAGATGATGCGCTTGATGCTCAGTCTGGTAACATCTCCAACACATATCGAAGATGGGCAGATCATGTTGGCTCGAAGAATGGGAGTTATTACGGTTTTGGATCTGGGGTTGATGGATTCATGCTCCAAGGTGAGAATGATGAAGAAGACTTCAATACTGGATATAATGAAAACTTTGTTCGCGTTCAAGAAATGGTAGAGCAGCACGATATTGATCAAGGTACCATGAGAGATCAGTTGGAAAGCTTAAAACGTGCACAAGAAGCACAATCAAGAAAAATAGAAGAGCTTCTGGAATCTCAGACATAAAACGAGCAAAACCTGAAAAAATGTATTGCTCAGGAAGTGTCAAAGGCGGTTGCTCAAGATGTGGGAAAAATTGTTGCTCAAGAAATTGCAAAGTCTAATCGCCAACTTCTAGCAGCCCTTCAAAAATGTCCGTGATAAATGTTTGGTAGACATTTAAAACTCTCTTCTACTTAATATGATAACTAGTTTATATGCTTGATGTTTAAGCGTTTGGTATACTTCATATAACATTTCTTACTTCTAGATGATAACTAGTTCACATGTTGTTGATGTTTTATGTGATATGGTAAATCATATTTTGTATTCTCGAATGCTCTTGTTATATATAATAGTAGCATATTGTTTGGTTTTGAGAGACAACTAAATAACAAATGTGATAACAATAGCAGGTGAGCATAAGCGTATTGTAGCAGGTGAGCATAAGCTAAAATTAGCGACCCAAATAGCGATGTGATGTTGCTAATTATTGCTAAAACTAGCGACCCAAATAGCGATGTGATGTTGCTAATTATAGCAACATGGGTAGCGATATTGACAACGACCCAGGCAACGAATCAACAGCGACCTGGGTAATGACCCAAATTGCGACATGTGACACAAATAGCGACCTAACTAAGGACATTCAAATAGACGTCGCTAGTAAATCTAGCGTCACGTGAAGAGAAGTCGCTACAAGTGTCCCTAAAAATAACGACCCAATTAAGGACACATAAAGAGATGTCGCTAGTTATTATAGTGACAAGTGAAAAAAAGTCGCTACATGTGTCTCTACGTATAGCGACATATCTTTGATGTCACAAAATTCTGCGACTCATTTACACTGTGTCACTTAACATGTCGCTGTGGTCACTCCTTTTGTCACTGTGTCAGTGAATGTGAAATGTTCTAGCCCCAATGAGCTTATTGTTGCAGCTCGACGCATTGAACTCACACGTTGAAGGCGGAGGCGGCATGGTCAAATGAAGCATGATCCGCTATCCCAGTATCTAATACTCCAATGGCTTCCACAAACCAGATTTTTATGCACTAAACATGTCATGAGCTGAAAAACCCATCTTTCTTACTCATGGATTCAACATGTTTTCTTGACCACATTCTTGTACGAGTATAGTATTGGATCCTGTTTCTCTGATGATGCAAGACTAATGGGCAGAAATGATCGATAATATAAATTAAGCTCATCGTCACTTATATCTGTTACTAAAGCTTGTGGTTTCTTTACATGGACAATGTAAGTTCTCAAGCTACTAACACTTAACTTATCAGATTCACTTCCTTTAGCAATGTCAAGATAGAATGTAAATAGTAGGATCAAAGTTAGATGTGTAGTTTTCGCCATTTTTAGCATATGTTCAATAAGATCTGGTTTAGAATTTAAAGATATATCTAAATTTAAAATGTGTTTGACTCAAGGTCACCATGTGTTAAAAGGAGCTTAGGATATGATATAATATAACAATAATGTTATTTAAAAGACACCATATATAAATCAGACAACAAATACAAAAACTAACAGTATATATTAATAAAATAAGGGAAAAAGCCAAAAATACTCTATGTACTTCTCGTGAAAACTCATTATGCTTTCTCAACTTTTTTTATTGTCATTATACTTAACGTTGTTTCCATTTTCGACTCATTATGCTTAATTACTTCTTTTTTCGACAGCCATGGCTGCAGCAGACCCCGTTTGTGCAGGTGCAGCTGCACCAGCAGCAGCTGATGATGACGAGGGTGCATCGGTTTCACCAGAACTGTTTAGTCCCTGCACCAGCAGCAGCAGCAGCTGTCTTCCAGGAATTTGATGTACTTTTCTTGAGCAGGGACTACTCTTGCGGGGTTGGTCAAGATCTCGAATGTTGGTTCGGGTTCAGCCTTCTTCTCTTTCTCGCCAGCAGGACACACAGCTACGAAAACTAGTGAGAAGAGGTGACTATTTCGACCCATTTACTTGTGAGTGGGTTGATTCAAACAGTACCTGCATCGAATCACCCGTTTCAAACAGTTTTGGTGAAACGGATGCACCCTCGTCATCATCAGCTGCTGCTGGTGCAGCTGCACCTGCACAAACGGGGTCTGCTGCAGCCATGGCTGTTGAAAAAAGAAGTAATTAAGCATAATGAGTCGAAAATGGAAACAACGTTAAGTATAATGACAATAAAAAAAGTTGAGAAAGCATAATGAGTTTTCACGAGAAGTACATAGAGTATTTTTGGCTTTTTCCCATAAAATAACAGCAACATCTGTAAAATGTGACAATAAAAAAATAAAAGATGAGTCAGACTATCAGCAAAAAACACATTACAAGATCCACTAATCACGCGTACCTGGAAAACAGCATCAAGATGTTTTGACTGTTGACATTATAACTTAACCCAGTTAAATTTATCGAACCCAACACAAACACTGTACTAAAACATAAGATGATGTTAACTATCTATCAAAGTATCAAGACACATCTAGCTAGCTATTCTAGATGAAATATATAACATTTTTTATGTTTTAAAATGCATCTTGAGATTTTTTAGAAGTTTTATACTACCCATTTATAATTTCTAGTTTTTTTTTTTTTTTTTTTTTTTTTACATTTCGACATGGCCATGTAGATGTCAAGACTTAAGATGTTATTTTGTTTGTTAGATTAAGTTTAATGAACACAAACATTGGGTTCCTTCTGGAGCTTGGGGGAGGTTTTACCCGGGTTCAAGTCTCGCAAGAGACAAAAAGTCCATGTTTTCCTTCTAGTGCGGGCCGTGAGTTCAAGGGTTTTCCTTTGCTGGGTCTCCTAGTGGTTCGGGTCCCGGTGCCGCCTGCTTGGATGGTTTAACTCGGGCCGGATTCCAAGTGTGCCGTTCTAAAAAGCTTAAATGAACAAAAACAAACAACCTTTTTGTGTGTAATAAAATGCTATAAGACTAAGAATCTTAAAATTATCATATCCTAAGAAAAAACTGATAATATTAAGTTTGGGTTACTAGACGCTATCGGAAACCTTCTATCACTTGGGGTAGTATTTTGTTCTTTCATTATATGTGTATTGTGATTCCGTAAGTACGTGATAATTAAGAACGAGGATTAAATGTGATTCTACATGAAATGATAATTAAGATCACAAAAGAGAGCTAGTATTATTAACGATGAACAGCCATGTCCTTTATGGAAACAAAAGTGAATTTTAATGGATAGTAGCAGAATGATGGAGGAATACTTTGGCTGTTACTATCACACAAACTTGATAGAGAACGGGGTTCTGACGGAGTATTTACCATCACTCCAAGTCATAGATCCTTCCCCATATGAAGGTTTCACCTCATAGTGGCTATCTCGTATGAAGTTCAGTTCATACGTCAACTTTTGGTTAACTTCAGTAAATTTGAGCTCCGCTGGACCGCTGATAGCTAAACCAAGTGGTAAATTAATAGCTTTAATGGTGTAAGTTGAATTCGCTGCACCAACATTAGTCACTGTCCTTGTAAAGCTTTTATCATCACCGATTCCTAGAGTGACAGCATAGGAAGGATAGTTTAATTGTGCTTCCGGAATTACTTTTGAGCATGTAACTCTTTTTTGCACAATGACCCCAACTTGTTTGCTTGTATATCCTAGACCACACAAATAAGGTATGTAGTCGCTGGGTTGAATGTCAAAATAAGTCCTGGATCACTAGCTTCGATGGGTTGACATGTCCAGAACCTACAGCAAATATGTTTGCAGGAGCTCTCGTCGTCCTGGATGGGTTCGCCATTCAGGTTTAGCTGGTCTGCTGTGGTCATAATTGCGGACTTAATGGCTGCTGGTGACCAATCAGGATGTTCACTTTTCAACAATGCGGATATCCCTGAAAGATGAGGGCATGACATCGAAGTACCAGAGATCATGTTAAACGTGGATTTTGTCTGTGTGAGTTTTCAACAGATACAGGCCAAGCTGCAAGTACACTAACTCCAGGGCCAATGATATCGGGCTTAACAATTCCTGGACTTGTCAAACTAGGTCCTCCTGATGAGAAAGAAGCCACCTCGGGAGCATCTTTTACGCCAATTACAGTTCCTCGAAATATGATGGTAGCAACAGGTGATGAACTTGAATTGATGTATGTCTTGATCAAAATACCATCTTTATAACCAACGTGTGATGCAGGAAGAACATGAGCATCAGCTTCTGTAGTAACCCCATCTACCACTTGGTTGGCGAGAATCATCGCAGCTCCTCCGGCATCTTTTAATGTCTGTCCTTTGTCAATTCTAGCTATACCACCACCTCTGTCACACAATACAACTTTTCCTTTGACATCAGTTAATGATCCTGGTGCACACCATGCTGCTTGTTGACCACCATTTAACCCTGGGTACACAAGAGGCAAAAGTCTTGAGGGAAATCTTTGGTTGAAATAAGGATTCTCCATCTAGCAAGTCCTTGTTCCCAAGAGATACGGTTGCTCTTATCTTTCTATCAACAGTACTAGCACCAACTGTGAGAATCCATGGTGCCTCATTTGAAAGTGTTGAGTTAACTGGCCCTGAATTAGCAGCTGAACAACTTACAAAGATTCCTTTCTGTATAGCACTAAAAGCACCGATCGCAATACCATCCTGATAATATGGAAGCGAAGCTCCACCAAGTGAGAGTGAAAGCACATCTACTCCCTCCTCAATAGCTGCATCCATGGCTGCTAAGATAGCACTTTCAGGACAACCAACAGTATCACACACTTTATACATGGCCACGTGAGCAAGTGGTGCCATTCCCGCTGCAGTACCATAGGCATTTCCGAATACATTGGCACCATCTACAAAGTTCCCACCAGCGGTACCAGATGTATGAGTCCCATGTCCTTCATCATCGAGTGGTGAACCACTATTAGTAAAATCTCTCGCCCAATCAGCTTATTGTTACATCCCGGAACTTCACATTTGCCTCTCCATTTTGTGGTGGAGTAGGGACTCCTGCATCATCAAAAGAAGGATGGCCTGGTGTAATTCCGTGTCTAGAACCCCAATAATGATTCCTTTTCCGTAGTTTGATCCTCTCCATAGTCCTAAATTCTCATGTAACCCCAAGAATTTCGGGTATGAGTTGTGTGTAGTTCATACACCTTTCAGGTGTTGCAGATATGAACCCATCAAAAGTTTCCATTACTTTTACTTGATCCGAGACAGCTTGGCTGCAAATCCGGTAAGCACATTGTGATATGCATGGATTATACTTGCTTTCTCATTTGAACCAGTACTGCTTGCCAGCAAAAAGAATTGTACCAACTGTGTCGGTCTTCTGGTGTAGCAAACTCTTTGCCATCAGGAGAGTTCAAGTGTACAATGTACGCTTCCTCTTGGTTGTCACCGAGAAGTGATACTGAAAATAGTGAAAGTAAGAACGAACGTAAAAGAAACTACCGATATAAGGTCATATCTTTTTCTCTCCATGATTACTGAAGTGTTTGAGCATATGTCATGAGATTTTTAAAGGATATATATAGAGTTAAATAGCTTCGTTGTATTAATGCATGATATTTGACCTTTCTTGTTGGACTATAGGAAATAGATAAGATAAATTTGTTTTCTTACATAGTATGAAGCGATTACTTCTAAGCTTAAACTGATATCTCCAAGAATTGTACCATAGCTGGCATTGTAATCTCTGAATTTAATTAGTTTCACCACATTTGACTTATCTATGTTACATGTTCTTATATTTTCCATATTTTTTAATGCATGTTCACTACAAAATAAATCACATTTGCTACTAAAGAAAAAAAAGTAAGTAACAAAGGGATCACTAAAAGTCTTTTGCTACTAAAATTTTAGTGAGCAAAAGTTCAAAAGATTTAGTGTCTAAATTTTTTTAGTCACTAAAGGGTACACCACCTTTCTATAAAATCACTAAAATGACACAAATTTATAGTCAATTTCAGTCAGTAAAAGATGACATTGGAATGTACATATACATGCATTTCTGGTACAAATACAAATTGCATTCTTAAATGTGGAGACTGCATTTCTCAACAAAACAAACAATTTATTGCACAAATAAAAACTGCATTTCTCAAGTTAAGTTCAAACACATTAATGTCTAAAACAATCTCAATCCCTAAAACAAATTCAAATCTCAAATGTACCAATATGGTAACCGGAAAAGAACTCCGTACAGCTACCCAAGCCTACCATTTACAAAAAAAAAAAAAAGAAAAAAAAAGGTCTATGTAAACCTGCATTTACAACTGAAAAATTAGAGTCTCTAACTAGAAAAATTGGTCTCTGTAACCGGAACTGGAAAAGACCATCTGTAACCTGCATATATAAAATAAATGTATTACAAGATCAAATATTGACCAAAATAAGAGTGGAAATTAACTTTTATTTACAAATTATAAAGTCCGGAACATTTTCATAACACTGTTCAAAATAAGTTAAAAATTTAAATAGGAGTCCTTTTGGCAAGCGAGAAAGTAGTGGATGCCCCCACACCAACAAATTGGGAACTTGCTTTTATATGCATGCATACTATTAGAGAATCATGCGAAACATATGTTAAAACATAGTGTACCTCTGTTCCATACGTCGTCTGGCATTGTAAACCGAAACCCACTGTGTAGCAGGTACACCCATTCAGACCTGCTTTCTGGGCTGCACATCGTCATCCTCATCAAGATTCAATCTGCCTCGTTTTTGGCCAACTTGAAAGATAATTTAAGAAGTGAAAATTACTTGGAAGGCCCTGCAGAGGCCTCTGTGTCCTGCAGAGGACCTTTTTTTTTGCTATATCAAAAAAGGCCACCCATTTCGCTACCAACTGGTGGAGAAATGCTTAAAGGACACGTGTCGCTACCCCATTAAATTAACGTGCGTAATTAAAAAAAAAAAGCATCTCGCCTAAACATTGCAGCGAAATCTGACATTACCATGGGGCCACGAGCTGACACAAAGAGAGAGAAACTAGTATTTCACATATAGTTTGTGGCGAAATCCGACAAGTGGGGACACCTCCTACGTGGGCCCCAGCCAGTTTTTGACATAATTTTTTTTTGTGTCATCTACTTTGATGCCTACAAAACTCATAAGTTTTTCTAATCTGATATTAACCATTCATGCCAATAGTCCGAGGTATACACGGTTTTGTACAAAATGAAAAAAAAAAAAAAAATAGATTTTAAAGTTTAGTTTCTGATAGATAAGTGCAATGATCTTGATATACCAACAGCAATAAAGTCTTATTTATATGGGATCATGGATAATGAAATAAAAATTACGACGCATTGTGCACCTCTTGTTTGATGTTACCAATATTTTGCAACAACAATATTTTGCTACAAAAATATTTTGTTATAAAAATGTAATTTAATTTTTGTTATAAAAATGTAATGAACTTATTTTTGTGTTTATGATGGTGTATAAAGTTAGAGATGTCACAGAAAAACAAAATGTATCAGATATTGTCAACGTTATGTTATTATTGCCTCATATACTTGTAAATTTGTTACTTTAAACTATTTTTACACAAAACACATGCTCAAATAATGTCTATTCAATACAAACATCACTTGTAAAATTCAAATACATAGATGTAATGTACATCACTGGATAATTGAGAATGAAAAGCATGATGCATGTAAAAACAAAACATACTACTAGTAGTTGTTAACTAGTCGACACTGACTTCTACCTTATTAAAAACCAAACCGATTAAACCAACTATTTGAATCTCGCATTTGTTGATCATCTAGATGTTGAGAGTCAGGTTCTGGAAGTATTGTTGATACACTTGAGACCGTATGAAGATCATTTCGTGGTTGCGCTCGGTTTTCCGAGATAGGTCAAATCTTGTTGTGGTTATGTTGATCATATGTTTGTGATGTGTGTGTTTTCCATATTGTTGAGATGGGTATGGGTCAGGTGGTAAGTTTGTAGAAGTGTATTGGTTTCATGGGTATGTGTTGTCACCATATGGTTGCCAAAAGAACGAGTTTTGACCATTTGCTTGATTAGTGTATGTTTTGGCCAAATGGTTGCCATGAGAATTGATTGTTTCCCATAACAGATTGATCGAATCGGTGATGTTGGTCATAAAGGTGCAGGTCATGTTGCTCATTAGTTGAAATTCCCTTGCTTTTGTTTACCCTCATGGTTAGGTGGATCTGGGACAAATGATTTTTGCACTGACGGTTATGCCCCGCTTGTTTGCACTCACGCTACAGGCACGCTTCTTGGCTCTTCTCCTTGAGATAGTATACTGATTCGTATTTTTTGACGACCGTCGAGGTTGTCCATTGTTGGAGGAGTAAGAGGATGTATATGGCTTGGATACTCCCATTCATTAAAATTTCCAACAAATTGAATTGACTCAGATAGGTTGTTTGATATTTTCCTTTTTGAACCATCATGTACATATTGCACACAATCATAGGTTCAAAAACCTTGTAATGAATAACGCGACCACAAGGTATCCCGAAATTTGCCATTTCGACATTCACATTCACCGGTCGTAAAGTTCGCCTCACGTTATATTGGCCATCATAAACTTGATATCTAAATTGAGTAATTCCGTACAACCCAACCGACGCTTTTCATTCTTCTTTTCTCCACCTTATGCGATGCCCAATGCAGGATGTCGATTTCATTTTTGCTACACGAAAATGTAAAATTTAATTAATTAACTTATCTAATATATTTTCAAAATGATTAATCGAGTACGTTATGTTTTAAGCAATAAATACCGCACTTCCCGACTTTTAAAATACCACTTTGAACCATACTTGCACGTGTCGGTCAACATCACATATTAGTAGCTTTCAGACAATACAAGACATGCATTAACAGACTCGACAATCGTTAGATGTACAATAATTGTAACGGCTACGCTGGCAATGTGCTCGAGACCGGCGTCTCAGGATCACCTCCATTAGCTTTCAGTGTGCTTGTTGTACACACCGTGAGTATGTTCATTTGTCGCTACACTCATCGAGTATACGCTGCATATGCCCCAAAGATAGACCTTTAACTTTTTGTTTTTCAAGGAAAGGTTCATCATTAGATGTCGACAACAAATACCATGAAACTGATGGAAACTCATTCTCATCGCCAAGTTATTGCAGGATGCCCATCGATATGATAATCATATTGGGGTTATCGCCGATGCACTCTTGAAGTACTCGACATCCACCATGACCAACAATCACTAGTCTCCCTCCGTGATATTCCGAAGCAATAGGCACAATTTGTTGTTTCGTCCATCCCAACGGCTTGCAATTTGTACCCTTGTAAGTTGTAACACCCCAAATTTGTTTAGCGGAAGCATACGTGTTATTCGGGAGCGTTACATTTGAGTTGGTGAATCATAACACAAGAAATAAAGAACGGAATACACACCGCTTGATTTCATAAAATGGTTTTAAAATATTATCTTACAAAGATAATTTAAATAAATGGGTACATCCCATTAGTTATAGTGGTCCCAAAGTAAAACATCATTTTGTGTAAAACACTTTAATATTACTACGACCATACATCCGCTCTGCCTTGCCTTCATGAACAAATCTTAAACACCGAGAAAATATGTTAAAAGGTCGCCTAAAAGTGGTGAGTTCATAGGTTTAAATTAAAATAGTAAGCTTGGACCATAAGCAAAGGCATATAATCATTACAACGAATATAATGATATATGTATGAATGTCTATTACGTTAGCTCTAAGTTCATGCAACCGACACTACGACAGCTTCAGTATGCTAAAAGATGTCATACAATATAGGGCCCATAGCAAGTGTTTTGTCCTCAACACTTGGTTCCAAAATTTTTGGGGTTTAAAGAATATATTTGTTTAAACCTTTTTTTAAAACCGTTGGTTTTAAATTCCGGGAAAAAAAAATTTTAAAAGTTTTTTTTAAAAAAAAAATTTTTTTTTTAAAAAAAATTTTTAAAGGGTTTTTGGTAAAGTTTTTTTAAAAATTTAAATTTCTTACAAGGGTTTTTTAAATTTTTCCCCCTTAAAATTTTTTTGGCCAAAAACCCCTTTTTTTTTTAAAAAAATTTTTAATTTTAAAAAATTTTTTTTAAAAAGGGTTTTCCCGGCCTTTTTAAGGTTTTAAATCTTTAATTTTTGGGTTTTTTTCCCGGGGGAAAAATTTTCCCCAAACCGGAAATGGGTTGGGGGGAAAAAGGGTTTTTTTTTGGGGGGAAAATTAAATTCCCCAAAATTGGGGAAAATTTTGGGGGCCCTTTAAAAAGGGAAAAAAAAAAAAAAAGGGAAAAATTTAAAAGGGTTTTAAAAAATTTTAAAAATTTAAAAGGAAACCAATTTAAAAATTTTTTTTTTAAATTTTGGGGTTTAAATGGTTTCAAGCCCCAAATTTTTCCCAAAATTTTGGGGAAAAAAAAATTTTTTTAAACTAAAAATTTTTTTTTTTAAAATTTAAAAAAGGGATAATTAAATTTTTTAAAAAAAAAAACCCAAATTTTCCAAACCAAAAAAAACCCTTCCCCCTTTCCCTCCAAAGGGCCGGAAAGGGGGCCCCCCTTTTTCCCAAAAAAAATTTTTTTAAAAAAAGGGAAAATTTTTTCCCAACCCCAAAAAAAACCCGGAAAATTTTTTTCCGGGTTTTTTAAAAAAATTTAAAATTTTTTTTCCCCCCCTTCCCCCCCCCTTTTTTTTCCCTTAAAAATTTCCAATTGTTTTTAAAACCCCAAAAAAAAAAAATTTAAAATTCCCCCCCAACCCCTTTTTCCCTTTTCCCCAAAAGCCTTTTTAAAAAGGCCCCCCCAAAGGGAAAAAAAAAATTTTTGCCCTTTAAAATGACCACTTAAGACTAAGTTTCCATTGTTTGTTTATCAAAAACGCAAGTATTACACATCAAAGTACCTAAGTACATAATCAAATTACTAAATTTCTATAAGACTAAGCCCTCATTTTCTTGGCTTGCTTCTCGACAGGAAACTGTCTTTAACCATAGGATGGCCAAGTCAAGTTCTAAAGTAACAAAACTATACTCATATTGTAAAGTTGTACATCTTATACTTACAAACTTAAATGAAAACAAGACATCACAAAAACACTTCATTATGAATGTTTACATAACAACGAAAAAAAATAGAAATCATGAGGAAGGTAAAGACTATGAACCTTATCAAGAATGAGATGTGAGTATGTTGGTGAGAGCCAAGTCGAGGGACCTCCACACAAATCAACTCGTATACCGATTTTTGAGCAAACCCAACAACTTCTTGGTCACTTTGAGAATATTACTCTCTTGTGGTGAGTTTGAGTTTTTGATTTGTGGGTGTCCTTGGTCTCTCAATGTTACTTATGAAGAGGTTAAGAGGAAAGTCCTTGGTCATCTCTTTTCATCTTGAAGTTTTGTTTGAAGCCAAAATGGCTTACTTCAAGACATACTGAATCTTTGGACATAAAAGATATAGTGGTGCAAAGATTTTACTTCTTCCTTGTGATTTGTTTTGATCTTCCTTGGATCCCTTCAAGATAGAGGAGCATCTAGGAGATTTGGGAAGCAAGGTTTTTCATGGATTGGGTATGAGAGAGGTGAGTGTGTTGGATGAAGATGTTGGTTTATCTTCTATTGGAAATATTCGGCCTAGGGAGGGAGTACAAGATAGAGGTTGAAGATAGATCTTGATTCCTTTTTCTTGGTTCTTGGTCTTGCCGTGAGTGGAGAGGTAAGACAAAAGGGTTGGTATTTTAATTTTATCAACTCTTTTCTTGTAAGGGTATAATAAGAGTTTTAATAAAATGTTAATGTAAGTGAATGTAAGTAAAGTAGGTGTATTGCATACTTATGTTTATTTTGTGTAAGTATTTGTATGTGAGATAAATTTTGTATAAAATGTATGCATTTACATTATAGTTATGTATGTTTGCACTTGAGTCTAATCAAGCCGTTGTTTAAGTGATAATGTGTTTAAGTATTTTGTGTCCCGCGAAGTCATATTGTGACCAAGGTATCATCGTTTGACAACTTTTTACCCGTGGTATTTTATTGTTATGTGTTTGAATTATTTTATCCTTGTAATATTCCATGTCGCTGACATTTGTTAATTGTTTTAGCGAGTCCTTATCATAGTGTCGTGCACGCAGTAGTGTCGGTCACCGGAAGAACGAGATAACCTCTCGCCTTATAATTTAAATCATAAGACAAAATAAAATATTCATAAAATGATATGAATGCAAAAGTGGTGCAAGCTTACTCATCAGATGCGAGTTAGCTACTCAAATGATCGCAAAGCTTATGCATGCTTAATAAATTTGGCTTAGTAAAATGAATTACTAATTATCGCTAAATTTTGGTGAAAATTTACCGTGTGTCACATAAGTACCCTTTAAATGCGCCGTCCACTATAAGTAGTGGCGAAGATGGTTCACAAACGCATGAATCACAGATAAACAATTTTTAAAATTATAATATCAAACTGCTTTTGCATGCACTTATAAAAATTTGAACAAGACTTACCGATGCACCAATGGCATCGAATAAAATTTCAAAACCCTTGATTGCTTTTCTTGATACGTGTGACCGTCCTCGGTTTTTTTTTTATAAGTTGTGTGAAGAATACGTAGCATTTCAAACGATTCTAATGGTGAACCTCTTAACAATTGTAACCCATAATCCTTCCTCTCCATCCTTGTTGGTAAGATATAGATGTTTTATATTGTGCCATGATATCTTTTTGTATATCTCTCCTTTCAAATCACGGCTACCATCTTCTAGTTTATCTTTCATAATGTGAGCAATAACTTTTTGTTTGCATTTCGATGGTTAGGATATGTTTGGGTTCGGGACACGTGAATATCATTCATGCTTGTAATTTGAAAACATCTAAATTTGGCCAACGTCCGGCATTAATATACCATGCACATTGTGCATAATGGAAGCATTTTATGTTGTAAGTTATAGGGTTAGTTTTTTCAAACAAATTCATAACCATCTTGTAAAGCTTTCAACCTGTATGCCAAGTCTAATTCCGCCTAGTTAAAAAACCTTATTGATTTTTATTTCGCTTTGTTGTTATAATCCTTTGTAGGCATAGGTTTTGGCGTAAAGTGGTGGTTCAGAACTTGTGGATATGTTCAAAAAATTTGGCCATTTATGGTTACCGGGTGTTTGGTTTTATTTAATTCATCAAAACAATCATTTTCATCATCTTCGTATCCAAAGAAAAGCAAATGATGACCCCGGTTTTGTAAAATTTGCCTCATCTTTATAACTCGAGCCATCATATTCTGTCACAACCGAATGAAAAGCAAATGATGACCCGGTTTTGTGAAATTTGCCTCATCTTTATAACCCGAGTCATCATCTTCCCTGCTTTTTATCGAATCGAAAGCACATGATGACCCCGGTTTTGTGAAATTTGCCTCATCTTTATAGTTATAGTCATTGTTTTGAAAATCATTTGATGGGCCGATGTTTTCTTACCATTGTAGGGAAAAATTATAAAACTCGCACTTGTCGAAGTTGAACCAAGAGTTGTTGTTTCTTCCATTGTTTTAGATTGCGAAACATACAACCGTATAAGTTCAAGCAGGAGACTCTAAAGCACATTGAACAAAAAAGTTTACCTCGTTGTCGCTCTCAGAACATCGAGTCGAAAGTCACCAAGGGACTTTCACATTTAAATTTAGTCGGCATTTTGCTTCAATTTAAACTTATTCACCACCGCATCAACTAACCTCGAATATGTTATATCATGATCCATAATCACACCGCGCTTTATTTCGTGTATAACATTATGTGATAAAAAGTTTATTTACTAGTCACATCCGTGTTCATATAAAGTCTCCGAAAAGTCATATTCATGTCATATTTCGTGTATAATATTATGTGATCAAAAAGGCTTATTTACTAGTCACATCTGCTTTCTCTCAGAAGTCTCGACAAGTCATATTTCGTGTATAATATTATGTGATAAAAAAAGTTTGTTTACTAGTCACATCTTTCTCTCAGATAAAGTTTCGACATGCCATATTCATGTCGATTTGTGTAATAGCATGTATGTGTAAATTTTACCCAAAATATGACACAGAAACCGACAAGTGTATGACACGGTTTTAACCCTATTTAAGGCTTACTTTGTCATTCAAAATCAATTAGTAATTTATCCATTGTCAACAAAATCAAATGTCGGACAACATACCCTTCGATCTGCAAGTTGATATCATGAATAGACTTCCAGTTAAGTCGTTACTACAATTTCGTACTGTGTCAAAGAGATGGAGGTCTTCAATAGACTTTTCCAACTTCATCCGTAGCTACGGCTTTCGTGATACAAATATGTGTTGTTTTAATTTAACATATATGCAAGGTAATGTAGGTTTTATGTTTTCAGTTAATGGAAGTTTAGCTTTCACGCACCTAGATACAACTCTTCATCTTCCAACTCTTAAGCCAATTGCTACTCAAGGCGTCCGTGCTTTTCATATGGTTCAAACATGATGGTCGTTATTTGGAACCCATCAATAAAACGATCTATAGGGTATTAGTCCCTAGCTTCTTGAATCAACCCGATTCACCAAAATGGTCATCGGTTTTGGTGTACGCCCCGATAATTTAGACCTAACAATTTTAAAAATTAATTACCCGTTATACGGTGAAGGGCCATGGTACGTGTCAGTGTATACCTTGAGTTCGAGACGCTGGAACCATATTGAAAATGACCTTTTGCCTCGAGAAGGGATTAGACTAAAAAGGTCTGGCCAAGCAGTAGTGGGTGGTAAAATTTACTGGCTTGGTTATGAAAAATTTCTTTTCAATGATGGTATTTTGTACAAACGCTATATGGTAGTTTCATTTGATTTGGTTAGTCACCAATTTACCGACGTAGGCATACCAGAAGAGATAAGACGCATGGTTGGACCTCCATTCCATATATCCCAGCTACGGAACTCTGTTGTAACTTCGTGAAGTTTCCTAGCGATGGGTACAAAGTTTTGTGCATGGTCATTAGAAATTGATGGTGCTATTGTATCATCGTACAGTGCTATTCACCATCCCATACCCAATAGAGAATGTGGTAAAATTAGTTGGGTTTACTAAGGATGATGATCCAATTATTGAAGCTAAGATCGACTAAGAGATAGCTCACTCGCTACAAGTGTACGAGCGAAGCTCAATTGTTTCAAGACATGGGTATTGAAGCGAATGGTGGTTCATTTTCATTGGTGCATATAAAGAATCACTAATTCTTCTTAATGAACCAAATCATACCATCGTGGTTTAGTTTTAGTATTTTTATCTTGAGCGATCTCGTTGTATTATGAATGTTTTATTTTTTCCACCATCAATGAAGTGTTTGTGTTCCAAACTCTGTGCTTGTAGTGAAGAAACAAATATTATTAAGACAATCTTAAATCATACACGACACATGTGAATACCAATGATTCTTTCATATGTAATTATGGCGTTCATCTGCTTTAGCATCCTCATTCTGAAAGTGTTCTTGTTCTTCCCATTCAACCATTTGATCACAAGTGTAATCCGCTTGAGTTAAGTTCTTGTTTCCTTCTTCACCGCCACTTGTGTATTCTCTATCACATGCTCCATCATTTCGCCAAAGTAGCATTTGGCAATATATATTTTCAATATTAAAATCGACACCGCCATGGTCAATGTAGATTTCATGTTGCCTAGCAGCAAATATCAAACATTACATGCATATCATAGTTGTTTCTTAGTTTTATGGTGCTTGAAATGCCGGTGTGGTACTTCATAAAAAGTGCATGAATACTCATGTCAATGATGTTAAACAAATATTGCTTGAGCTCTTCTAGCTTCATTCTTGGAATGTTGATGTTCATCTTCCAACCATTTACGACGTTGGTTTTCCGCCATAGCAAACCAATTGACCCTTGTTGTGAACAGGAAAATTGAAAATGGTTTGTGTATATGGTGTAGTAGGTTTAGTTTTTTATTATACTTAACGCTTAATGCGCACACGCCTTCCGCTTTGTTTTTCTCCGAACCATTTCATGTATATAACGGACACGCCTTGACGCTTTAGTTTTGTATCTTCCGAATTACACCGCAAATGCTTCTTCCATTGAACCATCATTTGGAATCAAATTTGTGCTTAAACTGTTTGATGCTCACAAACAAAATTTGAGTCAGGCAAGATCTTTGCGATGTCGTATATAACATCAATGTCATAATCATCTTCAATTGCTTTCAGCCCCATTAAAGTTTGGTTTTGTGGCAACGCGTAATATAGAAAGTTGACCTTTGTTGGTAATTTTCTCTCTAGATACTTAACCATATCTCGAAAACCAAATTGTGGAACATTTATATTGATGTTTGAACCATCTTGATATGTTATTGGGTTAAGTGTAAAGTTTCCGTTGTAGTTGATAGTGAATTGTAATGTAGTATTGTTAGATGTTGACATTTGATGAGTTAAAGAATGAAGAATGTGTATATATATATAATTATTGAAAGTTGTCATACAACTATTGATGTTGTCATATTTCGTGTAAACATGTATGTGAATTATAGAAAGTCATTGACTTGTCAAATACATGTCCCTAATTGCTTACTGACAAGCCTAAAAAGTTGTCATACAATTATTGAATGTTGTCATATTTCGTGTAAACATGTATGTGAGTTACAGAAATTCATTGACTTGTCAAATACATGTCCCTAGTTGCTTACTGACAAGCCTAAAAAGTTGTCATACAATTATTGAATGTTGTCATATTTCGTGTAAACATGTATGTGAGTTATAGAAAGTCATTGAATGTCCCTATATTATTACTGACATGTGTAAAAGTTTTCGTATAATTATTAAAACATGACAAAAAGTTGTCATATTTCGTGTTAAACACTATGTGATATACACCCTATATATACAACATCTAAAAAGAATTTTAACAAACATAAGAATTAACCAAAACTATATACTAACATACATCTACTCAACAAACATACAAATGTCGGCTAATTTCCGTAAATTCAAATGTAAATTACATTTCAATGGCAAGGAAAGTGGTGTCATTATGTACAAAGTGACATCGCTACTCATTAATGGTTGAAATGTTGGTGAACAAACTCGAGTTGGATGCAAACATGAACTCAAATTGTCGTTTAGGCTAAGCCCATCAGATACAATGACGGAGATTAAAGACAACAACGACGTTACTTTATTTGTTACGTGTGCTTGTGCTTCCGCTGATGGTATAATACATTTGTACATTGATCTGCCCAGGGAAAGTGCAAGTACAATAGCACACACGAGGATAATACCAGGTCCAGCGGGTATTCTTCAAATGGCCAAGCTCCGCAAAAATACTGACATTAGGGAAGGAGGCCCCTCGTCTGTAATGCCAACCCAAGAGTATGTCAGGAGAATAGAGGAGGATGCATCCGAAGATGATCATTTTACGCGTGACCCATGGCTAAGTGCGCTTGGCTATCTAGATGCTTTTGGGATCATGGTAGATGCTTGTTTAGGTGATATGAAAACCTTTTGTAAAAAGGGAAGCTTGAATCGTTGTAGTCATTATCAAGTCTTGTACACCAAATGTGCTTGGTGACCTAACTGTGACACTCAAAGATCCATCGTGAACAATGTCCGTTCTAATTCATCACAAAGTACTAGAAGAGGATAAGGGTTACGCCAAGTCTATCTGTCGGTGTTGTTTTGATACTAAAGAAGGTCTCAAGTGTTCACACCAAAACCACATAACCATTACCTTAACATCACTTTGAAAACATTGTTGAGGTTTACCACAAGGATACCGCTTATCGTTGATGTTTAAATTGGAGTTTCGCTTTTTAATTTGTATCATGTTTATCTTGTATTTCTTTATGTTTTATTTAACCCATCGCCTAGACTTTCGCTTTTAATTTGTATCATCTTTATCTTGTATTTTTTATGTATTTATTTAACCCATCTATCGCTTTTCATTTAACTCATCTACAAAACTTTAGTTATCGACTTGTCAAATATCTTGTGATATGTAACATACACAAACTTTCATTAGATAAAAATATATATACAAACGGTTCAAAATACATATACAAATGGTCAACTAATCATATCTACATCCGCTAGTATTCTCACAACGGGTATTATAAAAATGATGAGCCATAACAAATCTAAAGTCCCTAAAATACTGTGAAGGGTTACTAATAACCGGTGGTGGGATCATACTTGTACAAAATCGATGCATAAGCCAACATACAACTACTCCACAATCCCTACCATTTGACTGCTATGGAGCAAGAAACCATTTTGAATCATTATAAGAGAATGAGAAGTTAAAATGTGGCATTTGGTAACGCCAAAATATCCTTGGAGTCAGAAACTTTCATTTAAGACTTTAGTCCATCCAACTAGATGTCGCCGCAACTTACCCGACCTACTCTTATTATCCATCGAGTCGAAAATGAAATATGAGAATTCGAAGATCTACGACACCTAGAACCCGTGGTTGCCTTCGGCATGGAACGGCATATACACCTACAAAGATAAAATCATTAGCTTACATACAATTAAATAGCTTATTAAAATACTAAACACATTTAAGTCATTAAACAAAAATACTTACCACTTGTACCTCATCCCAGATGGGTACGGACGTGTCCTCCCACTTATCGCCCTCGTAATGCACTATCCGTCACAAGTAAGAAGAGAAATGCCTGAGCATACGATGCAAGTGTTGATTTCGCATCGTCTGTGGAGCACCAGTTGGCCTCGACGAATTAGAAGCTCACCCATGCATTCATATGCTAATTCATATCAAAAATATTAAAATTATTTATAAGCATTCTATAAAAAAACTATTCAAATACATTATAAACATGTAATAATAAACTTACATCATCTAAGCCAACCATTACTTGGGACCTTGGAACAAAAGGGAGCAATTCACGCCAAAAATTGTTCACACGCAAAACCCATCACATGACAAACCATGAATACGGGTTTAGGGTTCATCGAGAAAGTATTTAAGTCTTCATATACCGTGACGCTTAACCTAAATAGCCAAAAGTAATATCAATAATAAGTTGTTAATCATTGTTAAATTTCAAGATTATTCACGTCGTTTTATGATTACCTTAGCAGAGTCAACGTTATAAAACGAAATGTACTCTCTAGTATAATTTTCCCGTAAAAACTCAACTCTATCCCTCTCTTCGTGATCATCATTGACCCTATCGTCTTCTTCATCAATAGCTTTTCCAAGATCTAACGGGCTAATATTTGATGAAATGGCATTATCCTTATGCCTACCATCCCGTTTATTGGGAATAGGAGTCGTGTCTGGCAAACGATCAAACGGGCTGCACAAATAACGGCTAGGACGAACATCTCTCTTTCCTCGATTAATAGCACCCTAACACGGAACACATATACATGCAACTATTATAGTAGAAAAATTAAATAAAGATATATACTTATGTGGGTTATAAATTTACCGCAACACACGATTAGCTACGGGGGTGTGATGCACTAGCTTGTTGCATTGTTACCCGACCACGGACCAAACCTTGTTGTGGCATAGGCGCCCTAGAGTGAGGCGTCGGTTGGTCATATACGCAGTGCCCACCGTGGCGATCGGTGGTGAGATACCCCTCAAAGAAAGAACTCTCGGGGGGGTAGGAAACCCCATCTCCTCGACCACCTCACCAAATACCTACATACAATATTATAATGTTTAGTACTTTTAAACAAATTAATAAACTATATACATGCCGTTGGTAAACCTACTGCGCTCGGTTCCAATTACTTCCGGCCCACCGTCCGAAACCCTAAATACAATATTATAATGTTTAGTAATTTTAAAACAAATGATTAGCAACAAAAAATATGCAAATAAAACATACCCATGCGTTCGGGTTCCAATTACTTCAGCCCAATGTCCGAAACCCTAAATACAATATTATAATGTTTAGTAATTTTAAAACAAATGATTAGCAACAAAAAATATGCAAATAAAACATACCGCTGCTCGGTTCCAATTACTTCAGCCCAATGTCCGAAACCCTAAATACAATATTATAATGTTTAGTAATTTTAAAACAAATGATTAGCAACAAAAATATGCAAATAAAACATACCGCTGCTCGGTTCCAATTACTTCTAGTTCCAAACGTCCAAACCCTAAATACAATATTATAATGTTTAGTAATTTTAAAACAAATGATTAGCAACAAAAATATGCAAATAAAACATACACTGCTCGGGTTCCAATTACTTCGGCCCAATGTCCAAACCCTAAATACAATATTATAATGTTTAGTAATTTTAAAACAAATGATTAGCAACAAAAATATTCAAATAAAACATACATGCTGCTCGTGTTCCAATTACTTCCAGCCCACCGTCCAAACCCTAAATACAATATTATAATGTTTAGTAATTTTAAAACAAATGATTAGCAACAAAAAATATGCAAATAAAACATACCACAAGATTCGGTTCCAATTACTTCAGGTTCAAATTAGAAACCCTTAATTTAATATTATAATGTTTAGTAAATTTTAAAACAAATGATTAGCAACAAAAAATATGCAAATAAAACATACCGCTTCGGGTTCCAATTACTTTCGGTTCAATAAGTAAACCCTTAATTCAATATTATAATGTTTAGTAAATTTTAAAACAAATGATTAGCAACAAAAATATGCAAATAAAACATACCGCTGCTCGGGTTCCACTACTTCCGGCCACCAAGCGAAACCCTTAATTCAATATTATAATGTTTAGTAATTTTTAAAACAAATGATTAGCAACAAAAACTTATGCAAATAAAACATACCCGCGGTCGGGAAACCACTAAATCCACTAAAGAAACCAAATATTTTTGGAACATTGTGTCGTGTTCCTTAATCTTGGCACTGAGCCTTTGTCAAATCCTCTAGTTCCGCTAAATGACGATAAACGACTCGAACATCGTCACAAGCCTATATTGGTCCGAAAGTGGGGTATTGGTGGTGGTTCAATACTACGCCTCAAAAATGCCATGCTATCACGGAACCAACCCTTCGACTCATATGCATCGGGTACAAGTCTTAATGTAGGTTCCGCTACCTAAAATTTATATAACAACAAATACGAATATTGTTATGAATCACTAAAACTGAATGGCATGATTAAATAACAACTCACCAATAAACTATCCAGTAACAACGCTTAAACGGCCGCTTGTAACGCCAAGCACACACTCTCGGATGGAGCTCGTGATTTATTAAAAAATCTAGTGCGTTGTCTAGATAAGTCTCCAAAATCCACGCCTATAAAAAATAATTGGTTAATTACTTTAACATTATATATATACATAAACAACAAAACTAAAATTATATATATATACATACCTTAAAGGCCCATGTAAAGCCGATCAACAGATACTTAGGGTTCTTTACCTTACCCTCGGGTCGGGCGGTGGTGGCTTCACAAAAAAAGCTTCAAGACGTGAATCTACTGCACCAACTAACTGACTGTACAATGTCGGCCACACGTACGAACCCCAAGGATATATGTTCCAAGCATCAAGATTATCTACTAAAGCCATGCACCATGAGGGGACTACGTACTTAACCTCGTGGCCTAACAACACCATCTCCAACAACCCTAGCAAACTAACACGAACGACATCGATATCGACAAGCTTATCAAAGGCATCGCTAGAAATAAATTCATTCAACACTCCAACAGTTATCGAACATCCATCATAACGTGAGTCAAAAACACGTCTCCTAAGAGGAGTAGGTTGATCTTTATATTTGTCTTGAAAATCAACACCAAATCTCAAGCCAGTTACTAAACAAAACTCCTCTCTACCAAATCTCAACTCAAAATCTCCTACACGATACCTCAATTGAGCGACTTCGTGTCTCCGGTTGAGGTTCAAGTTGACATAAACTCATAATGTAATAAAATACATGACTCGTGATTTGTTCTATGTCAAACATCCATCCGAAACACGTCGCCTAAACAATACTTCCTTATTGGTATTCTCAAATTTTTTTTAAGGTAATGAACCAATTTAAGCTTACTTCTACTGTAAGGTCAATCGGCAAAATCCTAAAATAACAATTAATAACAAGATATATTATTAACTACACAATAAGCATAAAACACCAAATAATGATATCGGAAGAAAAATAAATATTTACCGGAACAACAAGTGCCATATTAACAAACAAACACGTTAACACCTACCCACTACCACCACCGAACCACCTAAGAATGAGAACCATAGCCTGCCGTGCCACCACCAACTGCCGGCACCACCACCAACAGCACCACCAACTGCCTTCACCACCAACTGCCGGCACCACCAACACCACCACCACCACCACCAACTGCCTTCAACACCACCACCACCAACTGCCTTCAACACAACAACAACACAACGAAAAAATAAAAAAAAAAAAAAAAAAAAAAGGCAAATTTTTTTCAACTTTCGGAAGGGAGAAGACGAACACAAAAACACACTCCTTTATCACTCCAAATGAAGATCAAACATTGAATCAAAATCTAATATTTGGATAGTAAAGATCGAATAGTCATTTCAAAAAATTTGCAGGTTCAATTTTGCTCATTCCCTAGGTGAAGAGAGAGTATTTCGCTACAAAATATATGTGAAATGGTAGCTTTTTCCTCTTTGTGTCAGTCGGTGTCCCCACAATGTTAGATTTCGCTGCTACTTAGTGGCGAGATGCTTTTTTTTTTTTTTAATTACGCACGTTAATTTAATGGGGTAACGACACGTGTTCTTTAAGCATTTCTCCACCAGTTGGTAGCGAAATGGGTGGCCTTTTTTGATATAGCAAAAAAAGAGGTCCTCTGCGGGACACGAGAGGCCTCTCGTAGGCCTTGCAAGTAATTTTCACATTTAAGAAAGATGTAAATGAAGTAGCTATTCCACAAAAATTGGAAAAAAATACTTTGACAATATGAATCACCTTTTGTCTTTTGAGTCTCAAGATTGATCGGCCTTATGGCAGGGTTAGGTCCTAAAAGTCTCTCAAACAAAGATATTAGCTTGGAATAATTATGCTCTTCATCAAACTTCATGTTCACAACTATCTCAAGAAATTGCTTAAAAGGAGCAGGGCAGAAACGACACAACATCTCCGGAGATGTAGCCATTTTCTTCTTGCATACTAAAAATGATCTATTATCCCCCTAACAAACATCAATATGCTTATTATCAGAATTATCCCAACATTAATATAAACTGACATCAAAAGATACTTGTAACCAAACAATACCTCATACCCTTGCCAAGGTAACCTCCCACGATTAAGAAACACAAGTGTATAAGCAAGAGATTCTAGATCGTCTCTTCTACTGGATGTACTTCCTAGATGTGCATGCACACTAGCATATCTAATTGTTCCTCTGCGGTAATATGAGAAAGATATGTTGTGACAACTGGCAATTTAGGGAGTCTATTTTAGGTAACCGCATTACATTAAACTAAACCGAGCTTTTGCCTTTATCACTATTTTCATCGACCATGACTTGATTTTATATCATTTATTGGTTTTTATGATTTATTTTATTATTGGATGAGTTATCGTGTGAGTTTTAACTCTTTTTTATAGGCACTATTCGATTCGGCACTATAAAAGCCTAAAACGAGAAATAACGTAACTTTTAGACCGTAACTCAAAAATTGACAAATAAATAGTCAAAACTCGTGGAAAAACATAAATAAACATAATAGAAATTCGAATGAACGTCGTGGGACAATCGTAGGACAGTATATGAGCTCGGGAATGGGTAAACGGGATAGTTTACAAAAAAGCACGACTCCGACCCCTCCACTTATTGAAATCCGACGCCCCCTCCTCCCCTATTTGTTTATTTTTAAGTCCCTAGTTCTCAACTATAGATAACCCCCTCATACCTCATAACTCTCTTTTGCTTCTCTCTCTAAAACACACACACTACTTTCTCTCTCACTACTTTCTCTCTCTACAAACCCTAACCCTAAAATGCCGCTCCTTATAAAATCCGGCCATTTTCCGGCCAACTTCCGGCGAGTGAACATACACCTCCACCACCATCATAAAGATCTTTTCATCCTCTTTCCAACCATATATGGCACGCGCCATATAGACCTCTATAACACCTCCAAATCTTGAAATTAAGATTCGTAATTCTAGGGTTTTCATCAAATCTTGTAGATCGGGTTGTAAAAAGGTAAATGGAACATGGGTCAAGCTTGTTTTGGCCATGAAAAGCCACATATGGCTCTATTTTAATTCATACATGGGACGAATTTTGGGGCTTCTTGTTTAAACATGGGATTAAAACTAATTAACACTTAAATAAACATGTAGCTAGTGTTTTGGTATCATGTGGTGTATCATATTGTTGGGTTTTAGCATTTTAGGTCAAGTTTTAGGTTTTTGATTAGGAATAGTTGATGGGTTTGATGTTTGGTTAATGATTGGAGGTTGATTGATTTTGTTTGGATGTTGTGGAAGCCATTTGGATGGTGTTTGGTTGTGGTGATGGGGTGTACGCATCATGAAACCCACGTATGGGTCGTGGGTGGTGTTGTACGTGGCCCACATGGACCACGGGTCCGGGTCGAGTCGTTGTGGTAGCTTTTTGGTTGATGTTGTTGGTGTTTGGATGAGACGTGTGGAGCCGAAAAGCTTCTAGAGCTTGTTTGGTTCGCGTGGTCTTAACCGTGACCGTGTCATGACCATTAGGGTCATAACATTGGTTTCGGGTATATTTGGTAGTTTGATTGGTTGGCGAGATTGATTTGAGATTGAATTGCGCTATTATGACTTTTATTTGGACTTAATATATAAATTGTCAACTTTGAGCGACGTCGGTGTTACTTTGACTTTTTAGTTAATAGTTGACCCCGACAACTCCGTAACATGGATTTTAGTATAGTGAGTTTGGTTCAATAAAGATCAAAGAAAAACTAAAGATCAAATAAATTATTCTCAACCACTCATTTTTTCATTAAAACAATAAAATAAACTTTCACCTTCATTTTTAAAAACTAAATATCTCATAAACCATTGATCGTTAGACGAAACTAATCATACCATCACGACAAGCATAAAATTACCTTTAATTTGATATCCTACATCATATAGTTTCGACGAATTTTTTTTTCGACTTTTTTGTGGGTTTAGGGTTTACGGTTAGGTTTTAGGTTTTTAAGGTTTAGGGGTTTGACTTTTTTGAGTTAAGCTTTTTAGGGGTTAAGGGTTTAGGTTTCTTACGGTTTAACGGATAGGGTTTAGGTTTTTTTGTTTTAGCGGTTAGGGTTTTAGGGGTTTAGGGATTTTAGGGGTTTAAGGTTTTAGAGGTTTAGGGTTTTAGGGTTTAGGGGTTAGGGTTTTTTTGGTTTAGGGGTTAGGGTTTTTAGGGTTTAAGGGTTGTGTTAACACAAAGAAGTATTTTTAAAATTTTCATTTATAGTTTAATATATCGAAACCCGCAAAAAAGGATAAAAAATAAGTTCGTCAAAAGTATACAATATTGGATCTCTATAGAAAGATAATTTTATTCTTTATGGTATAATTAGTTTTATATAACTATTAACGGTTTGTGAGATATTTAATTTTTAAATATAAGGGTGAAAGTGAATTTAATTAATTTGATAAAAAATGAATGGTTGAGATTAATCAATTTGATATTTAGTTTTTATGTGATCTTTATTGATCTCACCCCTTAGTATAGTTTGGACTATTGATTAATTAAAAGCCGAGAAGTCATGAATCGTGCTTGTGGACTCGAAACGAATAACGATATGAAACTAATATTGAAATTTGACGAAATATATATATTTATGAAAATGCTAATAAACTATGAAACATAAATAATAAAAAGGTTTTTATACCAAAGATATCGATAACAAGACTTGTTTTGTTATTTACTATTTTAATGGAAACTAACGACTAAAAATGGAAAGGTTTTATAATAAATAAGTAATTAATGTTTCGAGTGCACGTTTATCGAAATATGCCAATTATGGGCATTTAATACTAGTTTCAAGTATTTATTTACTTACGTTGTGTGCATGGGTTACGGATGACCTAACATTAATAGCGTCGATTCACGTGGGTAGCGGACTTATTAGGTTGACGAATCTAATAAGAGATCGCTAGGTACGTAGTATAACGTTATTAATGGGTGAATTATCCTTATGACTCGTTAGGATGTGACCGGTTTATGGGATAATAACCGACATGAATAAATAATTGAGTTTATCGAGTTGACGAATTCGATAAGGTCTACTATTTATTCCGAAACTTATTGGACTATGGAGCTTATCGTTTAGATGTCTCATCGTATTGCATTGAGTCACATATTGGTTGTTTGAGTGCATTCATGGCATCATATTGAGTCGATACACCCACATGAGGATACCAAACACTAGGACTAAACGGTGAAACGAGACACTTTTGGAGATAACGAAAAGGAATACATTAGGGTAGATAACGTTGATTTTGGGAAATATATATTAAAAATGGTTTACATTAATAGGTTGTGCCGAGTCGATAGTTGATGTGCCGTGATTAGCTGTTATCTTCTGCTAGTGTTTACTTGTGCGTTGCTTGCTTGAGGTGAGTTTCATAGCCCCACTTTTATGTATGTTTTTAACTATATTGGGGTGAGAATCATGCTACTATTTTTGGACCTTCTAAACTATTTTGATTTGCTTATGTGCTTGACTGATTAGATAGATATGTGGTAGTTGTTGCCTTAGTCTAGGTAGCAATCCTAATTGCTATAACACTTGCCTAGCTAAGTATAGACTTCTACCTCGACCTAGTCCGAGGTTAGCAATCGTTCTAGACTTTGCTACGATCAGGTCGGGCTAGTGTCGCTAGGGGCCCGTGATGATACCGGATATGATATTTGTTTGTGATTGATGTGTATCTATCTTAGGTCTCGTGATAGCAAATTAACTCCTACAGTCCACTACTTTTATCTTGAATTTAAACCCATGAACTCACCAAATAAGTAGTGACCTTTTAGCATGCTTTCTCGTGTATTTAAGTGATGTTTGAGTGCGTGTTCGGTGGAAGCTTGGTAAGGAGGCATGGTCAAGGATCATAATCAAACTATGATAATTTATGGGGTCCTATTTTTATTAAATCATGTTTGGGCCTAATATTTACATTTTGGGATTAATGTTTTGAATATTTAAATTTGGGATTGGTTTTGAATGAATATGACTATCTTGTTTGCTATACTTGTGTGAGATACCATTCCAATTGTAACGCCCCGAAAACTTGATTAAGTCTTCCGCTGTACCGAGATTTGGGGGTGTTACATATGTTATGAAAATGAAATGAATATTAAACTCTAGACTTATATTTAGTTAGGGAGTGTTTGGCTTAGCTTATAAAAAAAGCTTATGCTTTTTGCAAAAAGCCTAACTTTGCTGTTCAAAAGCTAATAAGCACTATGTTACAACTTACAAGTGTTTGGCGCTTATTTTATTTTACTAGTTAAATAAACTACTACACTTCAAATTAGTTAAGCAAATCACCCGCCAAGAAAGCCGAACTTTTACCTTAACATGTCGCCTTTAATCATAATCAACATTTACCATGTTGACCACTAGCATGTCTCCGCCACTTCATTGTCGCATTTCATATATCGATGGATGTGTTAACGAGATAAGTAGAAAGTGTAGATAATCATCTAAGAATGAGATGTCTTACCAAGCCCTAGGTCAAGAAATAGTTTCTTTTCTTGAGATGTTGATGGTTGACCAAGTAAAATGTTCTCCGGATTTACATGACCATGTACGTAACTAATTCAGATAGACAAATAGTAGTAATTCAGCACAATTGCATTAAGAAATCAACTTAAACATTAACCTTTTCCTTTAAAAGAGAAAAAAAATCTCAAATTTAGAAGTAATAAAAACAAATAAGCATAAATCGAATTGGCATACCCTCTTGATTGCATCTTTTCCAAAATCGACAAAGCCTCCACAGCTATACCAGCTACCATTTCAGACGACATCCTGGCAAACACGCAAAAAATCATCAAATAGAATACATGTTGTAGTAAGAGGCAGCACGGAAAACTCAATATCAATCAATAGGTTTAAATCAAGTTCTCTTTTGCAACAAAAAATCAAAAATCAAGTTACTCATCATATGATATATAACATCAACTACCACTTAATAGATTCAATCACATGAATGAATTCTAGTTTCTATTACTCTTGGTATACAATTTCCATGAAACAAAAAAAGAAAAGAAATGGAACACAATATGCATTGTTTCATATTAAAATGCAAGAAATGACATGATAAATAAGTACAAAACATTGTCTTATGTTAACATGATTAGGAACTCACGCTACCCGTAAGAATTCCATATGTCCCACAAACTATGCCCCAACATATCCATGACCCGAAAATAAGATTTAAAAATGGAGAAATGATTATCGTAATTTTTAATCGTTATTCATCTATATGAGCAGGAATACTTATAAGCATACCATCACATAGTAATCTCCTTTCTTTCCTTTATAGTGAACTTTGGCACTCCATGACCGCCACCAAGGGTACTGCTCCACAAAATCACATTTGTCCTTGTTTAAATTAAATTTGAAGAAAAGAAAGAGATATGTTAATCCATTTTCACATAAAATTTCTTAGGATGGTTCAAGGCAAGTTTGTGCCTTGACCAACTTTGATCAAGATGTGAGTTAGGATAGGCCATGTTTTCTGATATGGTGTTTTGTAGTGCAGTGAGAAAAATATGCAGTATGTATGCAAATTAGGACAGAACAAATATGGAGGGAATTTCAAATATAACTAACTTTGTATTAAATTGATTGATTGATTTTGACTTACAGGAATTGACATATTTATACATTTCTAATAGGTGCCTTTGTGTTGGTTCATTGAAGCTAACAGACACAATGGTTGAAAGTATAACTGTCAAAATAATCACAAATAACTATCAACCATAAAACTATCAATGTGGGTCGTTTGGGGCATGGCCCAACCCATATGCAAATTACAAACATAGGACTATATATAGAATTATAAAATTGTCTTAATGAAACTATACTATAATGTCCGTTAATACTAAAACTATGGATGATTCTTGAGATGATGGATGTTTGATCTTAACAAGGTTCCAAGAGTCACCTCCCAAGATCAAAATCCATCGCCTTTGATTCTTTGTTTTAGAATCAAATGATGACAAAGTCATCATTTGATGAGGTCTTTTCATCCTTGATTCTTTGTTGATTTGGTAGGCTGCTTTGACCAATTTGATGGTGACTGTAGGCATTGCCTTCTTGAGTCTCATCTTCAAGCTTTATGCTAAAATGTTCGTGCTTGGTGTAGTTCTTTGACCCTATAGATGCATGCACCGCCTTTCCGAACTTGATCATAGGTAGTAGGAAACATTGCCTTTGTCCACATTGCTTGTGGCTTTGATTGGGACCGAAATCATCCAATCTTTGCACTTTACAAGATTATGGTAACTTTTAAGAACATCAATATACCTGTTGTAGCCTAGCTTGAGGTCTTCACCTTCATGGTAAGAAATGCCTAGAATTTCTACAGCTTGTCCAAACTTCTTTGAGAAGTGTACTTGAAGATAACCACCCAAGCACTCAATAACCTTATAAAGGTACATCAAGTGAACTGTCTTGCCATTGATTAGGGGCGGTAGAGGGCCAGGCAAAGGGCCATTTAGGTAGACTTTATAGAACCATTTGAGGGTAGATATGGACCTTTTTCTGAAATATTCCCATTGTTGCCCAACCAATTTATCTATACTGATAAGATTCATAAAATTTGTGAAATCATTAAAGGTGGTGACTTTGGTAGAATAGGTCACTCATTTGATTTCAATCTTATCACATTCATGTGACTGTGGGTTTGCAGATGCACTTAAGGCTTCAAAGTGATTATCCAAGAAGTCATTGTGCTTGATTCTTATGGAGTCTTCATTGAAAGTATGGGCTTTGGGATCCTTGAACATGTATTGTAATGTACATGTATTGTTCTCATAGAGAACTTCCACTCCTTGTTTTTCAAGGAGATCTACTGATAGGATGTTTACAGATACCTCAGGGGTGTAGAGGACCCCTGGGATTAAGTACTTCCCATTCCAATTTTTAACAATCACTTCCCCAATACCATATGTAAAAGTAACTGCTTTTTCTTCAATTTTCCTAACTGTGAATTTTTATTTAAGTTTGCGAAAATATTGACTCTAGAAACGTATATGCATGTTTATATGATTGCTAATGTACCATATATTGTCCCAGTTCTCTTGATCGCCTTTTAACATGCATTTTGTCTCAAAGTGTATCAATTCGAAACTTAATACTTACAGTGGGGCATTGGAATTTGTGATGTCGATGAGTTTTCTGATAATTACTTGGAACATCTGTTGTCCCACTTCTTCTTCCATCTTTCTTGTAGGGCGCTCTTGATCATATGCCCTTCCTTCTTGCACTTAAAACATCTAAAGTTTCGAATTTGTTGTGTGAGGCAAAGGTGTAGTAGGGATGTGGGAGACCGATTGAAACCTTGATTTCTTCAAGTTTTCTTTAAGCATATTCTTGCAATCTTGGGTAATCTGCTTTATGCAAATTCTCAACTTCTCTTCTTTCCCTTTTCTATTGTCTCGAGAGAACATACTCATGAAATCTTCTCATGGGCTTCCTTAAACCTATGCTCGATGCCACTTCTTAGGATGGTTCAAGGCAAGTTTGTGCCTTGACCAACTTTGATCAAGATGCGAGTTAGGATAGGCCATGTTTTCGATATGGTGTTTGTAGTGCGGAGAAAAAAATATGCAGATGTATGCAAATTAGACAGAACAAATATGGAGGAATTTCAAATGTAACTAACTTTGTATTAAATTGATTAAATGATTTTGACTTACAGGAATTGACATATTTATACATTTCTAATAGGTGCCTTTGTGTTGGTTCATTGAAGCCAACAGACACAATGGTTGAAAGTATAACTGTCAAAATAACCTTCAAATAACTATCAACCATAAAAACTGTCAATATGGGTCGTTTGGGGCATGGCCCAACCCATATGCAAATTACAGACATAGGACTATACATAGAATTATAAAACTGTCTTAATGAAACTATACTTTAATGTCTGTTAATACTAAAACTATGGGATGATCTTGAGATGATGGATGTTTGATCTTAACAAGGTTTCAACAAAATTTAATTGCACACGTACTTGTAAGATTGCTACTCGTATGGAGGTCCATAGATGTAGACCTGATATGTGATCGCCCACCGAAACTCGACATCCAACAAACTTGGTTGCTTAGTAGAGAACATTACCTCCATGTCACCAGGACTGATATGCGTCGGTTCCACCAGAAACTCGACGCCAACAAAGACCGACCAAAACCACCTTTGCCTAGCTTTCTCAACCTTATATATAGGTGATCCACCTACTTGAACCTCGTAAATAAGACGTAAGGATAGAAAAATTGATTTTGAAAGCTTAATTGAATACTCTTAATTCGATGAAAATGATGGAAAGATATAACCCGTCTATTTTTTATTTATTAAAAGAGTTAATTTAGGATGTTTGGGATTGCTTATTGAAATTGCATTTTATAGGCGTTATTTATGATTGCTTATTGAGACTGCTGATAAAGAAAACCATTTGTGATTGCTTATTAAAGTATAAAGGCTATTAAGTAGTGCTTGTAGAAACTATTTTGTTATTACAAATAAGCCGTAAAAACGTTTATTTATATTTTACGATCTTCTAATGTTTTGTCGATAACAAACGTAAAATCATTTTAACGAAACAAATAAAATACGTAAATGGTTTGAGTCAATAGTTTACTAACACACTTACACTTTTCATATAAAACACTAAAACAAGTCATAGTGCTTTTATGATTTAGTAATGCATATGTACAACAACTAGTGTTTACATATTGGGTAGATATATATATAATTAGTATGTATTGTAATGGGTAGTATAATGGGTAGAAGTTCAAGTATTTGACCCATTGACCAAATACATTGAATGTAGTTAGGTTTAACCCAAAGTCCATGACCCATACCCATGGAGCACAACCCATAACCCATTGCATGACATCATGCTTAAGTCATAATAGGTTTTACCCATGAACCCATGGATTTAACCCATGACCCATGGACTAGATGCATTGCATCTAGTAGATACATTGTATCTACTTAGATACCCATGGTCCAAAGTCTAGGACCTATGACCCATAACCCATGACCCATGACCCAAAACCCATGGGCAAAGAGGAGCGTCCCACGGATCCCCAGGAATACACTGGACGGATCCCTCAAGTGAGGGATCCGTAGGATCCGTGAAACAGTAGATGTTTTTCCTCTATAAATAGTGAGCCATTTCTTCATTGTAACTCACCCCCTTTGATATATATTTTCTCTTTAAGTTGTAAACTCTCTAACCACAGATCCAAGTGATCTTTGTATGTAGTTTTTGTGTTTGTGTGATTCTTTAGGTTCCTCTTAAAGGCGAGATCACCACCTCTTGAAGTCGAGCAAGCTCAAGTCCATGAGTTGCTATGCTTCGTCATCATCAAGACTCACGAGGTTCTCTTGTTGATAGTTCCTTCTTTCTCATTAGAAGTGTAGTGTCGAAGACATAAGTGAAAGATGTCTAAAGGGTCAAGACGAAGACATTAGTGAAAGGTGTCGAAGAGTCAAAGTAAAGGCATTAGTGAAAGGTGCCGAATGTCCGTATTGAAAGCACTAGTGAAGGGTGCTTAGAAGTCAAGTCTAAAGGCATTAGTGAAGGGTGCCTAGAAGTCGAGTCAAAGGCATTAGTGAAAGGTGCCTAAGGTGTACATTCGATATGGTGTGTCGATGTACAAGATAGATTTATATTGGGTCAAAGGATATTGATATCCTTGTTGATGTTGTCATAAGGAGTGGATCTCCTTAGGGATAGGATTTGTGTAGTGTTGGGTAGTAGTTCCTCCTTTGTAATGGAACTCGGTATCTAGCCTTGTAACGAATAAAGGGTAGGCGACGTTGTGATAGGTTTGGTTCTACCTCGTGGAAGAACCCGGTATCTAGCCTTGTACCGGATAAAGAGTAGGCAACATTGTGAAGGCTTCTCAGCCACAAGGAGTTGGTGTTGTGTAGTGATTACAAACTCTCGAGTAGGTGACTCGGGGAGTGGAGTAGGGCAAGGAAGGTGTCCTTGTAGCCGAACCACTATAAATACTCGCGTTGTGGTTTTGTGCTCCTTACTCTTAATCTTAGCTTTTACTTATCTATATGCTTGTCTATCAACATCCAACACACACGTTCAAATAGATTGACATAAGTCGATCTAAATAGTTTAAAAAACCAAGTTTTAATCGGTAAAACTATTCAACCCCCTTCTAGTTTTCCACATAGTTATCCCTTTATAAGTAGTTCTAATAAACAATACCAAACAACCCCTACTAGTAAAGTAATAAGCATTCCCAAATATCCTTTATAAGCAATTAACCCAATAAGCAATCCTAAACAACCCTATAAGCAATTAATTCAATAAACAATCCAAAACAGCCCTATAAAAAGTTAATTCAATATGCAATCCCAAACAGCCTAAACATGCAATCCTAAAAAGCTTTTCTAATTAATCTCAACAGTGACTTGCACCCCTACAAAAATCATACTTGTAAGGGTTGTTTGCACAAGTACCTGAATTGTACCTCAATTGTCATTCTGTTTAGGGCACTCAATACGTCTTCGGGCCTCAAGCCACTTCCACTAATCATATATCACAAGCCACCACAATGAAATGAAGATGTTTTGCCAAATAAAAGGCGATACATAAAGCATAAAATCAAGTAACTTATATTGTTTAAATTATTGAGTGAAGATATAATTTAAATTGAAATGGATAATTACATATCATCACACCTCTACTCCATCTGATTTAATTTGACCAAGTGCTTTTGCGGCACCTAAAAGTATTGTCAAGCCTGCCATCTCAAATTTCATCAGCTCCATTGAACCAGATAATGTCTTAATGTTGTAGCCACCACTGCAAACATACAAAATATAAGAATTATTACCCATCGGCTAGTAACGGGCTAACTGGTCAAAAGGGTCTGAGTTGAAAATAGGAATTATTACTACGGTTTCGTTCAATCAGCATATTACGCACCTAAAAATTTATCACCAGATAGCATATTATCAAATCATCCCAACAGCCCAACTTAAATTCAACTTGTTCTGCTATTTAACTTGTAAAGGAATGTCATCAAGAGAGCTGAATCACTTTGCTATTTCATGACCCAACAACCCAACTTAAATTCAACTTGTTCTGCTATTTAACTTGTAAAGGAATGTCATCAAGAGAGTCGAATCACTTTGCTATGTTATGACCCAACAACCCAACTTAAATTCAACTTGTTATGCTATTTAACTTGTAAAGGAATGCCATCAAGAGAGTGAATCGGTTTGCTATTTTATGACCCGTTTGACTTTTAAACATTAGTCGACCCATAATGACTCGGGCTCACTTTGATTCGTTAATAGACCATCACCCACACAACTAGATGTTTCACATATTACGAGCCTCAACATTCCCGAACAAGAATGTTCCTAATGAAAACATGCATGTGGCTAGTCGTTTTATATGACACGTCTGATAATTATGGTACTTATGAAGAACTCAAAATCTTTGCACAAGTTGTTGAAAGGTAAACAATATACATTATTATGCTTTTATACCAACAAAGTAGACACTATTATTAGTTCGTATAATCAATTAACTGCATAATTTCTAAATGGTCAATAAGCTGCCTGGACATGCTTCCAGAATACATGAAACTAATATATCAAGAGCTTGTGAATCTTCACTTGGAAATGGAGGAATCACTTGAAAGGAGGGAAAAATATGTCAAATTCACTATGTCAAGGAGATGGTAAATTACATATTCTTTAATCTTTATTTCATGATTTTGATAAATATAATGTTATGCCATTTTCTATTCTCCGATACAATACAGCAAAAGAGTTGGTTCGCAACTACTTGGTAAGCTTGATGGTTAAAAGAGGGTGCATGCCAACTCTTGAGGAGTACATGTGTGTCAATGGTGACCGGTACCTACGGCTTGATGATAGCGAGATCTTATGTTGGTAGGGTGATATCGTCACCGAGGATACCTTTTAAGTTGATGTCTTCATATCCTCCGATTATAAAAGCTTCATGTGTGATTGTAAGACTTATGGATGATATTGTAAGACTTATGGATGATATTGTCACCACAAGGTACTATATATAGACTAGTACTTTATCATCCATTCAATCAAGACTCTAAAATACAATGATGTTGTGAGATAATTTTTATGAATTGATATTTCAAGAGGAACAAGTGAAAGGCCATTGATAATAATACTGAAATTAACCTATGCATCGTGGAATTTCCAAACATAATAGTACGAAATCATACAGCACAACAAATAAATTTACTTCCTCGCTTTTCATCTTATAACTACATCCAAAGAAACTAAACGCCAATTCATAATCGACAATCACCTATCTAGCCTAAAACTAGCATCTATCACGATATTAGTAAACAAACAGTAATTTCTATACAACTAAACGCAACATAACTTATTAATATCAAACTAAGCGCCAATTAGTTCAAAATTGACAATCTTCTATCCATCATATATATAGATTCTATGCATAAACAAAAAATAATTTCTAAACAATTAGTTCAAAGTGAACTCTTCCTTCTTATGTTTTAAGGTATGCTTGAAATCTTTCCAAGAAGGAGTAAGTTTATCAATGACACAAGAGAGACATAAGAGACTGAAATAGCCTCACCCATGTGCATTTTCTGTTGTATAAACCTTCCAAGTATACCAAGAAGTTCATTGTATTTTTTCATAACTGGTCTTGAATCAGTCATTTTGTAATTTGTGAATTTACTTACAAGGAACTTCTTACTTGATGCATCCTCAGCCATATATTTGGCATCCTAGGAATCGCATAGTTCTTTGGAAGATTCAACATTCTGATAAATATCAAAGAAAGAATCAGACATACCATTGAGGATTAAACCTCTACAAATGTAATCATCATTCTCCCATTTGCTCCTTTTTCTCATCTGCTATACAATAGCATCATCCCCATCATCTGGAATTGGTGTGCTCAGAACATACACCACACTCATGCTTGAAAACAGGAAATGCATCTTCTTTTGCCATCTTCTGAAATCCACCCCTTTAAACTTATCCAGTTTGGAGAAGTTAGCAGCCATATGCTTCATAGCAGCAACCATTAATTATCACAAAATACTTTCTATTGATTGTTGGTTTCTTTTTGGAGTGTTCCCAGTTGGGTGTAGATAATCAATGAGTACTGGATATCACTTGAAATCGTGTAATCACTTTTCAATAGAAACTATTCGACCTTATGCCCGGTTACACAAATATCTCTATGGGATAAGACTAAGTGGTGTTCTTGTTTTAGGCACAAATCAAGAACCTGCTCGCTTTCAAGTGTTTATATTCCTTATCCATTTCCATGTAGATGTGTATCCTATTTATAGGATTGATTTACTCTTAGTCAATGGAATTATAAGAATTAATATGCCAATTAATCTCCTCATAATGTTCCTCCGTTATAGCCATAGTTGTTACAAGACCAAGTTGCTGGTGTTAACTACGAGTTTGAAACTACTATTAATAGGACAAAGCAATTACAAACTAATTCCAGCAATACTAGCAGTAGTAACTCTGCCAATAATAGTAACATCAATACTAGCAGTAGTAACTCTGCCAACAGTAGTAACATTAGTACTAGCAGTAGTAACTGTGCCAACAGTAGTAACAATAGTACTAGCAGTAATAACTTGCTGAAGGATTGAATCAACCACTATTAGAGTCAGGTACTTAATGGGTGTACACTCCATACCTCCAAACCCATTTCCAAGTATGATCATATCCCTCAATTGAACTAAATTTCCAACAGTATTTTGTTCTTTGATTATATATCAATATATGTATCATGTTTCCATAAGTGCATGTTAATTAAGAATCAGGATTAATGTGATTGTGCATGAAATGATAAGATCACAAAAGAGAGCTAGTATTATTAACGATGAGCAGCCATGCCCTATATGGAAACAAAAGTGCATTTTAACGGATAGTAGCGAATGACGGAGGAACACTTTGGCTGTTACTCTCACACAAACTTGATAGAGAACGGGTTCGACGGAGTATTTACCATCACTCCAAGTCATAGATCCTTGCTGCGATGAAGGCTTCACCTCATACTGCCTATCTCGTATGAATTGCACATCATACGTCAACTTTTGGTTAACTTTAGTAAATATGAGCTCCGCTGGACCAACGCCTAAAATTAGACCAAGTGGTAAATTAACAGTTTTGATGGTGTAAGTTGAATTCGCTGCACCAACATTAGTCACTGTCCTTGAAAAGCTTTTATCATCACCGATTCCTAGAGTGACAGCAAAGGAAGGATAGTTTAATTGTGCTTCCGGAATTACTTTTGAGCATGTAACTCTTTTTTGCACAATGACCCCAACTTGTTTGCTTGTATAACCTAGACCACACAAATAAGGTATGTAGTCGTTGGATTGAATGTCAAAAATAAGTCCTGGATCACTAGCTTTCGATGGGTTGACATGTCCAGAACCTTTAGCAAATATGTTTGCAGGGAGCTCTTGCTCGTCCTGGATGAGTTTGCCATTCAGGTTTAGCTGGTCTGCTGTGGTCATAATTGCGGACTTAATGGCTGCTGGTGACCAATCAGGATGTTCACTTTTCAACAATGCAGATATCCCTGAAAGATGAGGGCATGACATCGAAGTACCAGAGATCATGTTAAACGTGGATTTTGTCTGTGTGGAGTTTTCAACAGATACAGGCCAAGCTGCAAGTACACTAACTCCAGGGCCAATGATATCGGGCTTAACAATTCCTGGACTTGTCAAACTAGGTCCTCTGGATGAGAAAGAAGCCACCTCGAGCATCTTTTACGCCAATTACAGTTCCTCGAAATATGATGGTAGCAACAGGTGATGAACTTGAATTGATGTATGTCTTGATCAAAATACCATCTTTATAACCAACGTGTGATGCAGGAAGAACATGAGCATCAGCTTCTGTAGTAACCCCATCTACCACTTGGTTGGCGAGAATCATCGCAGCTCCTCCGGCATCTTTACTGTCTGTCCTTTGTCAATTCTAGCTATACCACCACCTCTGTCACACAATACAACTTTTCCTTTGACATCAGTTAATGATCCTGGTGCACACCATGCTGCTTGTTGACCACCATTTAACCCTGGGTACACAAGAGGCAAAAAGTCTTGAGGGAAATCTTTTGGTTGAAATAAGGATTCTCCATCTAGCAAGTCCTTGTTCCCAAGAGATACGGTTGCTCTTATCTTTCTATCAACAGTACTAGCACCAACTGTGAGAATCCATGGTGCCTCATTTGAAAGTGTTGAGTTAACTGGCCCTGAATTAGCAGCTGAACAACTTACAAAGATTCCTTTCTGAATAGCACTAAATGCACCGATCGCAATACCATCCTGATAATATGGAAGCGAAGCTCCACCAAGTGAGAGTGAAAGCACATCTACTCCCTCCTCAATAGCTGCATCCATGGCTGCTAAGATAGCACTTTCAGGACAACCAACAGTATCACACACTTTATACATGGCCACGTGAGCAAGTGGTGCCATTCCCGCTGCAGTACCATAGGCATTTCCGAATACATTGGCACCATCTACAAAGTTCCCACCAGCGGTACCAGATGTATGAGTCCCATGTCCTTCATCATCGAGTGGTGAACCACTATTAGTAAAATCTCTCGCTCCAATCAGCTTATTGTTACATCCCGGAACTTCACATTTGCCTCTCCATTTTTGTGGTGGAGTAGGGACTCCTGCATCATCAAAAGAAGGATGGCCTGGTGTAATTCCGGTGTCTAGAACCCCAATAATGATTCCTTTTCCGTAGTTTGATCCTCTCCATAGTCCTAAATTCTCATGTAACCCCAAGAATTTCGGGTATGAGTTGTGTAGTTCATACACCCTTTCAGGTGTTGCAGATATGAACCCATCAAAAGTTTCCATTACTTTTACTTGATCCGAGACAGCTTGGCTGCAAATCCGGTAAGCACATTGTGATATGCATGGATTATACTTGCTTTCTCATTTGAACCAGTACTGCTTGCCAGCAAAAAGAATTGTACCAACTGTGTCGGTCTTCTGGTGTAGCAAACTCTTTGCCATCAGGAGAGTTCAAGTGTACAATGTCGTTTCCTCTTGGTTGTCACCGCAGAAGTGATACTGAAAATAGTGAAAGTAAGAACGAACGTAAAAGAAACTACCGATATAAGGTCATATTCTTTTCTCTCCATGATTACTGAAGAGTTTGAGCATATGTATGAGATTTTAAGGATCTATATATAGAGTTAAAAAGCTTCGTTGTATGAATACATGATATTTGACCTTTCTTGTTGGACTATAGTAATTAGCTAAGATGAAATTGTTTTCTTACATAGTATGAAGCGATTACTTCTATGTTTAAATTGATATCACCAACAATTGTACCATAGCTGGCATTGTAATCTCTGAATTTAGTTTCACAACATTTTACTTATATTACATGTTCATATATTTTCCATATTTTCTAATTCATGTTCCATTTTCTCAGAAAAATGTTATTGTGTATTTGTGTTCATAGTTTGCTATGAATATTTTAATTTCATCTATATATGGAATGTAATTGGAATGGTTTAAGTTCGTTTACATTTTCATTAAACCAACACCAAGCTAAACCAAAATCATACTGTAATATTTTACTTTTCTTTTAATTGTATAGGAATTATATCTAACTTTTTTTTTTTTTTTTTTTTTTTTAATCTAATTAGAGACCACAAATTAAGATAATGATTTGTGTATTACGCAAATATGTTGCAGAAAGAAACACATGCGTATACGTTACTGAAAACAAAAACTTTATGCAAATGAAACGTACGTGTTACCAAACAAATAGCCAGATAACCAAAAGAAAACATGAAGCTACATTAGCACATATTGTGGATTTTGTTTTTGATGAACTTGTTTTTATTGCGAGAATCTAAAGGCACGTTGGTTCATTTGTCTTTTTAGTTCATCTTTAGATAATCATAAGCACATATTGTGGTTTTTATTTTTTATGGACTTGTTTTCGTTGCAGGAACCTTGTAGCCTTCTTTTGGACTAGTTAAAAGTCCTCTTCTGGGCTCATAGTAGTTTTCGACTTGGTACTATCACTGATATATATCTTTTCAAGAATGTGACTCAAACAATCTTTTGACAGGGTATCCTGAATACGCATGGGAGAATAGAAACACCAATACCAACACTAGAAACTAGGATTCATGAATCATTCGTGTTCTTATAACAACAGGCAAAAGAACATCATATACATCGACCATTGTCACAACTACATGCATTTAAGAACATCGTACCTGTTTTGTTACTATGTGCATATAACACCATACCTACATTCATTACTATTTTGCATTCAAGATAACTCGTGAATATATTTGTTAGCAATAAGAAAAGATACTAAAGATGCTGCTGAAAATTCAATGAAGACACTAACAAAGAACGGTTCTCGAATTCCTTATGCCTTAGAGCTCCTCATATGTCCAACCACTATCAGAACCTGAAATAATTGAAAATGTGTGTAAGTTTTCAAAGAATCGTTTAAATTAATAGAAATGACATTTAATGAACCAAAACAAACATAACACGTGAATAATTATTCCAAACGGTGCAGTTCGAACATTTAAAATGAGATTCTTAGATCACCATTCTTCAATACTTAGACATTATAAACATTAGCATACAGCTTGTTGTGGTTTGGAACTGTGTAAAAGATTCCATCTTTCAAGAAAAATCAAATGAAAGTATCATAAAAAAACGATCGGATATAAAAATCGATGGAGCTTATTGAAATTAGATATAATATCGTTATTAACAAGTAAAATTGCAAAATTGGAAGGTATAATAAACCGTGCGTACCAATCAAAGCGGCTGCAGATAAGAGACGGCAGAAGAACAAGAGGCACACAGCCAATGTGAAAGCCACTATGCAACACCATCTGAGAAACTTAGTAAAGGTGAAGATACCTCATCAAAGAACATCAGAGACCAGAATCCAGTTATGTAGGCAATCACAAAAAGATGAAGGCGCATTTAAACACCTCAGGAAAATCTTTAAAGCTCACCGAATATTCCATCCATTGATTTCGATAGTTTCAATAGAGATGCTAAACCTTGAAAGGTAAGATAAGATGGACACAATGATTCTTGGAACATTGCGTAGGAACTTCTCAGTCGCCTCATTTGCCATGGTACTGCTTGATGAATGGTTCAAGACTTCAAGGACAACCAGAACAATGAATAAACTTTAAGTTTAAAATGATCAACAAATGCTGTATTCACCAAAAGATCACCATCACTTTTACATATAAATATCGGAAACTATGATATTTACTTCTAAAACAGATAGCCGCTTAAAAAAAAAAAAAAAAAAAAAAAACCCTTTTAAAATAGATAATGAAAAGCAAACAGTTATAACAGCTCATTTCACCAACATCCGCCAGGAATAGTCAGCATAAATTAAGAAATCTTAAACAGGTTATTTATAACAGAGCATTTAGCCTTAAAGTAAGCAGCAAGCATAAACACAATTCTTTATCCAAACACTCAACTGTTTATCTGAATTTATAAAATCCCATACACCCGGATAAACTATTTAAGTAAGCAATCCCAAACACCTAGAAAACTTTAGTTAAAGAGCAAGATGTAAAACCGATACTGACAGAAAAGAAAAAAAAAAAAAAAAAAAAAAAAAAAAAAATCTGTAAGAACTAGCAAATTAAATTCATCAAAGTGTATCATGTTCCCGAAGTCCCTAACTAAGACAATTATGGAATGACAACAGAGCGCCTAAAACGTATATGTATATGTCAAATGATGTACCTCATATTCAAAGATGTTACCCATTTCCTAAAAGCAATACATTTCTCTTGTATTTTTACAATATTGTTGCACTCAATACTAATTAGTGGTGCATTATACCAGTACTCGTATACAATACCATTAGTCGTCACTTTCTTTTGGTGGGCGACTGCAAGAACCTGTTCATGCTAGATTTATAACCCTACACAAAAGAAAGACGATCTGTTTCCTAATCAACTTCCATAACTACTTACTTAAGTCACACAATTGTAATACGATCAGGAAAACAGATTTGACTCAAAACGAAACAACTATCATGCATTTATGCATCATAAATATTAAGCTCAACAAATGAAGATAGTAGTTCATTAGATATTCTCTTAAGAGTAGATGATTAACCTACAGATGACTATATTACACGTAGAGAAGTAGATACATATGAATGTATGATTTACTGATTTAAGACCAATGCATACAAACCACAACATCTGAATCAATTTTATTACCTAATAATCTGATTTCTAATGGGTTTTACAACCACCAGTAAAGCAACGTATTCAAACAACTTATGCTTATATAGCTTATGCGTTATCAAAACACAATGCATATGATACGTAAGCTGATTGGCTCTATCCAAACACTAAAATGTGATTATAAGTTGTACTAAAATGCAATACGGTGTTTGAATATGCTTATCGAAACACCTCCTTAACAACATAAAGCATAACTAAAGCTTTACCATATTATCGGGGTATGAGAAATTAAAAGAGTGTGTTTGGGGTTACTTATTATTTGATGTCAAAACACTTAAAAAGTGATTATCAGCTGTTTATTAAAAACACAATAAAAAAACTTAACCCAAACACACCCTAACCACTTAATAAACTTGCTAAAAACAACTTATTTCACCCTCAAGCTTACCAAATACCCATTTCTTCTTCATCCATACAATGAAACAAGTCAACCACAAACAAGTTATATATGCTTTTAAACAACACAATAAGCACAATGCATCTGATAAGCAGAAGCTTATTGGATATATGTATATATATCCAAACACCCATAAGTGATAATATAAAAGATGAAATAAGCTGTTTAATAAAGCTTACCCAAACACCCCATAACCACATAATTAGTTCACCCCTAAGGGTAACACCGCAATTTTTAATCCCCATTATAATCAAGTTGATATATAAACAACCTCAAACAAAAAAAGCTTATTATTTCAGCTTAAAATAAGCATAGCGAGTCTTATTCCTCAACCAAACACACCAAACTGCTCATCTGTTTCTATAACACACAATAAGCAGATAAACTATTCAAATAAGCATAATAGAACATTTCATCATCCAAGCACAGCAACCAGTTTATTTAAGCTGTTTAAATAAGCACACAACTGAATTCACATGTCGTATTACGTAATAATCAGATTTCTAATGAGTTTTACAACTACCAGTAAAGCAATGTATTTAAACAACTTATGCTTATATAGCTTATGCGAAATCAAAACATAACGTCGCCTTGGGATTAGTCGGCTCTATCCAAACACTAATAAGATGTATTGAAATGCATGAGGTGTTTGAATATGCTTATCCAAACAGCCCCTTAACCACATAGAGCATAACTAAAGCTTTACCACATTATCGGGGTATAAGAAATGAAAAGAGTTTGTTTGGGGTTACTTATTAGTTGTTGTCAAAACAAAATGAATCTGAAATGCGTAAGCGGTATGGTGCTATCCAAACACTTAAAAATGATCCTTAGCTGTTTATTAAAAACGCAATAAAAACCTTTACCCAAACACCCCTAACCACATAATAAACTTAGGGTGTGTTTGGTTGGGATGTATGGGAATGAGGGAATGATGATAATTATGATTGTACATGTTTGGTTGACATATATAGGTTTCAAGTTATGAGCTCATTCCTTAATAACTTCCATACTTCATACCACTCACAAGAGGTTGGTTTAGATCTATTCCATGTAATCGCCCTACGATTGCGATTCCAAACTTATACCAAACGCACCCTTACTAACAATAATTTATTAAGCTTAATAGTACCCATTTCTTCTTCATATATACAATGAAACAACAAACATGTAGTATATGCTTTTAAACAACACAATAAGGACAATGCATCTGATAAACTTCTATTTAATTAAGCTTAACCAAACACCCCTAACCACATTAATAAACTTCTATTTAAAAACATATTAGTTCCACACAAAACGTAACACTGTAAATTCAATCCCCTTATTATATAATCAGGTTGATATATAAACAACCTCAAACAAAAACAGCTTATTATTTCAGCTTAAAATAAGCATAGAGAGTTTTATTGCTCAACCAAACACACGAAACTACTCATCTGTTCCTATAACACACAATAAGCATAATATGTAACATATTTCACTATCCAAGCACAGAAACCAGTTTATTTGAAAGCAATAAGCTATCTAAATAAGCAATAAGGCGTAAAATTGTACCTTTGTTGTTGTTGTTTGAGAGAGAATAATAATACGTAACAAGTGATGAAGCTTTGAGAGTGAGTAAAATAAGTGAGTGAGGACAAAATAGCTGATTTGGGGGCCACCTGGCAACGAATATTTATATACCCATTATACCCTTCCCGCCTTTTATCCCTGTTTTTCCGGAATTCAGTTTATGATATGGGAGAATAAATTTACATGTCTAAATAGCATGACTAATTTTATGTCTAATTCATTCAACATATGACAAGTGTAGTATGGGGTTTCTCTCTCTTCATGATAGCCTTTGATCACTCCAAGTGTTATAATCTAATAGTTAGGCATGAAATTAGGCATGTCAATCACTACAAAAACTCATGAGTGATTATTATTTATGTTTTAAAATCCGGGCCGACTCGGCCGGTTTAACCGATAGAATCGGGAATCGGTAAGGAGACACAGTCGGATGTGACCGGATTTTGCTTATTTGAGAATATGATTGAACCGGTAGTTTTTATTGACTCGGGTCACTCGGTTTTGATAAAACCGTCCGGGCATGACTTTTTTCCTTTTTTTTTATACAACAAAAACCTTTTCATTTCTCTAAAACTAACAAAACCCTTTTGTCATTTCATTTTTGTTAAACTCAAAATTTGCGTTAGATTAAGTTTTATATTTGTATGGACAAACATATTAAGATTTGAAAAGTTTATAGTTAAATTGAAAAGCTAAAGTGGTGGTGACTATGTGGCTAAGTTTGGATGAAACAACAAATTAGAGATATAAACTAATGTTGGTATTATATTTGTTTGATTTAAAAAGTTCATTAATAAAGATAGGATTCTAAAACACCGTAGAGTTATCTCATTTTTATAAACTTGAACTATAAATCTGTTGTAAACTAGAACTATAAATTGATTATTTTTGCTTGTTTTATTATTTGTAGATATGAAAATTAAATATTAAAACACAATATAGTCATCTCATTTTTATCGGTTCAATTGAATGACAAATCGAAATTGGACAAACACATACGTACAAAAATTGTTATGAAAAATATACATGTGTATAGAACCGGCTCGATCCTTTGGTTGAACACGTTGAACCTATGAACAGACGACTCAATGTAAGTCGCTATATTAATCTGTAAGTCGTATATTCTGTATATTGAATATCAAACACTCGATTGGGTATATATACAAGTGACTACATAAACATAACCCTACACCCAACATGGGCCGAGACTACATAACCCAACATGGGCCGCATACACTTAAGCCTGCTAACACTCCCCCGCAGTTGGAGCGGTAGTACAACGAACACTCAAACTATGTCGAAACTCATCAAACAATGCAGAAGGTAAGCCCTTAGTAAAGATATCCGCATACTGAAACCGAGAAGGGACATGTAAAACGCGAACCTGCCCAGTAGCAACCAAATCTCGAACAAAATGAATATCAATCTCGATGTGTTTGGTACGCTGATGTTGAACCGGATTAGAAGACAAGTACAAAGACTCACGTTATCACAATACACAATAGTGGCTAAAGATAACGAGTATGAAGCTCACGAAGTAAATTCGAATCCAACATGTCTCAAAGAATAAGATTGGCAACACCATGATACTCACCTCGAGATCGAACGAGAAAGCGTCGGTTGACGTTTAGAGGACCAGGAGAGTAAATTGTTACCAAGAAAAACACAATATCCAGAAGTAGACCGTCGAGTAGTTGGGCAACCAGCCCAATCAGCATCCGAATATGCAATCAAGGAGTCGGTAGTAGATGAAAACAACTTCTTGGGTCCAATAAATTGACACAATCACCCTGAACAAGATTTGAAAATAAAATAGCCTAACTCACTAAATAACTAGTGGTGACTCAACGATAAAGAATCGGTGAGTGTTGTTTAGTGCTCTTTACTTCGATACGGTGTCGGTGAGTAAAATATATGAGCTACAAACAACACCAATGACACCGAGATTTTGACAAATGTCTCGGTGATCCCAAGACCTATCTCTACATACTGATCGAAAAATATGGGTGGGAACTTCCAAGAAGAAGTCAAACAAGTACAAGACATTACCAAAGAAGTGGGAATATTGTGATGACACATTCAAATAGATGGTTGGTGCTTTTCCAAAAGAGGAAGATGAAGATGGACCACATGATGGATGACATCTCACCTACCACCACATGTTACATCTCACCTACCACCACAAGTCTTTGTATTTTTCCTATATATATGTTTGTATTGTAATAGAGATAGGTATGTATCCTAAACAAACACGTAATACATAGTATTAGTTGATAGGATCATCCTCTCATTGAAACACAAGCATAGCTTGGATCAATGAGAGTTTATTTGTCATTCAATGGGGATAATATACCGAGATTATCCCCGTAAAAAGTTGAGGATGTTATCATGTAGTCTAGTTGGTATTGAGAAATCTTGTAACTATTGTTATTCATTATTTAATGAATTTGTTCATAAATGTATGTGCTGTATTACCAAGTCAAGTGACAAAAGAAAATGGACACTGATGTATCAAAAATTGAACCAGGTCCTTTCACTTGAGTGATTATAATGTCCTTCAGGGAATTGCAAAAGAGAAAGGACACTGATGTATCTAAAATGAACCAGGTCCCTCTTAGCATCAAAGTGAACCTTTGGTCACTGAACCTGGTCACTGAGCAACCTAAACCCTTCAACTGAACCTTCAGATCAACACCTTTTACCAATCACTTTAGGCTATTTGTATATTCAAATGGGGATCGTTAGGTCCAATAAATTGACCCAATCACCCCGAACAAGATTTGAAAATAAAATAGCCTAACTCACTAAATAAATAGTGAGTGACTCACCGATAAAGAAATCGATGAGTGTTGTTTAGTGCTCTTTACTTAATCGATACGGTGTCGGTGAGTAAAATATATGAGCTACAAACAACACCAAGGACACTAAGATTTTGACAAATGTCTCGTTGATCCCGAAGACCTATCTCTACATACGATCGAAAAATATGGGTGGGAATTTCCAAGAGAAGAAGTCAAACAAGTACAAGACTTTACCATAAGAGTGGGCATATTGTGATGACACATTCAAAAGGATGGTTGGTGCTTTTCCAAAAGAGGAAGATGAAGATGGACCACATGGGGGACCACATGTCACCATCATCACATGTCTTGTATTATTAGTTGCTATGTATATGTTTGTATTGTAATAGAGATAGGTATGCATTCTAATACATAGTATTAGTTGTTAGGATCATCCTCTCATTGAAACACAAGCATAGCTTGGATCAATGAGAGTTTATTTGTCATTCAATGGGGATAATATACAGAGATTATCCTCGTAAAAAGTTGAGGATGTTATCATGTAGTCTAGTTGGTATTGAGTAATTTTGTAACAAATTGTTCTTCATTATTATCGAATGTGTTCTTCATTTTTATCAAGATTTACTCAATTCTTTGGACCAACAAGTGGTATCAGAGCGGGTGGATTATGCTCATGATCCAGATCCGTTCAAGACTGCTGATAACATTCTTCATTTGTCAAAAAATCAAGTGTTAATCTTCAAAAACTGCTACTGTATAACAATTTTTGAGGGGGAGAAGACACTGATATTTGACAAAATGACAAAACAAAACACCACCGCCACCACACAAATCTTATCATCACACACATACACCTAACAAAACCTTATCCACACAAAAACAAAAACACAACTACAATCCTTCATCTACCACAAAAAAAAATAAAAAAAAAATAGTGGATCTATCAACCATCACCCTCATAAAAAAGACACCACGATCTAAACCACTCACGCAAAAAAAAACGATCAAAATCCGTCACTCAAAAAAAATCATCAAAAAGATGATAAACTCGAATCCCCACAAACATAAAGTTTCTCATACATCTAAAAACAGTCTATCACTAATCCTCTCAACAAACCTCTCAAAAAAAAAAAAAAAAAAAAAAAACGATCGATCTACAAAAGATCATGAATCACAGATTCAAAATCTTCTTCGACACAAGATACCCAACTCACTATGGTGACTTTAGCAGCAGCGGTCATCAAAGATCATTTATCACAAAAATTATTCACATCATCGGCGAACACTCACTGGTCAATCGTCTTGAATTGAACGAGATGGCAAGATGAGTAGAGATGGGATGTGAAAGAGATGGTGAGATGGCGAGATGGTTTTGTTTTGTCATCTTTTAATGATACCTTTTGTGAGACTATTTATGTGTGAGGTTGATGGGAGTATATCTGTTAAGAGGTTGATGGGGCATGTCAAGGTTCAAAGAAGAACACAACAGTTTTGAAAATCAAATACGGGCTAAAAATGATGATACAAGGGGACTGATGAAATTAAATGGGTCGTTTGTTGATTAGAGGTTGATGTTTATCTATCAAACTCAGCCTGATAAGTTGAAACTGATTTGGGAGATGGAAACAGGTTTGTGGTATAAAGGGAGTGTCAATATGGTTTTCAGACTGAGACTGAACGTGACACTGATTCGAGGGTGTGATATGATTCAGTCCTTTGCGACTCAAGGTCTGATAAGAATCAGGCACTATGAGTTTGAATCAAGGAGTATGTGGTTTTCATCCTGAGCCTGAGCAAGAAATGAGTCAATCAGGAATGTATCAGGAAGGGTGAGATACAAACTCATCATGTGTTAAAGAGTTGCGGATCATGAAACTAGTCAGGGAGTAGTGGTGTGATGCTTCTCTATTAAGGCAATGAAGATCAGTGACCATATGATAGGAGAATTAACTCAAGGGAGCAGTGGTCAGAACCTGATGGTGCCTGAAACCTGAGCCACTGAGCTCTTGGTGACTAAACCCGAGTCACTGAAAAGCATACCCAACCGCACCGCCTGAAGACAAACGAGACTGAACCCGAGTCTCAAACATTGTGAGAAACTGTTGGTTGGATATGAAAATGGGTCTAAGAAGTCATTGACACTTCAAAGAAAGATCCAAGACTGATGGTTGTGTTAGGGTAACTGATAAATTAAATTTATCATGATGTATTTGTTCCAATGTATCTTGCATTCATAAATGTATGTGTTACAAATTCAAGTGACAAGAAAATTGACACTGATGTATCAAATTCAACCAGGTCCTTAATTGTATCATTGGAATCGAAACATGTAAGAGGGTGGACACTGATGAATCAAAGTAAACCAGGTCCCTCGAGGTCTAAATGAGGACACCGAACCCTCAAAATCGAACCCTCAAACTCGTCAAAGTGAACAAGGTCACTAAACACGATCATCGACCATCGAACTCGGTTATTGAACCTCCCGTCACCGAACACGGTCACTTTGAGACTTAAAGGATCATACAGACTGAACCTCGTTCGAACCCAGCCACCGAATAGCTCGAACCCTCGGATCGAACCCTCGTCTTATACCTTTACCATCACCTTAGGCTATTTGTATATTCAAATAGGGGAGACCGTTGGGTCCAATAAATTGACCCAATCACCCCGAACAAGATTTGAAAATAAAATAGCCTAACTCACTAAATAACTAGTGAGTGACTCACCGATAAAGAATCGATGAGTGTTGTTTAGTGCTCTTTACTTACGATACGGTGTCGGTGAGTAAAATATATGAGCTACAAACAACACCGGTGACACCGAGATTTTGACAAATGTCTCGGTGATCCCAAGACCTATCTCTACATACTGATGAAAAATATGGGTGGGAACTTCCAAGAGAAGAAGTCAAACAAGTACAAGACATTACCAAAGAAGTGGGAATATTTTGATGACACATTCAAATAAGTGGTTGGTGCTTTTCCAAAAGATGAAGATGGACCACATGATGGATGACATCTCACCTACCACCACATGTTACATCTCACCTACCACCACAAGTCTTTGTATTTTTCCTATATATATGTTTGTATTGTAATAGAGATAGGTATGTATCCTAAACAAACACATAATACATAGTATTAGTTGATAGAATCATCCTCTCATTGAAACACAAGCATAGCTTGGATCAATAAGAGTTTATTTGTCATTCAATGGGGATAATATACCGAGATTATCCCGTAAAAGTTGAGGATGTTATCATGTAGTCTAGTTGGTATTGAGAAATCTTGTAACTATTGTTATTCATTATTTAATGAATTTGTTCTTTAATATATCAAGATTTACTCAATTATTTGGACCAACACAACTGTAAACCATAGTCCAAAGTCCCCTGAACATAGCGCAAAATCCTCTTAAGAGCAGAGAAGTGCGGCTCACGTGGATCATGCATAAAAAGACAAACCTGTTGCACAGCATACGTAATGTCAGGTCTAGTAAATGTGAGATACTTAAGAGAACCTGCAAGACTCCGGTATAACGTGGGATCATCAACCGGAGTACCACCAGCACCCAACTTGGACTCAGTATCAACAGGTGTCCGAGAAGGGTTACAGCCAACTATATGTGCACGCTTTAAAACCTCCATAGCATACTTACGCTGTGACAAAAACATCCTAGAGGAGTCACGTGTAACCGAAATACCCAAAAAATAAATAAGAGCACCTAAATCAGTCATAGAGAACTCTCGATGTAAAGAAGATATAATCTGCTTTGTAACAAACGATCGATGAAGCAAGAAGAACAATATCATCCACATAAAGCAACAAGAATGCGACATCGACACCACACGTAAATGAACAAGGAAGAGTCACACGACTAGAACTAAACCCAAAAGTAGTAATATAAGCAAAAACCCGAAACCATGCTCGAGGGCTTGCTTAAGACCATAAAGTGACTGCGCAATAAACAAACATAATCGGGATGCACAGGATCCCGAAATCCGGAGGCGATACATATAAATGATGTCGCTAAATCACCATGTAAAATGCATTCTTGACATCAAGTCGATGAATAGGCCAATGACGAGAAATGGCTAGACTAAGCATAGTATGCGAATAGTGCCGGTTTAATAACCGGACTAAAGGTCTCATCAACATCAACACCATCAACCCGTGTGCTACCATTGGCAACAAGGCGTGCCTTATACCGACTAAGGGTGCCATCGACCAAATACTTATGACGAAACAACCACAAACAATGAACAACATTGGCACCCTCGGGACGAGGTACATTAGTCCAAGTTTTATTTTAATAAGTGCATTATACTCATCATACATAGCATTACGCCAATTGGGATCATTAAGAGCATCCTTATACGATCGAGGTAAAGGAGAAATAGTGACACGTGACCAAAGATAATTAGGATTAGGACGAGTAGTCCCGACACGAGAACGAGTGACCATGGGATGAGTAGATACGGTAGGTTGGTTAGGGATTGGAGTTGTAGGAACAATAATAGGTGGTGGAGAAGGTGGTGATGGCATAGGCGGGGTAGGTGGTGTAGGTGGTGATGGCGGTGTAACTGGTGTTGGTGATGTAGGTGGTTTAATTTGTGTAGTGGGTATCGGGTCCGAAGTTGGACCAAGGGGTGTGGTACGGATAATGGTGGAAATTAGATCGGAAGAATCTTCCAAAAAATCATAGGAGGGAGGAGGCAAGGATTTATGTGTTTGAAACGGAAAAACGGTTTCATCAAAGGTAACATGCCGGGAAATGATAATTTTATTGGTGTTAAGGTCAAGACAACGGTAGCCAAAATGGTTGGCAGCATGCCCCAGAAAGATTGAAGGGGTGGCACGTGGTCCTAATTTATGATTAGTATCAATATGTGGGTAACAAAGGCATCCAAAAACACGAAGGACACTATAATCGGGTTTGGCACCAAAAAGACGGGTAAAAGGTGTCTCATTATTAATGGCACGAGAAGGTAATATATTCAATAAGTAAACAGCCATATTAAGAGCCTCAGTCCAATAATTAGGTGGTAAATGTGCTTGAAATAATAAGGTACGAATAAGGTCATTAATTGTACGAATCATAAGTTCAGATTTACCATTTTGTTGAGAGGTGCGAGGACAAGAAAATCTAAACTGAATGCCATTAGTTGAAAATAAGGTATGATAAGCATGATTATCAAACTCACCACCATGATCACACTGAAACGATTTAATTTCACACCTAAATTGAGTACGAACATAACTACAAAACAACTGAAATTTAGACAAAACATCATATTTATTGATTAACGGATAAACCCAAACATACTGAGAATAATGATCCAAAATAAAACATAATACTTGAAACCGAAAGACTCGGAATTGGGAGGTCCACAAATCCAATTGAACAATATCAAAACAGAAGTAATGAAACTAGACGAACTAACAAATGGAAGCTTCACATGTTTGCCAAGTGACAAGCATGACAAAGAACGGAAGCTTCTTTATTACAAGAAATAGAATCACTAGACACAAGACGACGTAAAACTTCACTTCACGGATGTCCGTTGTTGATGCCACGATCTCGACCGGTAAGAAAATCTTGAGGTATAGTGGAGGCTTCGTAAGGATAGAGATCACCGTGCTATCACATCGGAGGAGCACCCGTCGAGTTAGGAAGTCCTTCACAGAAAAACCAAAAGGGTCAAACTCAACAGTACAAGAATTGTCACGAACAAACTGACGAACGGAAATTAAGTTTTTGACAATATTGGGAGTGATTAAAACATTATTTAAACGAAGTGGACGAAAAGGGGTAGACAGAACACTATGGCCAGAGTTAGTAACGGGAATATAACGCCCGTCACCAACTGCAACAGACGGGTAAATGCACATATTAAGAATATCACTAAGACAATGTACAGAATCATTAAGATGAGATGACGCACCTGTATCCATGTTCCAATTTCCTGAGGCCGGATCCTGAAGAGTATTGGTATTAAATGCATGCGGCAAAACGGTAGCTTGACCCGAACATGGAGAACCGGACGCCATCAATTGAGTCGGATGAAAAGGGGCACCTTGTGGCTGTTGAACCCCTGGCATGAACTGCCCCAACTGAACCCCTGGAAACGACCCCACTGGCTGGTAAGAAACCCGTGTCGCGAATCGAATCGGCGTGGGGTCTAGACTCTGTTGAACCCCTGCTGGTGAACCCCTATGGAAAGAACCCTGTGCGGTTGAACCCTTGTGAAAAGAACCCGTGCAAGCTACTCGTGGACCCCCAACCGAACCAGTAAAAAAACATTGGGCCTACATGCGTGGGTCAGAAGACAAGTAGGCCGAGCCAAATGGTAATGCACTAGGTCGAGATACGGATGCTAGCAGAAAAGTATTAGTGAAACAATTAGTAGCATTCAACCCAAATTTAGCCAACAAGGTTTGCAACATATCTATATCGATCGTGCGACATTTGACATAGCGAAACCAAGCCAAGGCACGAGGGAGCAAAGTAGACTTGCCATGAACACCATTGTGAAGATACTTACAAGCTTCACCAAACCGACAAGAACCTTTAGCAAAACTCCAACACGGGTTGTTAACCTTTTCCAAAGAAGTTCCACGAGGCGTAGGGTTAGTTTTGCCACTAAAACCATCGGAGAAGCGGATGTAGCATCGACAAGAGGTCTTGAACCCTAGACTTTAGGCGCATCTCATGAGTAGTCAACAATGATCTAACCGTCGGAGATCGGGAAAGGGTTCCCGACTAACAATAACGGTAGAGATGGTCTCATATGTGGAAGGTAAACCTCGCCGAAAGTAACAACATCATCATTGCTAAGGGGAACCAAGACCAGAGGAACCGAAACAATGGATTCAATCTTCTAAAATACCCATCAATAGATAAAGCTCCAAGCTTCAAGTTGCCAAGTTCACTTTCAAAGCCATAGCACGCGCTTGTTGTCTTGAAAAATAGCCGCAAGGTGTGTCCATGCACCTTTTCGTTTTAGGATTAAGATCAACCAATCGTGTCCTTAGTGATGGAGCAAGTATGGAGAATATCCAAGACCGAATGATGAAGTCAATCTTGGTCCATTCCGCGTCCTATGTGGTAGATCCGTGGAGGCGTAGTGGATGAAGAAGCAACCGGATCAACAAGATGATCCAAAATCCCATAGCCATGACAAAGATGGGAAAAATAATACATCCACGACGGTAATTCATCGCATCAACGCCCGCTTTTGGGAACAAACGTGGTTAAGTGATTCATAGCCATGAGTTTATCCGATAGGTAAGTGTCGGTGTAGAAGGTGGGTTGTCGTTAGTCATGATTGAAGTAGCAACAATAAGTAATTAAAAAAAAAAAAAAAAAAAAACCCAACTGTAGTCGAATAAAAAATAAAAACAACCCAAAGTGTTGACTGAAACCAAACTGTCCAAAAAAATTGTCGACTAGACGTAGTCGAATAAAAAAACCAAACTGTCCCAACTTGTCAAACCAACTTTTTGAATAAAAAATTGTCAAACCAACTGTCCCAAGCTGTTGAACAAAACTTGTCAATCCAAAACAAAAACATCGACTAAACTTAGTCGAATAAAAACCAAACGGTGGAACCAAAGTTGTCGACCAAACTATCGACCAAACCGAAAGAAAAATACCAAGCTGTCGACTAAACTTAGTCGAGAAAACTTGCCGACTAAACTGTCGACCAAACTGAAGAACAATACCAAACAATCGACTAAACTTAGTCGAGAAAAATACCAAACAGTGGAACCAAACTGAAGAGAAGAGAAGGCGGAAGCTGTGTTTATTAGGATCGGTTGGGAACTCTTGATACCATGTAAGTCGTTATATTAATCTGGAAGTCGTATATTGAATATCAAATACTCGATTGGGTATATATACAAGTGACTACATAAACATAACCCTACACCCAGCATGGGCCGAGACTACATAACCCAACATGGGCCGCATACACTTAAGCCTGCTAACACTCAAGTGGGTAGGGGTGTTCATCGGTTCGGTTATCGGGTTGTTCAGTTAATTTTTTTCTGGGTATAACCGAGAACCGAACATAAATTAAAATGATTCAACCGAACCGAATAACCCGAATTACATAAATTTAATTATTTATTCATTTATTTATAAGATTTTTAGAAAGAAAAAAAAATTAAGCTTAAAAAATGTTATATTTAAAAGAGTTTTAATATTTTTTTATATAAATATAAAAGAAATATATATAAATTTATTTAAATTGGTTTGATTGTTAAACGATAACCGAACCGAAAACCGAATATTTATTTCGGTTCGGTTCGGTTTTGACAAATTCGTTCGGTTCGGTTATTTTTGGTTCGGTTCGGTTTCGGTTTTCGGTTTATTCAGATTACCAACCCATGAACACCCCTACAAGTGGGTCATTTAAAACATCTCGGTTTTAAAACATTGATTATTGGATTATTTCTATAAAAAAAAAAAAGAAAAAAAAAAACCTTGATAAATTAGATGATGATTCTAATAATTGAGCATTTTGTGACAAATCCTTGGTTGTGATTGGTTGAAATGGTTTATTAGAACCAATTTGTAGTAAATACAACGTCTTAATTACAACTCTCATGTTGTTGTTAGCAAAACTTTTTTTTTTCATGATAATCACGTTTTAGACATTTTGAACGATATCGTCACACATACTCAAACAAAGTAAAACTCTCACCTTTCAAGAGGTTGGCATGCCTACTTGAGAGTCGTTTTGCATCTTGCCATAATTGAACTTCATACACTTCGCCCCAAATTGAATAACCATTAATAATTTGCACAGTTTAAGAACCACATTGTACATGAATAAAATTTTATTTTGACTTTTGAAAAACATTGTGATCGTTCAAAATTTTGAAGAAGACGTTTAAAGTTAGTTGGTTAGCCTTTAATACAAGGAATGAAAACTGTAGAGATGAAAATGGGTTAGGGTTTGAAAGATGGTAATATTTAATGAATGATCGGGACGGGTTCGGGATTTTTGAGAGGTGTTGCACAACTTTTTTTTATGACAATGAGTACTAAAGTTGCTCGATAAAGAATTTTTATTAGGAAAAAATGGGTGTTGCACGAGCCTTAAAAGACATCTTTTATAAAAGTTTACACTTCGTGACTTAAAATTGGGTGTGGCGGCCACACCCATGGCCCATGGGTCCGTCCATGTGAATGATGGGTGTTTATAAAATAAAAAAAAAAAAAAAAAAAAAAAAAAAAAGGTGGAGGGTTTTATAACAGAATAACGGGGTTTCTTTTTCTTGTATGGCACGTTTTGTTTTAATATTTATCATGAGGACAGAATGTAGACATAATATGATGAGAGCAAATATGTAATTTTTTGTTGCTTCATTATGTTTAGTATCGATATTAGCTAGTGTAATAAATTTTGGTGATTTTGCATCACCGATATTATTTAAGTTTAATGGATTGACTTAGGTGACAAATGTGTAATCGTGATAAATGTTCAACAAGTCGGGGTTGTGGAGTGCGCACTTGTATGACGTTATTATGATTATCATTGGGGCGAAGCCCGAATGACGGGTCCGGGGCGCAACCCCAGTAGCAGGTGGTCTAAGGGCGGCAGCCACAGCGAATGGGCTCTAAGGGCGGCCTCGCAGGTCGAGGCGGCCGCCGGCAGGTCTCGCTATGTTAAAACGCACTAGAAAATAAAATATCCGGTTATTTACCCTTATTTTAATCAAGCTTTGGTAGTTATTATAACGCCATATGCTTATAAGCGAAAAGTTAGTTTTGGTCATATGTATGCATTATCCCGGTTCGCTTTTTATAACATACAAAACATATTCTCAAGGTTAAATCGGGTTTTATCCGATTTGAAATTTTGGTAGAACCACCGAAATACTTTAATCTGAAAGTGTTTACACGACTCTCAGATTACTGTGATCCTATTCCCTAACAATAAACTTAGGGGTTTAAGTGTTAGTTTTAGTTGTTAGCCAAGTAGGACAGTACGGTTGTTTACATGCCTTGCATGGCAAGCTTTTATAACAATCGACTAGTTTGTTTCCTTGTTTTTTGATCAGCCGACTTCCAACTCCTATTAGGAGTGGTTTTCGTTCCCCCTCATCTCTATAAAAGGAGGTGAGGGGGATGTGCTTTGTACCGCTTTCTTTTCCATCGTTCTCATACAAATCGGATCTAGGGAACCATTCCTTGAAGCCAGTTCCAACAATGTATGCACATCATTGTCTGTGTGAATCAACTTTAAACCTTGCTCTAATGATTTGTCAGGCAAACAAAAGAACAATGCCCATTTTTCGTATTTACGCGTACTCGAGTTACTAGATTGTGCTAAGTGAAGGGGCACTTCATAACTTATTCTCTTCTTGTAGCTTACTTGAGAAGATAGCAATTCTTTATCCCCAGCACTTGGAGACTGTAAAAGTAAAGAACCTTCGTTATCTTAGTGTATTGCAATTAACAGCATTTTGGAAATTTATGATGTCCCAAGTCTTCAGTAAATTCCTATTCATGCTTATCAAGGTTTACAATCAGAATAGATACATTAGAAAGCGTAAGAGAGTTGTGTTTATTGAGAACGATAGTCGATGATGCATTTATCGACATGATAATATCAAAGTTTTCTTTTCTCGAGACGTTGCACCTTACAATGTCCGACGGCATGCTTGAAACCCTTAAAATTACTTGTGCTTCCTTAAAGAGAGTGACTCTTTATTGTTTCTCAGGCAAGCAAATGAACATACAAATTTACGCTTCAAAGTTACTTTATTTCTCATACAAAGGCATGAAAATGCCTAGTCTCTTGTTTCCATTTAGTACTCCCGCACATATTGAGCTCATACTAATATACTATGTCTTTGTAATTCCCATCCCATTGATCTGTCCTTTTTTCTTAAGGTGAGAGAAGCACTTGATTTATCAAGCAACTTTGACATCGAAATAGAAGATAATTGTGTGCCATTGAACATAGACCTTGATGACCTTAGAAGAATGGTTCCTTTTCCAGCTAGGAACGTGCAGCAACTATCGTTTGGAAAACATTTCGATGTTGTGGAAGCACTCACCACTTTTTGATTTTCTTTTTTCTATTTGCCATCCGTGTAACGTTAAGACATATTATAGGTCGTCCAACGGAAAGAACTACTGGCATAAGCAAATTGTGCGGATCATGGAAAAGAAAGTGCGTGATCTAAAATATATTGAAAGAAAATATCTTCATGATGGAAACCGGGAAAGCCTTAAAACTCTTGGAGAAGTTTCAGATCTCTTTTGAACTTCCGAAAGAAGTTTTATAAATGACGAGGCAATGACTACAATTTAGATGAGTTCAAACCGAATTGGTTGTCTAGAGAGAACGTGCTCGCTCATCATCTTGGTTCGCTTTTTGATTTCATGTTTAAGTTTTTGCATATTACCCGAGCTAATGTGATTTTTATACCCCATTATGAATCACAAGATTTAAGGAGAACTTTATGGGTTGATTTGAAACTTTTTATGTGACATGGGTAACTAATGATATTAAAAGCTATTTTGTGATATGATGTTTTATGTTACTTACTTAATATGTGTGTGATGAATAAGTCATTTGATATAGTATTTTTGAAAGAGAAACACTATTCCATAAATTTTACAACGCTGGTTGTCTAACATTAAAATGTTCATGTGTACAACGTTGGTTGTCCATCATTTTACCGCTTACCACGACACCATTTCTTTCCATGATGCGACTGCACCTCTACTTTCACGCTTCACATTTCTCAATTCTTTATGTCATTAACCTTGTCATCCCGAGACAAATCCATCAAAAGCTTTGTATGTTTGGATTCTCTTAAGTTCCAATGAATATTATTACATCACATAACCCATGTTTGACTAACCCTTCCACCATTACCATAAAATGTGCGTAATCGAGAGTCGAAATATCCCTGTTTGGACACATTACACCATTCTCTCTACAAGTTCCAAACTTTCTACAAACGGTACACCTTTGCCTTCAAGAAACACATGGTATGTATCAATATTATGATTTATATTCTTTCCAACTACTTTGATAGTATACTTCTTGCAGTCCAGCAGTGATAAGCTGTTGTCAATAATACTATAATATCGAGCTGTTGTCAATAATACTATAATATCGAGCTGTCAGTAAATCAAGCTTTTAAAGGAAACGGGTCAAACAGGTCAAAAGTCACCAAGCTTCCTGAATTGCTTTTTCATATATGATTTGATTCTTGAAGTGCAGATATAGTTTCTAAATCATATTTAACAAATAAACTATGCCCAACAGATATAGTTTTGTAAACCATACTGATGTCGGCTAATTAAGAGGGCGGTTAGTGCCAGAAAAATAAGTTTCCAACAACATCACCGTATCCACAATGTTTTGTGTGGTACTTCCTGAACTCCACATGATCTTATGTATTGGGTTAATCGAATCGACCCAACCTAGCGACCCAAGTCAACACCTATTATGACCCGTCAACAAAAGTAAGCGAAAGTCAAGTCAACTCGGACGGTTTTTGACGATTACAAAGCGATTATAAGAAAACGGTTACTTTAGCGATTACAAGGTCAAACGACACAATGCTTCTTTGTACCGCTTCATTATGTATAAATACTAGAAACTCAGAACAAACAAATATGGTGAAATATATAGAAAAGCTTCTTGATTCAAATCGTTTATTGTTATTTGGTATATCGTTGATTAAAGATCCGTAAAAAGGGCCAACAATTGGTATCGAGCACGAATCATCATATACCATTTACGCTTTGTTTTAAGAATCAATAAGAACCCAAAACAGTTTGGAAAATTTTTTCTCAAAATTAATTTGAACACAAATCAAGTTATCATTTTGTGTTCTAAACGTTTGTCACATCAGGGAACAATCACACAAGTGATTACTCCAAACCGGCAACAAACTTATTTGCACTTTTTCATCGAAACTTTTTTCTCGCAAAGGATAAGAAAACGAATTAAATCGTTTATATATTGATTCAAACAAAACCAAACGAAGTCATCAATTAGGGCACAAGTCAAGATTCGAATTAAGAACAAACACACCTGTTCTTCAAAGGAATCAAGCCCAGAAGGATCAATTGAGACCCAATTGATTCATTTTCATACTCCAATCATAATACTTCTCACGGATTTGAAAACCCCCAAATAAGTCGAAACCCTAGGTTTCAAAGTGGAGGAATAACTGTGCTCGTAAAGAACACCATACCGGAGAAAGAAGAAGGGGCGGTCAAAAAAAACACAGCCATCAAAAGGCCAGTAAACCGTCGACTATTGGAGAAGAAGGAGAAGATCAAGATATCTTCTCAAAGAGAGAGAGAAACTGTAGATAGTACTGAGAAAGAAAGAAAAGAATACGTGTTTCTTTTATCTGTAACCAAAACAGATAAGAAACACATGAAAGAGGGACGCGTGTTTTTTTATCTCAAAACAAAGAAAAGGAGATAAAACAATATAAGGGACGCAGACAGCTTAAAGGGTCACACAGATATTTTTATTTATTAAGGGGCATCGGGTTAAACCATCAACCCTCCGTGTTTCAAAAGATTTCAAAACCATCTTTCATTTTATACTTTATATTTTGATATATATTGTTTTAGTTTGATAAGTTATTTTAAAAATTATTAAAATCTTATCATACTTTTGGATAGTACATTAACCTAGTATACTTGATTAGGAATAACATTTAAAGTGGAAGTAACTTTAGGTTATTGGTTTTAAAATATAATAATCTCCGAGGATAGTTTTGGATTTAAAATTAGTCCTACAAAGTTTTATAGCCTATAAGGAAAAATAAAACATTTTTTCAACACATCTCGTGTTAGATTTTTGGAGATATTTTTTTATTGTCATTATCATTTTAAATTATGACGAAGGAAGTGGAAATAAGGAACCTAGTACTAATTTTACAAATAGTACAACTCAATTTCAATGCCCAATCCTAAAGCCCGCGAATTACTCACTATGGGCAATTCGAATACAAATCATTCTCGAAGCGAATGGTTTATGGGAAACAATTGAGCCGACTGAAACGACTCAACCCGATAAGAAAAAGGATAAAACCGCTATTGGTTTCCTTTATCAAGCTTTACCCGAGGAACAATTACTTCAAATAACAAAGCACAAAACCGCGAAGGACATTTGGAATGCTTTGAAAACTAGACACGTTGGCAAAGACAGAGTTCAACAAGCAAGACTACAAACACTCAAATCTGATTTTGAGATGTTACAAATGATGGAAGACGAGACAATTGACACCTTTGCTACAAAACTTACAACTCTCGTAAACAAAGCCGCTAGTCTAGGACACACCATAGAAGATGAAACCTTAGTACGGAAGCTATTGAATGCTGTACCCGATAGGTATCTACAAATAGTTGCATCAATAGAGCAATACTCCGACCTAAGTGAAATGACGATGGAAGAAGCAATTGGGAGACTCAAGACATACGAGGAAAGAATAAAGTTTAAGAAGAATAAGGACAATAACGATCAATATAAGTTATTGTTTACACATCACAAGAATAACATTACTCACGAAAGACATTGTGAAAAATGTGGACATGATTTGTTGCAAGGCCAAGAAAATAATTTCAAGGAAAACCAAACAAAGAACTCAAATAAATTTACTCATGATAAGAGTAAGGTGATGTGTTTTAAATGCAAGAAGTATGGGCATTTTGCAAACAAATGTCCATCAAAGAAAGAAGAAGAATCTAATCTCGTTGAAGAAGATTTCAACCAACATTGCTTATGGCAACTGTTGAAGAAATAACCGTAAGAACATGATCAACCGGAATTAAGGAAGATCACAACAACAAAGGTGGAAATAACCGAAGAACATGATCAACACGAAATAAGGAAGATCACAACAAAAAGGTGGAAATAACTAGAAGAACATGATCAACATGGACATAATGAAGATCACGAGAAGAAAAGGTGGAAATAACGGATCAACATGGACATAATGAAGATCACGGAAGAAAGGTGGAAATAACCAAGATCAACATGGACATAATGAATATCACATAAGAAAAAGTGGAAATAACCGGATCAACATGGACATAATGAAGATCACAAAGAAGGTGGAAATAACAGAAGGAAAATTGATCTACACGGACATAAGGATGATCACAAAAATTAAAAGCTCGGATGGTGGATGTAACGGAAGATGAATCAAGAAGACTTAAAGACCTACGTTCACGGCGATTGTGATTAAGGGGAGATTATTGGGTTAATCGAATCGACCCAACCCAATGACCCAAGTCAACACCTATTATGACCGGTCAACAAAAGTCAATGAAAGTCGGAAGTCAACTCGGACGGTTTTGGCGATTACAGGCGATTATAAGAAAACGGTTACTTTGGCGATTACAAGGTCAAACGACACAATGCTTCTTTGTACCGTTTCATTATGTATAAATACTAGAAACTCAGAACAAACAAATATGACCGAAATATATAGAAAAGCTTCTTGATTCAAATCGTTTATTGTTATTTGGTATATCGTTGATTAAAGATCCGTAAAAAGGGCCAACAATTGGTATCGAGCACGAATCATCATATACCATTTACGTTTTGTTTTAAGAATCAATAAGAACCCAAAACAGTTTTGAAAATTTTTTCACGCAAAATTAATTTGAACACAAATCAAGTTATCATTTTGTGTTCTAAGCGTTTGTCACATCAGGGAACAATCACAAGTGATTACTCCAAACCGACAACAAACTTATTTGCACTTTTCATCGAAACTTTTTTCTCACAAAGGATAAGAAAGCGAATTAAATCGTTTATATATTGATTCAAACAAAACCAAATGAAGTCATCAATTAGGGCACAAGTCAAGATTGAATTAAGAACAAACACACACGCTCTTCAAAGGAATCAAGCCGGAAGGATCAATTGAGACCCAATTGATTCATTTTCATACTCAATCATAATACTTCTCACGGATTTGAAAACCCCAAATAAGTGAAACCCTAGGTTTCAAAGTGGAGGAATAAGCGTGCTCGTAAAGAACACCATCACCGGAGAAAGAAGAAGGCGGTCAAAAAAAAACACAGACCATCAAAGGCCGATGGCCGTCGACTATTGGAGAAGAAGGAAGATCAAGATATCTTCTCAAAGAGAGAGAAACGTAGATAGTATCGAGAAAGAAAGAAAAGAATACGTGTTTCTTTTATACGTAACAAAAGCAGTTAAGAAACAAATAAAGGGGACGCGTGTTTTTTTTTATCTCAAAACAAAGAAAAGGAGATATAACAATATAAGGGACGCGTTCGGTTAAAGGGTCACACAGATATTTTTATTTATTAAGGGCATCGGGTTAAACCATCAACCCTCCGGGTTTCAAAAGATTTCAAAACAACCTTTCATTTTTTACTTTATATTTTTGATATATATTGTTTTAGTTTGGTAAGTTATTTTTTATAAAATTATTAAGATCTTATCACATTTTTTTTGTATAGTATATTAACCTAGTATCTTGACTAGAATAACATTTAAAGTGGAAGTAACTTTAGGTTATTCGCTTTTAAAAATATATAATCTCCGAGGACAGTTTGGATTTAAAACTAGTCTTATAAAGTTTTATAGCCTATAAGGAAAAATAAAACATTTTTTCAACACACATCGTGTTAAATTTACGAGATATTTTTATTATCAATATATTTAAGATATGACGAAAGGAAGTGGAAATAAGGAACCTAGTACTAATTTTACAAATAGTACAACTCAATTTCAATGCCCAATCCTAAAGCCATGAATTACTCATTATGGGCAATTCGCATGAAAATCATTCTCGAAGCAAATAACTTATGGAAACAATAGAGCCGATCGAGTCGACTCAACCCAATAAGACAAAAGAAAACCGCTATTGCTTTCCTTTATCAAGCCTTACCGAGGAACAATTACTTCAATAACAAAGCACAAAACCGCTAAGGACATTTGGAATGCTTTGAAAACTAGACACGTTGGCGAAGACGAGTTCAACAAGCAAGACTACAAACACTCAAATATGATTTTGAGATGTTACAAATGATGGAAGACGAGACAATTGACACCTTTGCTACAAAACTTACAACTCTCGTAAACAAAGCCGCTAGTCTAGGACACACCATAGAAGATGAAACCTTAGTGCGGAAGCTATTGAATCTCGTACCCGATAGGTATCTACAAATAGTTGCATCAATAGAGCAATACTCCACCTAAGTGAAATGACGATGGAAGAAGCAATTGGAGACTCAAGACATACGAGGAAAGAATAAAGTTTAAGAAGAATAAGGACAATAACGATCAATATAAGTTATTGGTTACACATCACAAGAATAACATTACTCACGAAAGACATTGTGAAAAATATGGACATGATTTGTTGCAAGGCCAAGAAAATAATTTCAAGGAAAAACCAAACAGCAACTCAAATAAATTTACTCATGATAAGAGTAAGGTGATGTGTTTTAAATGCAAGAAGTATGGGCATTTTGCAAACAAATGTCCATCAAAGAAAGAAGAAGAATCTAATCTCGTTGAAGAAGATTTCGAACCAACATTGCTTATGGCAACTGTTGAAGAAATAACGAAGAACATGATCAACACGGAATTAAGGAAGATCACAACAACAAAGGTGGAAATAACCGTAAGAACATGATCAACCGGAAATAAGGAAGATCACAACAAAAAGGTGAAATAACCAAGAACATGATCAACATGGACATAATGAAGATCACGAAGAAAAGGTGGAAATAACCGGATCAACATGGACATAATGAAGATCGCGGAAGAAAAGGTGGAAATAACCAAGATCAACATGGACATAATGAAGATCACGAAGAAAAAGTGGAAATAACCGATCAACATGGACATAATGAAGATCACGAGAAGAAGGTGGAAATAACCAAGGAAAATTGATCTACGGACATAAGGATGATCACATAAAAATTAAAAGCTCATATGGTGGATGTAACGGAAGATGAATCAAGAAGACTTAAAGACCTACGTTACGGCGATTGTGATTATGGGAGATTATTGGGTTAATCGTAATCGACCCAACCCACGACCAAGTCAACACCTATTATGACCCGGTCAACAAAAGTCAACGAAAGTCAAGTCAACTCGGATAGTTTTTGACAAATTATAAGGCGATTATAAGAAAACTTACTTTGGCGATTACAAGGTCAACGACACAATGCTTCTTTGTACCGTTTCATTATGTATAAATACTAGAAACTCGTAACAAACAAATATGATGAAATATATAGAAAAGCTTCTTGATTCAAATCGTTTATTGTTATTTGGTATATCGTTGATTAATGATCCGTAAAAAAAGGCCAACATTATGTCTACTTCAAAGCTTAAAGGTTTTTAAAGCTTTCAAAATGAAGGTGAAGAATCTGCAATCTTGGAGTTGATACATATTGTGGATCATTGGATAGCATGTATACCGTCATAGATTGATCTCCATTGTAGGATAGTGAGTACATCCTCATTTTCTTCTCGCGAGATTAGAAAAGAAAGATAGTGATTGAACATCTGAAATGGGGTATTCTGAGAGGATTTTTGTAATGTTAAATGCATTGGAGTAGTTAGCAAAAAAGGTCCATGTTAACTGTTTGACTTCCAAAGTCAAACCTTTGACTCTTCTAAATCCATAATTATATGAAACTTGATCAAGGAAGCTAACGATTAAGAGCCGAACAACAAAAGGTCCTATATTTGGAAGAGGAAAAGTGACATTAATCTCTTGTTTTGATTGACGAGGTGGGTAATCTGTCGGATTAAAATTAATGTTTGTATGGTACTTGGGATATAAGTGTTTATAACAGTATAATTGTCAATTGTTGTAATAAAGAAACTTAATATTTATGTCATGTTGTATCTTTTTCGGCTCAACATCTATTCCAGTTACTACGAGCTTTTCAACAACCAAATGTTGGAAAATTTAGTGCACTTGTGGGATTAGTTTACACCTTGTAATGGGTTAGGAGGTACGGAGTATACACCCATAAGGTCCATGAACACCCTGACTCTAATAGTGGTTTGTATTGGTAGTGCTAGTAGAAATTCGCTCTGCTTGTGGAAAGTAACGCTTGTGGTTTCCATCGAAAAGCGATGTTTCCAACTGAAGCGATGTTTCCACCAAGCGGTGTATCCACCGATAGTGCTATGAAATCTTGATGAAGGTCTTGCTGTAACGGGCTTTGACCTATTCAAGTGGCGATTACAAGCGCATAATGACCACGTTTAATTAGTCGTGTAACCACTAATGGCTATAATGGGGATAATTATGAGGCTATTAATGGGCGATTAATACTCATAATTCCATTGGAATAGCTAAGAGTATTTCCTATAAATAGGAGATCTGTTTATGCATGAGAAAGACACGAAAAAGCGATTAACACTTACAAGCGAAAGAATTATTGAATTGTGCCTAATTCTATAATTACATTTGGTTTTATCCCAAGTAGATATTCGTGTAACCTGCATTAGGGTCGAATAGTTTACTTTGGAAAGTGATCACGATTCAAGTGATATCCGGTAACCACCTAGTGGTATTTGTTTCTGATTTGGTATTTGTTTCACGACATTAATTATCTAACCACATTATGGGCTCACTACACCAACAATCAAAGTAAACTATTTAGTGATAATCAATGGCAAGCTGCGCAATGAAACACATGGCTTCAAACTTTTCTAAAGTGGACAAGTTTGAAGGGTGGACTTTAGGAGGTGGCGAGAAGAAGATGCACTTCTTCTGTCGAGCATGAGTGTGGTCATGTGACTACTCCTATTCACGATGATGGTGATGATGCTCTTGTGAGCGGATCGGAAGGAGGAGCAAGTGGAGAATGATGACTACATGTGCAGGTCTTATTCTCAGAATGGTATGTCGATTCTTTGTTTGATATTTATCGAACTCGAATCTTCAAAGAACTGTAGGATTCCTTGGATGCCAAATATATGGTGAGGATGCATCAAGTAAGAAGTCCCTTGTTAGTAATTTCACAAATTACAAAATGACCGATTCAAGACCGTTATGGAACAATACAATGAACTTCTTGTAATACTTGGAAGGTTTACACAACACAATATGCACATGGATGAGGCTATTTAGGTCTCTTGTGTTATTGATAAACTTCCTCCTTCTTGGAAAGATTTCAAGCATATCTTGAAACATAAGAAAGAGGAATTAACTACGGTTGAGTTGGGCAATCATCTGCGCATTGAGGATTCTCTCGAGTGCGGGATAATGACAAGCCAAAGAGTAGCAATCTTCTTGGACCATCTGTTGTCAATATGGTGGAGCATAACAACTCCACCGTGTACAATGACAACAAAGGCAAACGCAAGTATCATGATAACACAAGCAAATCCTAACAAGAAGCAACACCTACTTGTTGGAAATGTGGCAAGACCGGTCACATTAAAAGGGACCGCAAGGGTGTTAAAATTGGTGGTAAAGCCAATGGATCGAGCACTAATGGTTCGAGGGTGGTGGTTCTTCCAACTCACCGAAAGGTCGAATATGGTTAATAAGTCTTTTCAGTTATTATGTTACATATGTATCTGAATCTCATTATGCGCGGGATGATGATGTTGCATGGTGGGTTGACTCAGTTCATGTATGTAAAGATAGAAGCCGGTTCAAGACTTATGAGTCACCGAATGATGGTTCTATTCTTCACATGGAAATGAGTCAACGACCTTGGTGCATAGTCGTGGTTGTGTAGATCTTAGGTTTAGTTCGGAAAGATTGTAACTTTGTTTGATGTTATTCATGTTCACGATATTAGGAAAACTTGGTTTCAAGTAGTATTTTGAATAATCATGGTTATAAACAAGTTATTGAGTCGATAAATTTGTGCTTTCTAAGCATGGTGTTTTTATTGGTTTTGGTTATTTATGTAATCAAATGTTCAGGGCTTAATATTCCCACTGATAGTGTATTCATTTCCACCGATAGTGTAAATTCACTGTGTGACCACCACCGACGGCATCGACTCACCTTGTGGCATGCTAGACTTGGCCATGTTCATTATAAAGGTTGCAAGATATGTCTAAGGATATTAAAAGCTATTTTGTGATATGATGTTTTATGTTACTTACTTAATATGTGTGTGATGAATAAGTCATTTGATATAGTATTTTTGAAAGAGAAACACTATTCCCATAAATTTTTACAACGCTGGTTGTCTAACATTAAAATGTTCATGTGTACAACGTTGGTTGTCCATCATTTTTACCGTTTACCACGACACCATTTCTTTCCATGATGCAGACCTGCACCTCTACTTTCACGTTTCACATTTCTCAATTCTTTATGTCATTAACCTTGTCATCCTGAGACAAATCCATCAAAAGCTTTGTATGTTTTGGATTCTCTTAAGTTCCAATGAATATTATTACATCACATAACCCATGTTTACTAACCCTTCCACCATTACCATAAATGTGCGTAATCGGAGTCGAAATATCCTGTTTGGACACATTACACCATTCTCTACAAGTTCCAAACTTTCTACAAAGCAGTACACCTTTTGCCTTGAAGAAACACATGGTATGTATCAATATTATGATTTATATTCTTTCCAACTACTTTGATAGTATACTTCTTGCGATCCAGTGATAAGTCGTTGTCAATAATACTATAATATCGAGTGTTGTCAATAATACTATAATATCGAAATTGTCGATAAATCAAGCTTTTAAAGGAAACGAATCAAACAGTCAAAAGTCACCAAGCTTCTGAATTGCTTTTTCATATATGATTTGATTCTTGAAGTGCGATATAGTTTCTAAATCATATTTAACAAATAAACTATGCCCAATGATATAGTTTTGTAAACCATACGATGTCGGCTAATTAAGAGGCGGTTAGTGCGGAAAAATAAGTTTCAACAACATCACCGTATCCACAATGTTTTGTGTGGTACTTCTGAACTCCACATGATCTTATGTATTGGGTTAATCGCATCGACCCAACCTAGCGACCCAAGTCAACACCTATTATGACCCGGTCAACAAAAGTAAACGAAAGTCAAGTCAACTCGGACGGTTTTGAGCGATTCTGGCGTTATAAGAAAACGGTTACTTTGGCGATTACAAGGTCAAACGACACAATGCTTCTTTGTACCGCTTCATTATGTATAAATACTAGAAACTACAGAATAAACAAATATGGTCAAATATATAGAAAAGCTTCTTGATTCAAATCGCTTATTGTTATTTGGTATATCGTTGATTAAAGATCCGAGAAAAAAGGGCCAACAATTGGTATCGAGCACGAATCATCATATACCATTTACGTTTTGTTTTAAGAATCAATAAGAACCCAAGCAGTTTGGAAAATTTTTTCTAAAATTAATTTGAACACAAATCAAGTTATCATTTTTGTGTTCTAAACGTTTGTCACATCAGGGAACAATCACACAAGTGATTACTCAAACCCCAACAAACTTATTTGCACTTTTCATCGAAACTTTTTCTCAAAGGATAAGAAAGCAATTAAATCGTTTATATATTGATTCAAACAAAACCAAGCGAAGTCATCAATTAGGGCACAAGTCAAGATTGAATTAAGAACAAACACACTGTTCTTCAAAGGAATCAAGCCGAAGGATCAATTGAGACCCAATTGATTCATTTTCATACTCCAATCATAATACTTCTCACGGTTTGAAAACCCCAAATAAGTCGAAACCCTAGGTTTCAAAGTGGAGGAATAAGCGTGCTCAGTAAAGAACACCATACCGGAGAAAGAAGGGCGGTCAAAAAAAACACGACCATCAAAGGCGATGAACGTCGACTATTGGAGAAGAAGGAGAAGATCAAGATATCTTCTCAAAGAGAGAGAAACGTAGATAGTCTTGAGAAAGAAAGAAAAGAATCGTGTTTCTTTTATCCGTAACCAAAGCAGATAAGAAACACATGAAAGGAGACAGCTGTTTTTTTATCTCAAAACAAAGAAAAGGAGATAAAACAATATAAGGGGACGCGTCTGAGTTAAAGGGTCACACAGGATATTTTTATTTATTAAGGGCATCGGGTTAAACCATCAACCCCTCCAGGTTTCAAAAAGATTTCAAAACCATCTTTCATTTTTATACTTTATATTTTGATATATATTGTTTTAGTTTGATAAGTTATTTTAAAAAATTATTAAAATCTTATCATACTTTTGGATAGTACATTAACCTAGTATACTGATTAGGAATAACATTTAAAGTGGAAGTAACTTTAGGTTATTGGTTTTTAAAATATAATAATCTCCGAGGATAGTTTTGGATTTAAAAATTAGTCCTACAAAGTTTTATAGCCTATAAGGAAAAATAAAACATTTTTTTTCAACACATCTCGTGTTAGATTTTTGGAGATATTTTTTTTTATTGTCATTATCATTTTAAATTATGACGAAGGAAGTGGAAATAAGGAACCTAGTACTAATTTTACAAATAGTACAACTCAATTTCAATGCCCAATCCTAAAGCCCGCGAATTACTCACTATGGGCAATTCGAATACAAATCATTCTCGAAGCGAATGGTTTATGGGAAACAATTGAGCCGTGAAACGACTCAACCCGATAAGAAAAAGGATAAAACCGCTATTGGTTTCCTTTATCAAGCTTTACCGAGGAACAATTACTTCAAATAACAAAGCACAAAACCGCTGAAGGACATTTGGAATGCTTTGAAAACTGAACACGTTGGCAAAGGCGAGTTCAACAAGAAGACTACAAACACTCAAACTGATTTTGAGATGTTACAAATGATGGAAGACGAGACAATTGACACCTTTGCTACAAAACTTACAACTCTCGTAAACAAAGCCGCTAGTCTAGGACACACCATAGAAGATGAAACCTTAGTACGGAAGCTATTGAATGTCAGACCCGATAGGTATCTACAAATAGTTGCATCAATAGAGCAATACTCCACCTAAGTGAAATGACGATGGAAGAAGCAATTGGGAGACTCAAGACATACGAGGAAAGAATAAAGTTTAAGAAGAATAAGGACAATAACGATCAATATAAGTTATTGTTTACACATCACAAGAATAACATTACTCACGAAAGACATTGTGAAAAATGTGGACATGATTTGTTGCAAGGCCAAGAAAATAATTTCAAGGAAAAACCAAACAGCAACTCAAATAAATTTACTCATGATAAGAGTAAGGTGATGTGTTTTAAATGCAAGAAGTATGGGCATTTTGCAAACAAATGTCCATCAAAGAAAGAAGAATCTAATCTCGTTGAAGAAGATTTCGAACCAACATTGCTTATGGCAACTGTTGAAGAAATAACCAGAAGAACATGATCAACCTGGAATTAAGGAAGATCACAACAACAAAGGTGGAAATAACCAGAAGAACATGATCAACACGAAATAAGGAAGATCACAACAAAAAGGTGGAAATAACTAGAAGAACATGATCAACATGGACATAATGAAGATCACGAGAAGAAAGGTGGAAATAACGGATCAACATGGACATAATGAAGATCACGGAAGAAAGGTGGAAATAACCAAGATCAACATGGACATAATGAATATCACATAAGAAAAAGTGGAAATAACCGGATCAACATGGACATAATGAAGATCACAAAAGAAGGTGGAAATAATCGAAGGAAAATTGATCTACTCGGACATAAGGATGATCACAAAAATTAAAAGCTCGGATGGTGGATGTAACCAAGATGAATCAAGAAGACTTAAAGACCTACGTTCATATTGTGATTAAGGGGAGATTATTGGGTTAATCGCAATCGACCCAACCCAACGACCCAAGTCAACACCTATTATGACCCGGTCAACAAAAGTCAATGAAAGTCGAAGTCAACTCGGACGGTTTTGGCATTATAAGGCGATTATAAGAAAGCGGTTACTTTGGCGATTACAAGGTCAAGCGACACAATGCTTCTTTGTACCGTTTCATTATGTATAAATACTAGAAACTCAGAACAAACAAATATGACCGAAATATATAGAAAGCTTCTTGATTCAAATCGTTTATTGTTATTTGGTATATCGTTGATTAAAGATCCGTAAAAAGGCCAACAATTGGTATCGAGCTGAATCATCATATACCATTTACGTTTTGTTTTAAGAATCAATAAGAACCCAAAAGCTTTGGAAAATTTTTTACGCAAAATTAATTTGAACACAAATCAAGTTATCATTTTGTGTTCTAAGCGTTTGTCACATCAGGGAACAATCACACAGTGATTACTCCAAACCGACAACAAACTTATTTGCACTTTTTCATCGAAACTTTTTCTCACAAAGGATAAGAAAGCGTAATTAAATCGTTTATATATTGATTCAAACAAAACCAAATGAAGTCATCAATTAGGGCACAAGTCAAGATTGAATTAAGAACAAACACACTGCTCTTCAAAGGAATCAAGCCTGGAAGGATCAATTGAGACCCAATTGATTCATTTTCATACTCAATCATAATACTTCTCGCGGTTTGAAAACCCCAAATAAGTGAAACCCTAGGTTTCAAAGTGGAGGAATAAGCGTGCTCGTAAAGAACACCATACCGGAGAAAGAAGAAGCAGCGGTCAAAAAAAAAAACACCATCAAAGGCGATGGCCGTCGACTATTGGAGAAGAAAGGAAGATCAAGATATCTTCTCGAAGAGAGAGAGAAGCGAGATAGTACTGAGAGAGAAAGAAAGCAAAGAATACGTGTTTCTTTTATCTGTAACCAAAACAGATAAGAAACAAATAAAAGGGGACGCGTGTTTTTTTTATCTCAAAACAAAGAAAAGGAGATAAAACAATATAAGGGACGCGTACAGTTAAAGGGTCACAGGATATTTTTATTTATTAAGGGCATCGGGTTAAACCATCAACCCTCCGGGTTTCAAAAGATTTCAAAACAACCTTTCATTTTTTACTTTATATTTTTGATATATATTGTTTTAGTTTGGTAAGTTATTTTTTTTATAAAAATTATTAAGATCTTATCACATTTTTTTTTGTATAGTATATTAACCTAGTATACTGACTAGGAATAACATTTAAAGTGGAAGTAACTTTAGGTTATTCGCTTTTAAAAATATATAATCTCCGAGGACAGTTTTGGATTTAAAAACTAGTCTTATAAAGTTTTATAGCCTATAAGGAAAAATAAAACATTTTTTCAACACACATCGTGTTAAATTTCTGGAGATATTTTTTATTATCAATATATTTAAGATATGACGAAAGGAAGTGGAAATAAGGAACCTAGTACTAATTTTACAAATAGTACAACTCAATTTCAATGCCCAATCCTAAAGCCCTGAATTACTCATTATGGGCAATTCGCATGAAAATCATTCTCAAGCAAATAACTTATGGAAACAATAGAGCCGATCGAGTCGACTCGACCCAATAAGACAAAGAGAAAACCGCTATTGCTTTCCTTTATCAAGCCTTACCGAGGAACAATTATTTCAAATAACAAAGCACAAAACCGCTAAGGACATTTGGAATGCTTTGAAAACTAGACACGTTGGCGAAGACGAGTTCAACAAGCAAGACTACAAACACTCAAATATGATTTTGAGATGTTACAAATGATGGAAGACGAGACAATTGACACCTTTGCTACAAAACTTACAACTCTAAGTAAACAAAGCCGCTAGTCTAGGACACACCATAGAAGATGAAACCTTAATACGGAAGCTATTGAATCTTGTGCCCGATAGGTATCTACAAATAGTTGCATCAATAGAGCAATACTCCGACCTAAGTGAAATGACGATGGAAGAAGCAATTGGAGACTCAAGACATACGAGGAAAGAATAAAGTTTAAGAAGAATAAGGACAATAACGATCAATATAAGTTATTGGTTACACATCACAAGAATAACATTACTCACGAAAGACATTGTGAAAAATATGGACATGATTTGTTGCAAGGCCAAGAAAATAATTTCAAGGAAAACCAAACAACAACTCAAATAAATTTACTCATGATAAGAGTAAGGTGATGTGTTTTAAATGCAAGAAGTATGGGCATTTTGCAAACAAATGTCCATCAAAGAAAGAAGAAGAATCTAATCTCGTTGAAGAAGATTTGAACCAACATTGCTTATGGCAACTGTTGAAGAAATAACTGAAGAACATGATCAACCCGGAATTAAGGAAGATCACAACAACAAAGGTGGAAATAACCCGAAGAACATGATCAACACGGAAATAAGGAAGATCACAACAAAAAGGTTGAAATAACCGAAGAACATGATCAACATGGACATAATGAAGATCGCGAGAAGAAAAGGTGGAAATAACCGGATCAACATGGACATAATGAAGATCGCGGAAAAAGGTGGAAATAACCAAGATCAACATGGACATAATGAAGATCACGAAAGAAAAAGTGGAAATAACCGATCAACATGGACATAATGAAGATCACGGAAGAAGGTGGAAATAATCAAGGAAAATTGATCTACCCGGACATAAGGATGATCACAAAAATTAAAAGCTCATATGGTGGATGTAACGGGAAGATGAATCAAGAAGACTTAAAGACCTACGTTACTGCGATTGTGATTAAGGGAGATTATTGGGTTAATCATAATCGACCCAACCAATGACAGTCAACACCTATTATGACCCGGTCAACAAAAGTCAACGAAAGTCAAGTCAACTCGGATAGTTTTGGATTCTGGCGGTTATAAGAAAAGCAGTTACTTTGGCGTTACAAGGTCAAACGACACAATGCTTCTTTTGTACCGTTTCATTATGTATAAATACTAGAAACTCGTAACAAACAAATATGGTGAAATATATAGAAAAGCTTCTTGATTCAAATCGTTTATTGTTATTTGGTATATCGTTGATTAATGATCCGGAAAAAGGGCCAACATTATGTCTACTTCTTACAAAGCTTAAAGGTTTTTAAAGCTTTCAAAATCTGAAGGTGAAGAATCTGCAATCTTGAGTTGATACATATTGTGGATCATTGGATAGCATGTATACCGTCATAGATTGATCTCCATTGTAGGATAGTGAGTACATCCTCATTTCTTCTCGTGAGATTAGAAAACGTAAAGATAGTGATTGAACATCTTTGAAATGGGGTATTACGAGAGGATTTTGTAATGTTAAATGCATTGGAGTAGTTAGCAAAAACGCTGTTGGAAAATTTAGTGCACTTGTGGGATTAGTTCACACCTTGTAATGGGTTAGGAGGTGCAGGAGTGTACACCCATAAGGTCCATGAACACCACGACTCTAATAGTGGTTTGTATTGGTAGTGCTAGTAGAAAGTATCGCTTGCTTGTGGAAAGTCTTGCTTGTGGTTTCCAGCGATAGCGATGTTTCCAGCAAGCGATGTGTTTCCTTTGAATCGGTGTTTCCAGTCCAGTGAGCGGTGTATCCACCGATAGTGCTATGAAATCTTGATGAAGGTACTGCTTGTAGCGGGCTTTGACCTATTCAAGTGGCGATTACAAGCGCATAATGACCACGTTTAATTGGTCATGTAACCACTAATGGCTATAATGGGGATAATTATGAGGCTATTAATGGGCGATTAATACTCATAATTCCATTGGAATAGCTAAGAGTATTTTCCTATAAATAGGAGATCTGTTTATGCATGATATATACACGAAAACATTAAACACTTATAAGCGAAAGGGTTATTGAATTGTGCCTAATTCTATAACGCATTTGGTCTTATCCCAAGTAGATATTCGTGTAACCCGGGCATTAGGGTCGAATAGTTTACTTTGGAAAGTGATCACACGATTCAAGTGATATCCGGTAACCACCTAGTGGTATTTGTTTCTGTGACTTGGTATTTTATTTACTGCGAAGTTGATTATCTAACCACATGCGGGAGTCACAACACCAACAATCAAAGTAAACTATTTTGTGATAATCAATGGCAACCTGCGCAATGAAACACATGGCTTCAAACTTTGCTAAGCTGGATAAGTTTGAAGGGTGGACTTTAGGAGGTGGCGAAGAAGATGCATTTCTTCTTGTCAAGCATGAGTGTGGTCTATGTGCTAACTACTCCTATTCACGATGATGGTGATGATGCTACTTGTGGAGCGGATCGGGAGGAGGAGCAAGTGGGAGAATGATGACTACATATGCAGAGGTCTTATTCTCAATGGTATGTCGATTCTTTGTTTGATATTTATCGAACTTTGAATCTTCAAAAGAAGCGTAGGATTCCTTGGATGCCAAATATATGGTGAGGATGCATCAAGTAAGAAGTTCCTTGTTAGTAATTTCACAAATTACAAAATGACCGATTCAAGACCGGTTATGGAACAATACAATGAACTTCTTGGAATACTTGGAAGGTTTACACAACACAATATGCACATGGATGAGGCTATTTCGGTCTCTTGTGTTATTGATAAACTTCCTCCTTCTTGGAAAGATTTCAAGCATATCTTGAAACATAAGAAAGAGGAATTAACTACGGTTGAGTTGGGCGATCATCTGCGCATTGAGGATTCTCTCGGGGTGCGGGATAATGACAAGCCAAAGAGTAGCAATGCTCTTGGACCATCTGTTGTCAATATGGTGGAGCATAACAACTCCACGGTACAATGACAACAAAGGCAAACGCAAATATCATGATAACACAAGGCGAAATCCTAACAAGAAGGCAACACCTACTTGTTGGAAATGTGGCAAGACTTGTCACATTAAAAGGGATTGCAAAGGTGTTAAAATTGGTGGTAAAGCCAATGGATCGAGCACTAATGGTTCGGGGGTGGTGGTTCACCAACTCACCGAAAGGTCGAAATATGTTTAATAAGTCTTTTGATTTATTATGTTACATATGTATCGAATCTTTTATGTGCGGGATGATGATGTTGCGTGGTGGGTTGACTCGGTGCAACAGTTCATGTGTAAAGATAGAAGCGGTTCAAGACTTATGAGTCACCGAATGATGGTTCTATTCTTCACATGGGAAATGAGTCAACGACCTTGGTGCATGGTCGTGGTTGTGTAGATCTTAGGTTTAGTTCGGGAAAGATTGTAACTTTGTTTGATGTTATTCATGTTCACGATATTAGGAAAAACTTGGTTTCAAGTAGTATTTTGAATAATCATGGTTATAAACAAGTTATTGAGTCGATAAATTTGTGCTTTCTAAGCATGGTGTTTTTATTGGTTTTGGTTATTTATGTAATCAAATGTTCGGGCTTAATATTACCATGATAGTGTATTTATTTCCACCGATAGTGTAAATTCACTGTGTGACCACCACGACGGTGACTCTACCCTATGGCATGCTAGACTTGGCCATGTTCATTATAAGAGAATGCAAGATATGTCTAAGGATGGGTTGATCCCACATTTGACATGGACAACGAAAAGTGTAAAACTTGCATGTTGACCAAGATTACCAAGAAACCTTTTCGGGGTGTTAGTCGTGAGACTAATCTCTTGGAGCTTATACACGATGATCTGTGTGATTTGCATGCCACTCCTTCTTTGGGAACAAGAAGTACTGTGACATTTATTGATGATGCTTCTAGGTTTTGTTATGTTTATTTGTTACATTCCAAGGATGAAGCATTAGATAAATTCAAAGTGTTTAAAGCGAAGTTGAATTACAACTTGGGTCTTTGATCAAAAGATTAAGGATCGATAGGGAGGTGAGTACATGGATACTCGTATTTTCGATCTGTTGGAATAATCCATGAAACGATCGCCCTTATACTCCTCAAAAAATGGTATTTACGAAAGGAAAAACAGTCTTGAAGGAGATGGTTAATTCCATGTTGTCCTATTCGGGATCGAGTCAAGGGTTACGGGGTGAAGCTATGTTAACGACTTGCTATTTATTAAATAGGGTTCCCAACAAAAGGAACAAGGTTACCCCTTATGAACTCGGACTAAAAGGAAACCCAACTGAACTATCTCGAGTGCAGGGTTGTAGGGGCATTGTAAGACTCCACGATCCAAAGCAAAAAACTTTGGGTGAAAGAGGCATTGATTGCATCTTTGTTGGATATCTTGAGCATTCCAAGGCTTTTAGGTTCTATGTTATTGAACCTAATGAATATGTTTCAATTAACTCAATAATTGAATCAAGGGATGCAAACTTTGATGAGAATAGATTCTCATCGGTCCCTAGACCAAGTCGAGGATTCCTAATGGAACTCATGACACTTGGTGTATCGAGGTCCCGATGATGAACCATCGGTGGTCCTCGATGAGGTTGTGGTTCAACAACTGAACACGTGCTCGGGAAGAGCAAAAGGTCGGGACTCCAAAGTCATTTGGACACGAGTTTCAACTATACTTAGTTGAAGGAACCGAGGATGAGGTCTCGAACCAATACTCCTATTGCTTCATTGTTGAGGATGATCCCAAGACATTTGAAGAAGCAATGAAGTCCCGAGGATATTGCTTTACGGAAAGAAGCAATTAATGATGAGATGGATTCCATCATGGGCAACAACACTTGGGTGTTGGTTGATCTACCACCGGTTGCAAACCTACGGGTTGCAAATGGATTTTCAAAAGGAAAATGAAGGTAGATGGAACTATTGAAAAGTTCAAGGCTAGACTAGTTATTCGGGGCTTTAAACAAAAGTCGGGGATAGACTATTTTGATACTTATGCCCATGTGGCTCGTGTCGATACCATAAGGCTGGCGATTGCTATGGCATCTATTCACAATCTAATTATTCATCGGATGGATGTGAAGACGACTTTCTTGAATGGTGAATTGGAAGAGGAGGTTTATATGAACCAACCTCGGGGCTTCATCATGCACGGCAATGAAAACAAGGTGTGTAAACCGATTAAGTCTCTTTATGGACTGAAGCGGGCACCTAAGCAATGGCATCAAAATTTGATGAAGTGGTTTTGTCTAGTGGTTATGTTCTTAACCAAGGTGACAAATGTGTATATAGCAAATTTGATGAATCGGTAAAGGAGTCATCATTTGTCTATATGTTGATGACATGTTGATCTTTGGCACCGACCAAAATCGAGTTGACGACAAAGGAATTTTTGTCATCAAGGTTCTCCATGAAGGACATGGGGAGGCGATGTTATCCTTGGTATAAGGATTAAACATGAAAGTAAAAGAATTTCTATCTCTCGGTCTCATTATATTGAGAAGGTCTTGAGGAAATTCAATTACTTTGATTGTACTCCATTGAGTACACCTATGGATACTTGTGAGAAGGCGATGCCTAATCATGGCAAGGTTGTATCTCAACTTGAGTATTCTAGGGTAATTGGTGCTGATGTATGCCATGACTTGTACAAGACACGATATTGGTTTTGCGGTGGGAAAATTGAGCGGTATACTAGTAATCCTAGTGCTCATCAACGACAAGCGATTCGAGAGAATCTTGAAGTATTTGAAGAGAACTATGGATTATAGTCTCTCATATCTTGGTTACCCATCGATGTTGGAAGGATACACCGATGCAAGTTGGATCGATAACTGCGAAACAATTCGTCTACCGGTGGTGGGTATTCCTACTTGGTGGAGGTGCAATTTCTTGGGCATCCAAGAAACAAACTTGCATCACCGGTTCAACAATGGAATCTGAATTTGTGGCTTTAGCATTCTTTGGTAAAGAAGTGAATGGTTGAAAAACTTGCTTCTTGAGATTCCATTGTGGCCTAAACCTATAGCACCTATTTCTATCCGGTGTGATAGTGCAACTACATTGGCTAAGGCTTATAGCCGATGTACAATGGTAAGTCTAGACACTTGGGTGTCGGGCATAGCATGATTCGTGAGCTTATCATGAATGGGGTGGTATCTATAGAGTTTGTTAGATCTCAACGAACTTAGGCGATCACTTGACGAAGTGTCTGGCTAGAGACTTGGTTATAAAGTCTCGCTAAAGGGATGGGTTTAAGTCCAACTTAGTCCTTGAATGCTAGGACACCCACTCCTCCGAGGAAACTTGGGAGCCGAGTTCAATGTGGAAAGTCGAACATTCGATGGAATGGAGCACATGTTTTATTTACATCCCAAGGTTGTGCTCGAAACTGCTTGAAAGGAGGATGAAGTCTTTACTTCTTAATGGTTAATTTTCTTTGAAAAAGTGCTTGGCGGGAGCATGAATAAAGAGGAACCACCTATGTAAATGTTGAAGTTTTGCCGCTTGAGAAGCTTTGGACTTTAGCTTTTACAACATTTATGAATTTGGATATGGACACATGGCTTGTATAGTGTCGGGAGCTTTTAAGTGTTTGAAAACTTGTGTGTATTTTATCTTGGTATTCAAATGGGTTGAAGGGTTCAATTCTTAGAACACCTTGATTCTCGAATATTTGAGCGTGTAATTTACTAAGATGGAAATTCAATCCTCGGGACATTTTCGTTTATGCACATGTTTTGCTTGATGTTTATTTTCATGCAAAGGAAGTGAACTAAATTTGGGAGGATTGTTGGAAAATTTAGTGCACTTGTGGGATTAGTTCACACCTTGTAATGGGTTAGGAGGTACGGAGTGTACACCCATAAGGTCCATGAACACCGACTCTAATAGTGGTTTGTATTGGTAGTGCTAGTAGAAAGTATTGCTTGTGGAAAGTCCTTGCTTGTGGTTTCCAGCGATGGCGGTGTTTCCAGCGATAGCGCGGTGTTTCCAGAATCGATGTTTCCACCGAGCGGTGTATCCACGATAGTGCTATGAAATCTTGATGAAGGTCTTGCTTGTAGCGGGCTTTGACCTATTCAAGTGGCAGTTACAACTGCATAATGACCACGTTTAATTGGTCATGTAACCACTAACGGCTATAATGGGGATAATTATGAGGCTATTAATGGGCCGATTAATACTCATAATTCCATTGGAATAGCTAAGAGTATTTTCCTATAAATAGGAGATCTGTTTATGCATGATATATACACAGAAAACACTAAACACTTTTAAGCGAAAGGGTTATTGAATTGTGCCTAATTCTCTAACTGCATTTGGTCTTATCCCAAGTAGATATTCGTGTAACCCAGGCATAAGGGTCGAATAGTTTACTTTGGAAAGTGATCACACGATTCCAAGTGATATCCGGTAACCACCTAGTGGTATTTGTTTCTATTTGATTTGTTGCTTGATTATCTTTGAAGTTGATTATCTAACCCACTAATTACACGCTACTTAGTACCACACCATCAATATTTGCTCGTTAAACTCATTTGGAAGGCCTAATCTTACTGGAATTCTGACTTCATTTAATCTAGCATCTGCGGCCCTATCTGGCCAAGGAGAGAAAGCATAACTCGGTCTATCAGAAGATATCCACAACTCATCATCATCACTGGCTTCATAGTCACTACCTTCATCATCACTACCTTCATAACCACTACCATCATCATCAGAGAGCGATGAATAAGAGGTAATGGCATTTATGTCGAAAATGCCTTGTGATTCGTCAACCTCATTGACATCATCATCAACAAACCCTTTTACATACGGATGATCTAATAACATATCAGCAGATAATCTCGCACAACCTTCTTACACAAACAACCCTTCAAGAAACTCTTCCTTCAATCGAGATACTACTTGAGTTTATAACCGACTCAATTTCATTCTCATAGCCAACACGTATCAAAACCTCATTCTTACCCAAATCTTTATATGCAAGCCAAAGTTTTTTTCCAGTCAACATCTCAAACACAATACATCCAAATGCCCAAATATCAGCTGGCGGTTTTTGAACACCACGAATCACAGCTTCTGGTGAGAAATACAAAGGGTTACCCCTCCAATAACGACCCGGATCCTTCTTCTTAACCTGATTCACCCTCTTAGCCAGTCCCAGATCACCAACTTTAACAACAAAACCATCATTATTCTTATTAGCCACAAGCAATATATTCTCAGGTTTTAAATCACAATGAACATACCCTCGCTTTATGAGCGTGACTTAACCCTTTAGAATCGATCTAGCATAACGCTTAACATCAACTTCCAACAACCCTTTACCATGAGACATCTTAATAACATCAGCTAGGGTTCCACCAGAAGCTAACTCAAATAACAAATTATAAACAATCTGATTATTCTCAAGAGTAATCTCCTCCCAAAACACTTGATCACATTCGCAGACCCTCGAATATTATCCATAACCTCTTTTTCCTTCTGAATAGAACCCGATACAGGCGCTTCTGCAGATTTAACAGCCATAATGGACGGATACAAACTATATCTAGATCGCGCATTCATATTAGCAACGAAAACAGAACCATAACTACCTTTACCAACAACTGAACGTCTAATCCAAGGAGCATCATCACCACAATCTTCCTGTTTACTTCTTTTCTTCGTAAGCGTTTTCTTTATCAGTAAGGCTTCGTTTCTTCATATTATATTCGCTCGACTTCAACATCATTGCTGATTTACTGATTAAAACTTAAGGGTTTTTGGTAACTTGGGGTTGGAGGAATGAAAACTGAAGAGTTGAAAAAAGGGTTAGGGTTTGAAAGATGGTAATATTTGATGAATGATGGGAGTTTATATAGAAAAAGGGGTGTAGGGTTTATAACAGAATAACGGTTATTTTATCTTGTATGGCACGTTTTGTTGTAATACTGTCATGAGGACAAAATGTAGACATAATGTGATGAGAGAAAATATATAGTAATTTTTGTGTATATCATTATGTAAGTAATATACGCAAAAAAAGTATATATTATGTAAGTAAACATGTATTGAATGAAAGGGAAGTAATGTTAAAACACACGTGGATTTACAACTTTGTGCATTTTGTAAGTAAATATAATTTTTTCTCTAATGAGACACTTTCGCTTTTTGATTTCATTAAGAACCAAATGAAAATAAACCACTAGCCTTTCTATTTATTGTAACACACTAGCAGGTCTGCAGCGTTGCATGCGGAGTATCCCGAAATAAAATTTTCGTTGAATCATGTTTTTTATTTTATTATATTTTTTTGAAAATAAATTCTGGATATCGAAATTTTGTTTAGCTTTATGCAGTTCAAGACTCGAGCCATTAGCCCTTGGGTTGTGCTTAAGCCTGTTTTTAATTAAAAGTGTCATTCATCCGGGTAAAGTTACTATTAAAAATCGTATATTAGATCGCCACAAAATTAGTCATCTGGTATCCGTCACCGTCATCGCATTACGCGGTACACTCTAGTTCTTTTAATGTGTTCATAGGTGTTTATATAAGAAGAAAATAATAGAAAACATAAATTAACTCTTTAACCAAATTATGCTACACAACCATTTGTTTTATGTTAAATCAATTTAATTCTACCAGCCCAACCAAATATTTTAGGCCCAATTCAAATTTAGATAAATAATTATAAGCCAAAAACCTAAACTTTCCGTATAAAAAACTAACCCTAAACTGCTTATCCTAATTTTACCCTATCACAACACATGCAGACACATACTCACTGTGACGTTTTCTCTCTACTTGCAGCCACCAACTCTTATCATCCACTTCACAAATAAACACTTCACTTAACAAACAAATATTCGTCCCTTTAATTCTTATAGCCACTCGAATCACCAACAACTAAACTTCTTTGTTTTCTTTCCACACACATAAATGTTTCGACTTCAAGATCTGTTAAAGATCTCGGGTAGGTGTGGTGTTGTATTTCATTTCTTGTTTTCTTGTTAAATCGAAAGAAAGAAGGATGGAAAAACTCTTGTTTCGATCTTTTTTTTTTCGAATATTAAAAAGAATTTTAAATGATTTTCATGACATGTTTTTTTCAAAGTAAGCATCTTGATAAATCTGAAAGATATACAAAAAGGAAGCGTTGTGATGGGGAAATTGTTATAAGACGTTGTGAAATGGAAGAATATGTGGAGCGGATTATAAATAAGCGTTACTGTTGTTTGTTGGTTAATTAGCTTACATTATACGATGTGTTAAGTGAGAGTGTAGATTGTTTTGAGATTATAAGATTAGTGAATTCTTGAATTAGTGCTTACCGGAGTCATCCAGTTGGTGTCGTGAGAAAAACGTTTACGTCAAGCACCTTTTCTATAGAATTCACCACAACACCAAAACACCCTCCTCCTATAACACAGGTTTCTAGTGCCGTAGTGCACCCTAAACCTCACACTTTTTAAATATCATATATAGCCCAAAAACAACCTTATACCACTTAAAAAAAAATTAACCCAATTTTATCATTAACCAAAAAAATTTAGTTAACAGTATTCCATATAATTTGTTAACAAAACTTCAACACATGTAAATATGTGATGATGTAAACCTTATAAATAAAATCCAGCCCAATTTTAAATGAAGTAACAATCAGCCCACTCCCCTAATAAGACTTTTACCCTAATTCCTCAACAAAACATAACGTAGCCTCATAAAAAAAAACTTCATTTACTTCCTCCCAAAACGCATCTATCCATTCTTTCAACATGCTACACTTCTACATCCATTCTTTATGCTACACTTCTACATCCATTCTTTCATCTTAAGATAAGACAACCTGCAATCATCCTTGTATCTCCAAGAAAAGAAGAAAAGAAAAAGGAAAACGCAGAAAAAGAAACTGGAAAACGCGAGCTAGGGTACCCACTTCGCGCCGTACGGTTGCGTTTTCCGGGACCATTTGGGCTGGTGGTGAAGGCGCCACACCCGAAAACGCGAGTGGTGGTGTGGTTGTGGCGTTTTCCGGTCGCGTTTTCCCGACGACTCCAGCGGAAAAAGCAGCGTACCCGGCGCTCTAATGATTGAATGGATGATTAGATTTAATTAAAGGCGATTCCGAAATCACAAATAGTCATGTTTAAAAGCAAATTACAAAAACAAACTGTATACATATTGATTATACGAGAATGAACTGTTTTCGTACACTTTACCAAAATAATGAAAAACGCCACGATCACCTTTTTCATTCTCTCACCTCCATTTCTCTCACTCTCTTCCCATTCTCTCACATGCTTCCCAAAACAGAAATGACTTGGTTTCCTTCTAGTTCAAAAATTCAAAGCTGTAGTAGCAATAGTCTCTCATCCTTCAAGAGCCTCAAGTTGATGTGGGCTAATTGCAGCACACATAACTCTTCAAACGTCATTTGTGTACAAGAAAGAGGCTTCATCTTACGATAATAAGAAACCAAGCATTATTAGTATGAATCAAATATGTTTTACGATAATAAGAAACCAAGTATATGTCTTACTGCATCCAAGATATCAAGAACCCTTGAGTCTTTCATAGCAGCTGTTGAATGTTTCACAAGAGCCTGCACATTTCGTCTATGTCAGGTATGAAAGTTTCATGTGCTAAAATGGATGAAAAGAACAAAAGTATGACCATCATCTAAAATAAACAATAACCAACCATTCTGAAGTTGTCTAGAGATACGTATCCATCTCTAGATGAAACAAGTTGCACAAATGTAACAAGTTGCACAAATGAAACAAGTTGCACTCCTTAAATGAAACAAGTTGCACAAAACCATTTTCCTTCTTCTTCACGACATGAACACCCAGCAAGCCCACCATTACATAGCAGACCTCCATTCGAAACCTCCATTGCAACCTCCAGCCCAGACCACGCCATGCCTGGGGCCACGCCTAGGCCTTGCCCACGCCTGGGCCTCGCCACGCCTGGCCTTGCCCACGCCAGCCACGCCTTGGCACCACGCCAGGTCTCGCCTGGCAAATGTACCACGCCCTGGTTCGTAAGTTCATTTTCGTAAACACTCAGGGCGAGAACCATTTTCGTAAACAGGTATGAGTTACAGTTCATTTTCGTAAAAAGCTCCATGTTTAATATGATAAGTTTTGTCACATTCATGTTTTGGGCTGCTTGATCTCGAATTTTTTTTTGGATGCTGGATCTCAAATTTTTTTATGTTAGCTTAATTAGATTGTACATTGTGCATAAATAGTTTTATTTTTTGATGAAGGGTTGAATTAAATTGTGCATTAATTGTATAGGTTGAATAGTGTTTTTTTAGTTGTAATTGTGCTTAAATACTTGTAACTAATGCTTTGTAACTTGTATTTGCTTAAAATTCTATATATGGAAATCTTAAAATAATTAATAAGAGGGAAGTGCATCCCTCTATTATAAGATAGTAAGATTTCACGTCTTATGGTGGCCTTTGGCAAATCCCTCTTACTCAATAAGGTAATATCTAGTGTCGGTGAACACCCTGAGCAAGTGGGGCGGTGCACTGGGCCACCAATTCTATGTGGCCTCCCTTAAATATATTATCAAGTTTCATATTCATATGTTTGTATCTTGAGTTTTTTTCCAAGGCTTTTGCATGTTTGAGAATGAAAAAGTCGGCCATTCTTTGTTTTTTACATTAGAATTCAGATGCATACTCTTATACAGATCGATAAAAAAGTTATGTTTGTCAAACATGGGGCCCTACTTATCGTTACTGCATAGGGCCTTCAAATCCATTAGACGGCTGGTAATATCTCGATACAATAGGAAAAAAATGAAAGGAACTCGCTCACCTCTGTCTAGAGAACAAGCATCAAAGTAAGGTATTAACATAGTAAACCATTTGTACAAGGCTTGAAAATTAGTATCTTGCAAGCCAACCAACTTAGTCGACATGTATCAACTATCAACAAAGGTCACAAGTCTTTTATAGAGTGTTATTATTTTCAATTCAGTTACTCGTCAAGATTACTCAACGATTAAAAGCCACAAACTTGCAGAAAAGATAGATAACAACATGTCTTACGACATATTAAACCAGTTAACAGCGTAATCCTTGGCAGCATGAGCGGGAACACCTTCGATCACCTTTTCTTGTCCCTTGGGTTAATAGATTCTAGCACGACTGTCAGGGATCCAAACATCGGTATCTTGAGGAGCTTTAGTGTGCAGATTCTTGTTCTTAGCTTCGTCATGGTTCAACCTTGTAGTATTGTCTGAGCCTCCACTCTTTTTATGATATGCCTTTCTCAATGCTGGTCTGAAAAGTGTTATGAGAATCAATTTAACATCTGTAATCGATATTAAGAATTATATTCTTTCCAAATACTTTGATAGTATACTTCTTGCAGTACAACAGTGATAAGATGTTGTCAATAATACTATAAGATCGAGTTGTCGGTAAATCAAACTTTTGAAGGAAACGGGTCAAACGGGTCTACAAGGTTCCTGAATTGCTTTTTTCATATATGATTTAATTCTAATGGTACAGTTAAAATTCCCAAAAAATGGACAAAATCATCCACTGATAAATATTTCCGGCCTAAGAATTACCCGATTTCACTTATTACCCAATTGACCAACACGTCAATGTGCCATGTGTACCTCTTGGGAAGTATCCATTTTTAAGAGATACCAAATCATCACAGAAAGAAAGTATGCGAGAAAGAATTAAAAACATTTTTAAGAGATACCAAATAATCACAAAATAAGCTTCCAACAACATCTCCGTCACCTCAATGTTTTGTGTGGTACTTCCTGAACTCCTCATGCTCTTATGCTTACTTCTTGCAAAGCTAATAGATTTTTAAAGCTTTCAAAATCTGGAAGTGGGAAACTGGAAATGCTGGAGTTGATACAGATTGTGGACCATCGGATAGCCTGTATCCGTCATAGATTGATCTCCACTGTAGGATAGTGAGTACATCCTCATTTTCTTCTCGGCGAGATTAGAAAACAGAAAGATGGTGATTAAACATGCTGAAATGGGGTATTATGAGAGGGTTTTTGTGATGTTTAATGCATTGGAGTAGTTAGCAAAAAAAAACAGATAAACCTTGAGATGCACTACTCCATGGTACATGTTTACTGTTTGACTTCCAAAGTCAAACCTCTGACTTTATAAATTTCATAATTTATACGAAAGATGGTTAAGGAAGCTAACGATTAAGAGCCGAACAACAAAAGGTCCTATATTTGGAAGAGTAAAGTGACATTAATCTTCTGATTTGATTGATGTGGCGGTAATTCGGATTAAAATTAATGCTTGTATGGTACTTGAGGTATAAGTGCTTATAACAGTGAGAATGTCAATTGTTGTAACAAAGCGACTTACGGAGTACTATTATGTCATATTGTATCTTTTATGGGTCATCATCTGTTCCAGTTATTATAAGCTTCAACAGCCAATTGAATGGTGTTGAGTTTAATGAAATAATGGTTCACTTAGATGCATCCCACATCGCCATAGAGTAGGTTACATGCAAGGTGGCAGAGACTATAAAAACAGACTCCTAGAAGTTTATTAAGCATACCTTTCTCGGCCTTTTGGCTAAGATCAAGTGTAGTATCTGTTCTTATCAGTTTAATATCCGATATGTGAGCCATTAGTTCACTCGATATTAATCTTATTTTTATGGGAAAGACCCACCACAGTAGCTTGCTATTGGGGTCTTTGTGAGTTGCTTTGGCATTACACTACAGCCTTAGCCTGGCTCACCCTCCAATCTCAGTTTAAACATAAAGTCAAATTTGTATTCAGCCCTATACTACTACCTTCGTCACTTTAGAGTTAACTTTTTTAATGTCAATTATAATTTACTTCTCTAATTAGTAGTTTAGCACACTAAATCGATCAGTCAACTTCACCTACTGAGTATTGCAGTTTTTTTTACTACACATCTCCAAATCGTGGTGCTTTAAAATTTAAATGACTCAATATAATAAACATTTCATTATATACAATAGACTGAAATGACTTGTTTCATAGAACAGTTTGTTCAGTAGATGGCGGTGGCTTTGAATGACTCAGCCAGCATGTTTGGTTGTTTACAGAATACTTATTCAAAATTTCACTTAAAATTAAAACATTTCTACTAGCTACTACATTTTTCCTATGACAACTCGCCCAAATAAACTTATTGACGAATGTCTGAAATATGGCTCGTTACCTAATAATTTGCTTAGAGCATCATCATGAAAAACAAGAACGGTAACTGGTTTATGCAAATTGACCTCTGTGGCGAGATTAGTAACAGGAAGATAGTGATTAAACATGCTGAAATGGGTCATTGTGATGGATGTTAATCGCATTGGAGTAGTTAGCGGGAAACAGATAAACCTCGAGTTGCACTACACATGGTACATGTTTACTGTTTGACTTCCAAAGTCAAACCTTTGACTTTCAAAATCCATAATTATATGAAACTTGGTTAAGGAAGCTAACGACTAAGAGCGAACAACAAAAGGTCCTATATTTGGAAGAGGAAAAGTGACATTAATCTTCTGTTTTGATTAAATTAATGTTTGTATGGTACTTGGGATATATAAGTGCTTATAAGAGTATACACTCCACTGTCAATTGTTTTAACAAAGCAACTTAATATTTATGTCATGTTGTATCTTTTATGGCTCAAAATCTGTTCCAGTTACTTTAAGCTTCAACAACCAAATCAATGTGGTTTTATATCTCAGTTCGTAAAAGGGTATGCATATGATTTCTAAACTTGGTTTTCGGTCGGATATGAAGTACAGCAAAAAGTTTCAGACAATTTACATCCCAGTTATTAAATCGTCTGTGACATTTCCTTACAAACAATTCATTAACACTATTTGATATTAAGATTAAACTTCTACAAATTTGTTAGAGACAAAAAGATTATAACAAATGCAAGACGACAGCATAGTATCAATGAAAAGTTTTATCAAATTTCAATGAGAATACTGAGTACAAGAATCGATATAAACCAACAACTCTAAATATCATATACGCCTTAAAGAATGATCTCCATCACTAATTACACGCTACTTAGTACCTCACCATCAATATTTGCTCGTTAAACTCATTTGGAAAGGCCTAATCTTACTGGAATTCTGACTTCGTTTAATCTCGCATCTGCGGCCCTATCTGGCCAAGAGAGAAAGCATAACTTGATCTATCGAAGATATCCGCAACTCATCATCATCAACTGGCTTCATTGTCACTACCTTCATCATCACTACCTTCATAACCACTACCATCATCATCGAGAACGATGAATAAAAGGTAATGGCATTTATGTCCAAAATGCCTTGTGATTCATCAACCTCATTGACATCATCATCAACTAACAGTTTTAGAAACGGATGATCTAACAACTCATCAGCAGATAATCTACGCACAACCTTCTTACACAAACAACCCTTCAAGAAACTCTTTGCTTCATTCGATATACTACTAGAGCTGGTCGCAAGGCTGAAACTTAAAGGAATTGACGGAAGGGCACCACCAGGAGTGGAGCCTGCGGCTTAATTTGACTCAACACGGGGAAACTTACCAGGTCCAGACATAGTAAGGATTGACAGACTGAGAGCTCTTTCTTGATTCTATGGGTGGTGGTGCATGGCCGTTCTTAGTTGGTGGAGCGATTTGTCTGGTTAATTCCGTTAACGAACGAGACCTCAGCCTGCTAACTAGCTATGTGGAGGTATCCCTCCACGGCCAGCTTCTTAGAGGGACTATGGCCTTTTAGGCCACGGAAGTTTGAGGCAATAACAGGTCTGTGTTGATGTGACAATATAGGGAGGGTTTGTATAACATAGCCCATAATTAAAACACTCTCTCCATCTACAACTATTATTAGTGTATGTGGATCCCATAACACACCACCAGAATTACCCCACTCACTAACAAAATAAAATAAAACACTCTCCATCTACAACTATTATTAGTGTACGTGGATCCCATAACACACCACCAGAATTACCCCACTCACTAACAAAATAAAATAAAATAAAAGCCAAACAACGGCCTTGAATGGCATGGCAAGGGACGAACGGCGAGCATATGACGGGGGAGGGGGTGCAAAAATGGCAGCGCCATTGGGCAAAAATACCCCAATGGCATGTACGTAGTTTGACATTGCATCGTGCACTCTTAAACTTACAGTAGCTTGAGCGTGCTTGGTAGGGATGTTGGTTTGTTGTATGAACCAAAGTTCAAGTTATCTTAAGATTTCTCTGTACGTACTTAAATATTTTCATTGACATGGAAAACAAAATATGAAATATCATATAATAAAAGATGGTTATCCTGGTCTTCGAAACTGGGAGATAATGGATTTAGCTATTGACGTAATTTCTCATACCGAAATTGTGATATTTGTATGATGGATTTGCGGAATGTTCATTGATTGGCAGAGAAATTTAGGCAACTTTCCAAGTTTCAGTCATATGATTTAAAGGTTATTGTTCATACATCATACCCAAGATGCAGTGGAGGTGATTAGCACGTGCAAGTGGGGCAGCCGCACAGGCCCACCATTTGTGAGGGGCCTACGATTTAGTATATGTTAACTAGTATTTATACATGCCTAACTTGAATTTTTATAGCTCTTTAAGTCTTTTTCTCTGTTCAGAATTTTCGACTTTCGACTAGGCTATGCGCTATCATTAGTGTGTGCTTGGGAAAACAGAAATATTGATAACATACACATGTAACATCTCTAACTAGCAACTGGGATTACATGAATAATTCGCATTTTCATTACAATGTGCATGCTAAAGATCATCATATCTATTTTCACAGCCAAGTACATTCAATAACATCATATCCCGCCGTGGTATGCATATTAGCATATAACAACATACCTACTTTCATGCATTACTATTAGATTCAAGAATACTACTCGTAGTAAATTTAGATGTTTGCAGAAAGAAAAGAAAATAACTAAATATGCTGCTGAAAACTCAACGAAGACGTTAATAAAGAAGTGGTTTTTGCTTCTTCATTCCTCAGAGCTCCTCATATGCCAAAACAGAACCTGAAATATTCCATAAAGTGTGTATTTGAAATCAAAATATTAACAGAAATATAATATAATGAATCAAAACAAGCATAGACATGAATAATCATCAAAAAGAGAGCAGTTTCAACATTTAAAATCAGATTTTCCAAAATTTCTCAAATAGAAGAAACTTGGACTCGTGATCATCATTTTCAACAAGCAAAGTACTCATGCTGATGAAGCTACAATAAAGAGGTGATTATTTTTGTGAGAGTTCCCTACGGTTGCATGCTTTTTGACAATAAAATTTTGTTCCAAAAGTAAAATGGTTTTAATGTGATTTTGTTAAATTTTTCCATTGTTATTTATATGCAAAATGGAAAATGGTGGCGATTAAATAGGTTAAAAGGAAATGTGGGTTGGCAAAATCAATTAAGGACAATATAGTTTCTTCTTCTTGGTGACAAATAGTTGGAGGGTAATTAGGTAATACTGCTACTTAAATTTCTGACTTTAAGATTTATGGTGTTTAGGCTTTATAACTAGTATAGATACTTGTACAATAATAAACTTCAGTATACAGCTTGTTGTGGTTCGAAACTCTGTAAAAGATTCACATATCAAGATAATTGAAATGAAAATATCATAAACAATATAAGATCAGATATAAAATCGATGGAGCTTATTGAAACCAGACATGAAATTGATATTAACAAGTAAATTTGAAAATAGGAGATAAAAAAACATACATACCAATCAAAGTGGCTGAAGATAAGAGACGACAAATGAACAAGAGGCACACAGCCAAAGCAAAAGACACAATGGAACAGCGTCTGCAAACCTTTGTGAAGATATTCTCCTCAAAAGATGCCACATCCAATTCGCGATTCTGAGGCGATCAATATAAGGATGACGGCCCATCCAAACACCTCTGGAAAATCTTCAAAGCCCACAGGGACAAATTGGACAAAGCTACCATGGATTTCAACAGTTTCCATAAATACGATATACCCTGTACTGAGTGTTATGAATAACCAAATGATCCTTGTAGCATTTTCTAGAAACCTCTCAGTCGCCTCGTCTGCCATGGTATTGCTTGTCTTTGTTTTTTGATGAATTCTGAAAATTTATATCAATCAGAATATAACAAAAAATGTCAACAATGTGTGCATTTCAAAATAAATAGCATACTAAATTACTCAAAAACTAGAAATATCAGTTTACAACATGAAACTAAGATGTTTACTTCTAAAACAGAAAACAGAGAGTCAGACATTAACTATTGATTCGAGAAAAGAATTCACACCTATTGATCATCATATATCCCTAAAGGGTTTGAGTCACACTTTTTTTTTTCCTCAAGAATGCTGATTTTGACTCAGAAAGGAAACAACTAACTTTATTTCAAGCACCAATGCATAGATAAGTCCATAGAATACAATCCTAATTAAGGACACTAAATAACTAAATTCTATTTTAATTATGTCTGTTTAGTAATGATTTAGTTAGAGGAGGCTCTTACTTAGGTGTTTTGCCTAGCATAGACAAGTCGAATGCCGGTCCGCATAGATGGTACATGGTAAAGTTGAGCAGTTATAACAGCTTAATAGCTTATTTCATCCTATATTCAGTTTAACTTAAGAAATCATAAACTGCTTGTTCAAAACAGAGCATTTGGCCTTAAAGTAAGCAGACAAGCATAAACACTTTCCTTATCCAAAGTCCAAACACTGAACTGTTTATAAAATCTCATACACCCAGATAAAATATTTTAAAAGCAATCCCAAACACCTAAAAATAAAAGTTACAAAGAGCAATATGTAGTTACGATAATGACACAGAAGAACTCATCACTAAGAACTACCGAATGAAATTCATCAAAAAGTAAATAAGTTCATGAACTAAGACGAAAATGGAAAATCAACAGGACCACTAACAAGTTTCTGTCGAAATATGAAACACAGTTACGGTTTGTGTTTTAATGAGATTATCTCTAAGACTCTAAATCCCAATAATAACACAATTCTATCACTAATGATATATCTCATATTCAAAGATGTTAAACCATATTATTAGAGTAATACACTCTCTTGCATTTTCACAATTTTGTAGCACACGCTACCAAGTATTGGTGCATTAGGTATTTGTACTGTGATACAATATACTATGTGTCACATTCAGATTTGACAGTCTACTCCACAAGAGCCTAGTTATCACGCAAGAGTCATACAGCTACTACGTGAAAGAAAGATGTGCAATTTTCTAATCGAGTTCCATAATTACTTACTTAGCTCACATGACTGTGATAAAATATCAAGAAACCAGATTTGCACACAATTGCATTTTTACACAGTTTATATATAAAATGGAGATATTCTCTCAAGAGTAGGATGATTAAGCTGTTGATGACTTTATCAAATGCAGATTTGTGGATACGTTAAAATGTGATATCAATAAACGAATGCATAAAAAGTAAAAACCAATAACATCCTATTCTTTTTATCATCTAACTATCAGCTAATTTCTGACAAATTTTTACGACCATGAACCACCACTAAAACTTGATTACCTACTCAAGGTATAAGAAACTAAAAGGGTGTGTTTTGGATATACTTATAAACTCATGCTTATTTAGCTTATGCAATGTCAAAACGCACTGAAACCCATAAGCTCTTTGGCTCTATCCAAACACACTCACATCAACAACAACAACAATAACTATACCCAATCCGCCTGAGTGGGGTATGTGTGGGGAGTAGGATGTGACACACACCCTTGCCCGGGGTAAAGGCAATGGCGGAACTTGCACATTTATTTTGTGTGTGTGGGGGAATTTATTTTGGAGGGCGAATCGGATATTTATTTGTATTATCAACTTAATTACCCCTAAAACCTATAAAATTTACACTGACAGAAGAACTGAAGAGTAGGGACCTCCCACCTCTAAAGAGTTCCGCCAACGAAAGGATTGCTTAGAAATAAAACCAAAAGTGATTATTAGCGGGTTTTTAAAAAATAAACCCGATAGCTCTGTAGATAAGCTTTACCAAAATATCCCACTAGACTGATTATAATCAACTTATTGAAACAACTTATTATTTCACCCATAAGCACATAACCTATTATTTGACAAAGAATAGTAAATTCGTAACAAGGAATCTTAAACAAAAACAGCTTAATAATTTCACCAAAATTATCCCACTAGACTGATTATAATCAACTTATTGAAACAGCTTATTTCAAAAAACAACTTATTATTTCACCCTTAAGCACATAACCTATTATTTGACCAAGAATAGTAAATTCGTAACAAGGAATGTTAAACAAAACAGCTTAATAATTTCACCAAAATATAAGCACATAACCTATCAAATAAGCAAATACCAAACACCCAAAACAAATAACATATAAATAATAACCACTCTCGGGTGGCCAGTGGTAAAGGGTTTGTATTATCACACTAAAATGCGTGGTCTCAAGTTCAATTCTCTGTATGTCAAACAACACTACCACGCCAACCTCCTGATAAGGAAAGGCTTTCACGGTTTGAGTTTTACTGAAGGTGTATTCAAACACCGTGAAAATCAGCCAAAAATCAGAAACTATGATTAAAAAATAATAAAAACATCAAAATAATAAGTACCCACACAACTCATTTTATGTGAAAATGCCACAACTGAAACCAACAAAATAAATAAGAAGATATATTCTAAAAGGTTTGATTAAACACAACAATGTGAGCAAAAAGGAATGGAAAACTAAGGGGTAACATTGTACCTTTGTTGTTGTTCTTTGAGAGAGGATGACAACAAGTGAGGAAGTTGAGAGTGAGTGAATGAATAAGAAGAAAAAAGAATAACATATAAGCAAATGACGACAAAATAGCTGATTTGAGGGACCAGCTGGTAATGGATTTTTTCATATACCGAATTTACCCTTCCCGCCTTTTCGCACCATTCCTTATTTTTGGCACCATGCATGACTAACACATTTGAGGGTTGTTATTTATTTATTTATTTTTTAATTTACTTTTATCTAAAAATTTCTTCAAAGTGAATAATTTTATAAATCATAGCAAGATTTACATAACTATAAGATAATCCACACAACAATTTTATAAATCACTTTTATCTATTTTTTCTAGATAGATAAAACAATTTTTATTATCTGCTTGCTCATAGTATTTTAATTTTCCAAATTTTATATTTTCTATTTTGTAACTAATAATAAAGCAAAATTATAAAAAAAAAAAAAGGTAAAAAATAAATACAAAAGGAGCGATGCGCCAATAACAAACCCCTTTTAAAATGTTACTACATTTTTTTTAATTGTCTCAAACTTGAGGGTATGTCTGGAAAATGAGCTATAGTAGTTGGGGCTGAATGAGCTAGCTTTAGAGCTTATATTATAGGCTAAAAGCTTGAGATGAGTTTTTCATAAACTTGCTTGACAAATTAGTTAGAGATTAAGTTTAGTATTGTAAAATCACTTAAAAATACATCAAATTAAATTTACATATATCTCAAGCTATTGTATGTTAACTCATTAATTTGTCTAATTGTACCAAAAGGCTTGTGTCACAATGGTACCTCATGTTGTGTGAGAAGCTCTCTAATCAAATGGTTGCGGGTTCAAGTCCTGCTTAAAACGTGTGAGATATATTTATAATAGACTAAAATACACCGTTGGTCCCTAAACTTGTCTCGGAGGATCGCGATGGGACGAACCTCGCTCTTTTCATCGCCATGGGTCCAAACAAGAGCCATTAAATGCCGTTCGTCCCTTGACCACTAACACCTATGCCAACGGCTCTTTTCTCGTTAGTTACCTGAGGTAATATAGTCCAATCACATTTATAACTCAACCTAGTTAATTCTAACCCAAGAACTATTCCACCAAAACAAAAAGGGATATTGTTTGAACAAATAATATCGTTGTTCTGAGTCCTCACCACTTAAGTATGACTTCATAAAAGTCAACTGGTAAAGAAAGTAATAGTCATGTAAATTTACCGGGATTAACAAACAAATTTATACATTATCAACTACTTAGCTAGTTGACTTATAACAATCAACTATATACATTGTTTGATGAAACCGAACATAATCGATACCACGAGTCATTGTCGATACATGTTAATTTACTAATTAGATTTACAAAATATAAAAGATGTATTTGGGCTCAACTTCAAAACGCTCAACTGATGAACCTTCAAATGATATACACAAACTGTGATTGATATCCGAAATTGTTGAACCGACAAACTGTTAGCCTAAGTTGATGATGTCACGCCACCTTGTGCGCAAAAACAAGTACACAAATTACAAACATATAAGTTATGAACTGTAGTGTTCGGTTAATGGAATTTAACACATGACATGGTATTCATCATCGAAACATCACCTAGGGTCGCCTTTGGTGAAGAGTGCTAGGACGCAGCTTGTAATCTTTCTTTGCTCGAAGGGTGTCTTAACACCGCTTGAAACATCTCGCAGACGCACCACCAACCCTTCACCTTCCCTCCAAGTCAAACCAGCAAGTTCTCAACATCAAACCTCGCAAACTCAACCATTTTGGCCTTCTTCTTCCCATCTAAACCTCGCTTAAATTCTTGAACAACTTCTCTTTTTTTTCTCTGGCAAACCTCCTCTTCATCAACCATCTTTCCTTTTCCCTCCTTTAATTTTGTCCCTTTGTTTAGCTACAACCCTTCTTCGTCCTTGATTACTACCCCACCTTTCACTCTTGGTGTCCCCGGTTCCACTCCCATTTTTTTTTAGCTATCCCGCCATTGACTTGTAGTCCTAAAGGTGTTTGACTAAGCATCCTAAATTTAGCATCTTGCTCTACCAAACCCACAACTTCAAACCGATGTTTTTAAGTAAAATGTGCTAACTTTTGGGGCTTGTGGGCTATGAAGATATCAATGAGTCATTTGTTTCACCATTCCAAACAAAGTATGAACATCAACATCGATATGAATCAAATGCAAACCATTTTCTAGGGATTGTTTAGGATCACGAAAAACAACGCCCATTTTTGTTCATTAATCTCGATAACACATTATCAAGGCTTGAACTAAATATATCCCTATCATCGGTAAAGGCACAGATTAATTAATGAACCTCGCTCATACCGAGCGGGCTATAATCAAAACCCCATTATAGTGGATTACGAGCAGGGACCTCACCTTCTTCTTCTTCCTCGACATCCTTAAACGTGAGACGAATATGCTTTTGTCCTTCATTCTTAGTTTTTGTTTTTTAAGAATGGGTTTGACTAGATGTGTGTTTGATGACGTGAGTGTGGATGTATGTTAGGTTTCGTTTGATCGGGTTTTGTTAAATGGGTGGGTTATTATGATAGTGTTTATGGTTTCGGATCTTGTTAGTTGGGTTCTTTTGGTGATTCCAAACACATTAATTGTGTATATGCGTATCAAGGAAGGCAAAGGCCAAGTTGCGGGTAGTAGGTTTAAAATGTCACATTGGTCCCTCATTTGGCGGTCGGTAGATTTTGCACTTAAAATTCCGCGTATTTTTGTCACACAAACTTGACTTTTCTCTTTACTAACTTCACAATTAGTCCTGAATTTGGAGCGTCCGATTGTTTTGGTATTTATTGGTTAATACACTATATCATTTGCATACCAACAATCACAAGAAACAACCTTCCAATGGCCGACTTCCCACTACTTGAAGAACTCGCCAAATCTTGAACTCCAACTACATGTTTGACTCGATTTCTCTTTTATCGAGAGAAACGATAAGGACATCAAAATTGCTAAAGGACTCCAAAACACTTTGACCGACTTGATTCGGGTATGAAGGAAACCCAACAATACATCTCCGAGATCGAGGCTTTCAACTACGGTGATGAACTACAAGATTATCGAGGATCTTCGCAATGGCAAAAGGCTAATGTCTTGAAGGCGTTGGAGATAAGGAGGATGATCTCGTCGGACACTCACGGTGTGTGGCAGGAACAACTTCCTTGATCATCTTAGGAAGTGTTGAGAAGGAAATGCTATGGTTATGTTTTCCCTTTTTTGGAAAATATATGTACCAATATTTATGTTCTAGTGTTTTAATATGAAGTTAATGAATCTATATGTTATGTTCTAGTGTTTTAATTCGTTAATTATGTTGTTAATTGTTGTATTCATCTAAGAGTTGTTATATGGTTTTGATTGTATTGGGTGTTGGTGGAACTATGGTCCTTGGTCAAACAGTTTAGAGTGTAGGGACACATGTTTTAGTCCCCATCCTGCCTTGCATTAACTTATAGCAAGCACTTTATTCTCACATTTTACCACAAATTTGAATTCAAATACATAAACCCAACCCTTTCGTAGAAATTGAGTCAAAATGGGTAAATCTAGAGCTCGAAATGATTAAATGCTCCAATTGTCAAACTGTTGGACATAATAAGTCTAAATGTCATCAAGGATCGTGTACCAAAACCAACAAAGGAAAGTAAGTTTCGAGGTAGAAAAAGGCATTGTGATGGCAGAAGGCAACAAGTATTCATTTAATTGTCATTTGTATAGCGATTGTTCTAGTGTGTTTACATTATAGTTGATGTGCAAATGTATTACTTTTGAAGTCGATGGATGAAGAGGATATAAGGAATACTATGGAACAAGAGTTTTATGATGCTCTTTACGAGCAAGAAGAAGAACACACAAATTTGGAAGAAAATGAAGAGCAGTCCAGGTTGGATGAAGAAGCATTCCAGCAGTTTTTGGAAGAGGAGAGAATGTACAAAAGAATTGAAGAGGAATGGGAGAGAAAAATTGGCTTGAAGATGCAGAGTATGAGGAGCTTACTATGGAGTGTCGTGGAAGAGTTATATCCAAGACATCCATATGTCTTGGATAAAATTCACGCTCGAAAGTCACAAATTCCACAATTTTCTAAGGTTGTAGGCTTCTACTCTTCTAGCCATTTTGTAATATCGACAATATTATGTTTGAACATGTTTTGTTTTTTTTGTTGACTTTATAAGTTGACTAGCTTGTAAGAATTTATGTTGTCTTTACTCCTTATCTACTTGTTCAACAACCACAACTCCATCTACTTATATAATACATCTTAAGTCAAGAATTGTTTATCATACCACCATATTATCACCATGGATGTAGAAAGCAATTTGGATTGACCTTTTGCAAGCGTCCACCTTATAGAGCTTTCATGTGGTATGTTTGTCCGGTGTGCCTTGAGATAAGGGAAACACATCTTATCTTGGTAGAGATGGTGTTACAAGGAAAACACAACCACGGGAGATAGTGGTGGATATGTGATGGGTCTACATATTTGCACCTACTAGTGTTGGTGCATCCTTGGCGATGATGAAGAACAAAGTGAACCACCCACAACTGAAATAGCAAGTGGAGAGTGCCCAAGCAAAACACCACGTGAAGCACCTGCAATCGAAAGAGCAAATAGAGAACGCCGAGACAAACACTAGTTGAACCAACTGCAATCGACAGACCAAATGGATCACCTACTAGTCATTTATCGCGTTGAATTCCTAGTAAGAAATGTTATGTTGTCTTTGAGTCTAAATGTAGCTTTAAGCGATATGTGTGCTTCTTTGTTATAATAATTGAATTTTGGTTACATTTGAATCATTGACTTTATAAGTCAAACAAGCAAGATTTTAAAACTAACAATTCGGTTTGGTATCCTCTAATAATTTGGTTTATGTTGACCTTATAAGTCAAAATGGGTTTTCCAAGCACCCACCTAAACCGGATATGCAAGTGCAAACTACAAAATGAAAACAACATTTCCAAAATATACCTACACCACCACCTAATTACACCATATGAAGCAAAACATACATGTTAACAAGTATCATTTTCAAGAACCATCATCACCAAAACTATACATCTTCATTACATCAACAACTAAAATAACCGGTGAACTTCTTGATGGGAGGCTTGTTATTCATGGGGAGACTTGAGGTCCTTGGGAGGCACATACCACTCATTCCTATTTGTCTTAGGAAGCTTGGGAAGTGGAACCTTTCGAATTAGTGGTCTTAGAAGACATGTTCCCACACTCATCATCAGATGTGTCTGAAATAATGATGACATCAACTTCATTTCCCTTCACGTTAGTATCTGGAAAGATAGACAAAACAAAAATAATCAGAGTTGACCCATTACAACTTTCTTAGCTTGTAAACATTCACTCTAAAGTCTAACCTTTCTGAGACTCCTTATTCCCATATTTTTCCTACAAGTCTTCAAGTATCACATCAGCAATGTCATCTCCTATATCCCACTTATTCCCATAAGTAGCCATGGCATAGTCAACCATATCGTCAGATACCTTTAGCTTGCTATAATCCTCTTTTGATGATTAAACACGCCGGTTTCATCAAATAAATAGGAGTTATTTATGCTCCTCCCATAAAATGGCAATAACACAAATACAAAAAAACCCGACTAACCTTTCATCACTTGAGCTTCTTTCGCAAATCTGCATAAATTATCAAACATTTCATCGGACATTTCATCTTCTTTAACCAAGTATCCCATATTTTGCCTTCATATTTTACCATCTCATCGATTACATACGCACAAGTAAGCTCCTTGTCCGCCATTGTTAAAGTGTGTGTGAGGTTGTGTGAAGAAGGCGGGAAACGATCAAGATGGTATCGGTAAACCGCTTCTCATAATTAACTAGGTTGAGTTATAAATGTGATTGGACTATATTACCCTCCCAGTAATTCTTGAGAAAAGAGCCGTTGACATAGGTGTTAGTGGTCAAGGACTAATCGGCATTTAATAGCTCTTGTTTGGACCCGCATGATGAAAAGGCGAGGTTCGTCCCATCGCGATCCTCCGAGACAAGTTTAGGGACCAACGGTGTATTTTAGTCTTTATAATATAAATGTTGTGAGATAGTTAAAATTGTCGCCCAAAAAAATTAAATTGTCTAATTGTAAGTCCCTATAATCCCCTTATAAGCCCATTTCAATCAGCTTTGACTTATGAATACTTATAGCTTATAAAAGCTTATGTTAACTTGTGTGACAATCAAAACTTATTTTATTAAGTAGCTTATTTTGAAAAGATAAAAAAAAAAAAAAAAAAAAAAAAACTCAAGCCCTTGTAAGATTGTAGGCAAACACAACCTAATTGTTTTGATTACAACCGGTCACAATGTAATAGTATCGTTTTGTTTTTAAATTGTGTACATTGTAAGTGAATATTTAACTTAAGATAGAAGAATTACTATGTATTTTTCCCTTATTATAAAAGTTAGTAACATCCTCTTTTTACTCACTTAAACGCTTTTTCATTTTACTATTGAACATACCTTCGCACTTAACACACACAAAATGCTTTTACTTTGTTTAAATGCATCAGCTTGAACATGCCAAAAAGGAATTAAACTTTTGCGTCAAAACTTTGATGGAAATGGTGTTCCAGCACCATAACCCAAAAGTGATTATGAAAGTAAAGGGATACGAGGAATGACAAGCATCTCACCACAAATGATTCATTTAGTGTATATTGAATCCGTGAATGAAATACATCTCATTCTACAAGGTTCATAGCTAATTATTATGGTGCGAGACCGAGATAATGACAATGATTTATTGTGAAATAAGATTGAATTACGGGATTCTTTGAATTTCAAATGCATTTGCGGGGAAAATGTTGGACATGACTGTGATCGAGAATAGCCCACATGGATTAACCAATTCATGGTATTCTTGGATCGAGGCGGACTATCCCAATGACCTGAGGTATTTGGTCATTTGACTTTATTTACTAATTGAGTTTTGGCTTAGTTTTCATATACTATGTAGTAGTGTAACGTTGTGTGCTAATGCTTGATTCAGTGGGGGTGAGGAAAGATGGCTTATAGACCGATGATACATGGGTTCGAGGACGAGAAAACCTCCTTTTCTACGAGCAAGCTTTTCAACCCTCTAGGCAGTAAACCTAATCGTTGTAGTGTAGTATGAGGTAAGCCTCGGGGATTGATTTCGTTCTCTAGGGGAATAGAAATGCTAGAAAGAGATATATGACGAGAAGGTGTGGTTGAAGAAGATTCTTTTTAGTCTTTTTATGGTTTTTTAGAAAGCAAAGGTAAAATCTCGGGGTATATGATTGGGGGGTGGTACTTCTACCAATTTCACTACTTTAACTAATTATCTAATTATCTAATTAACTATGGATATGTTATGCTAATTGAGGTGTGCTCATATGATGATTAAAGATGTGTTCACTTAGATGCTATTACTCCCTAGTTATCTTTTATTGGTCAGTTGAATTGTCACTTCCTTTATCTTAATTGGTGCGTTGTATTCCGGTTAGTCGTAGGGCGGTGCCTAATTCCCTAGTTCTATGAATTGTAACTCTCCTTTAGAATACCCGGGATCGGCAAGTGCAATAGCATCTCCCCTGAATACACTCATATCCTAAAGCTACAATTCACGCAATAAACACAATGAATGGCCTAATGTGCACTCAAAGGCTTTTTTTTTGCTATTTAAGACGTTCAAGCTCGCAACAATGAAAGAAGAAGCCAGTTTTCCTTACTCTAGCATCTACCAATTAAGACAAGAGACAACCTAACAACCATTAATAACTAGGTTTCATAGATCTAAGCAAACACAAGAATAATTTATATAGACATGTTAAACAAGCAAGCATACACATAATCAATTGAACATGGGGTAGACATAAAGATAAATTGGATAAACAAACTTATCTTGTGATGTAAAATAGGGTATGGGACCCTAGAATACTGTCCAAGTCGGACTACAACTGAGTTAGGGTTTGCTCTCCAAAATTCTACCTCCAAAAATACAGAAAAATCAAATTCTATATATAGATTTACAATCGCAACGGCGTCACCTTTTGCTAGTGACGCCGTCAGATCGCCGTCATTAGGGTTTCGTTTGGGGCAAGTCATCGTTGGGATGGCGTCAGTTGAGATGTGTGACGTCATCAGTCTTTAGTAGCGACGCCGTCTGAATCTTGGATTTTGGGCCTCTGGTGTAGATTTTATGAGTGATGCCTTCCAGAGTTTAGGCGTGACGCCATCAGGCTTTAGGACCAGAAAATTCCACTGAGCCGCCACGTGCACTTTTGATCAAATCTTTAATAGAGGGACGGCGTCGCCCTTTAGTTGGGATGCCGTCAGATAGGCTGGAGTGCCTTTGATCTTGACTTTGCCATTTTCTTCATGTTTTTGCTCCATTTCATCCAAATATGCTTCATTCCAGCATTTTTCTTCCAAAAGACCTAAAATGTGAAAAGGAACGATTTTAAGCGGTAACGGATATAAAATATGTCGAATTAGGGCTTAAATGACCCCCTAAAAACGTATGTTTTAAATCCTTATCAAATATCCCAATACATGGAATTTGCTTGTCCTCAAGCAAATGTGTTTTTGGCCAATCAATTTATAAGTTAGGGATCATGAAACATTGGTTTAAAATAGTTTACAACAAGTACAAGCGCTACAATAATCATAACAAGCACGGAAATTATATCTTTATGGGAGCATCCATAGGAGCATCCATACATCTCTTACTTACCTTCCTTTTTCATAATTTTGATACTTTCGGGGAACATTAGGGACAATGTTCAGTTTACGTGTAGGGAGGGAGAATAAAACGAGAACTTAGAAACTATTCACTCACTTGATTATTTGTCTTGTCCTTGGTGATTTGTGTAATAAACCATAAGAAATATTTTTTAGGGAAATTTTAGCACCAAATTTAAAATTTTTTATGACTAAACTTTAGTCTTAATAAAGCGTCTCATGGATAGAAACTATATGACTAACACAAAAATCGTATACCACGCAAATTCCACCCCAAAAATGTGAGGTTCGCCCCTAGATCTTTAGGAATAAAAGCATTCATCTTTAATGCTTAGTGAGTGTACTGGTAGTATAATAGATTCTACAACTTGTTTTGTGATGCATTCCGAAATCGCTAGTGAGACTACACTTGTGTAGTTAGGAGTAACTAAATGATAAGAGGCATTAGGATAACCCTTGTTTGAAAACTGTATTATAATTACATCTTCCACATTGGTTGAGTAATTAACCCACATCCTTGCGATGTACTCATCTTTAGTACACAATACCCTTAGTTAACCCCTCATAGCCTATCCTTTTCACGGTTCTCGTGATGTTTCGGTTTTCCGGAATATCAATGAAGAGCATTGTTTACAATCCACCCCTAAATGTACACCCAAATCTCCTTAGCCTACCTTTTAAGCACTCATCTTTAGTGCATTATTGTTATTATTATTAAACCCTTAGTTCAATTATCTATTTACTTGCATGGTTGCTAAGTCGAGTCATATCATTTGTATACAGTTTTGGGACGATTGGTACTCATTGGTTAAAGTAATATTTTATGGAGTAACGGGAAAGAACGATAAATTCAATTTCATTTGTCAACGTAATTAAATACTCCAAGTGTTTTAATCTTTTCAAATCGGGTCAATTAGTGTTAGTTAAATAAAAACAAGCATGGGGTCGAGAAAACCTCCTTTTCTACGAGCAAGCTTTTCAACCCTCTAGGTAGTGAACCTAATCTTTGTAGTGTAGTATGGGGTAAGCCTCGGGGATTGATTTCATTCTCTAGGGGAATAGGAATGCTAGAAAGAGATATATGACGAGAAGGCGGGGTTGAGAGAGATTCTTTTTAGTCTATTTACGGTTTTTTAGAAAGAAAATGTAAAATCTTGGGGTATATGATTGGGGGTGGTACTTCTACCGATTTCACTACTTTAACAAATTATTTAATTATCTAATTAACTATGGATAGGTTATGCTAATTGAGGTGTGCTCGTATGATGATTAAATATGTGTTCACTTAGATGCTATTACTCCCTATTTATCTTTTATTGGTCGGTTGAATTGTCACTTCCTTTATCTTAATTGGTGCGTTGTATTCCGGTTAGTCGTAGGGCGGCGCCTAATTCCCTAGTTCTATGAATTGTAACTCTCCTTGAGAATACCCGGGATCGGCAAGTGCAATAGCATCTCCCCCGAACACACTACTATCCTAAAGCTACAATTCACGCAATAAACACAACGAATGGCCTAATGTGCATTCAAAGGCTTTTTTACTATTTAGGACGTTCAAGCTCGCAACAATGAAAGAAGAAGTCAGTTTTCCTTACTCTAGCGTCTATCAATTAAGACAAGATACAACATAACAACAATTAATAACTAGGTTTCATAGATCTAAGAAAACACAAGAATAATTTAGCTAGACATGTTAAACAAGAAAGCATACACATAATCAATTGAACATGGGGTAGACATAATGATAAATTGGATAAACAAACTTATCTTGTGATATAAAATAGGGTATGGGACCCTAGAATACTGTCCAAGTCGGACGACAACTGAGTTAGGGTTTGCTCTCCAAAATTCTACCTCCTAAAATACAGAAAAATCGAATTTCATATATCGATTTATAATTGCAACGGCGTTACCTTTTCTTGGTAATTTGTCGTCGCCGTCATTAGGGTTTGTTTAGGCCAAGTCATCGTTGGGACGGCGTCAGTTGAGATGTGTGACGCCGTTAGTCTTTAGTAGCGACGTCGTCTGAATCTTGGATCTTGGGCATCTGGTGTAGATTTTATGAGTGACGCCTTCCAGAGTTTAGGCGTGACGCCGTCAGGCTTTAGGACCAGAAATTCTGCTGAGCCGTCGCTTGCACTTTTGATCAAATCTTTAATAGAGGGATGGTGTCACCCTTTAGTTTGGACGACGTCAGGTGGGCTGGAGTGCCTTTGATTTTGACTTTGCTATTTTCTTCATGTTTTCGCTCCATTTCATCCAAATATGCTTCATTCCAGCATTTTGCTTCCAAAAGACCTAAAATATGAAATGGAACAATTTTAAGCTGTAACGGATATAAAATGTGTCGATTTAGGGCTTAAATGACCTCATAAAAACGTATGTTTTAAATCCTTATCAACCGAGATGGCAATTTGCAGCTCCAGTTTGAAATAGACTGAAGACAATGATATTTTTTCTGGGCCCCTTGAGTGTGTAATGATTTGTGAAAGTACGGTCGTACGACTAAAGTGCCTGAAGTCACTGTGGGAGACAATTCATTCACGAGAACAAGAAATGATGAGAGTATCGATGTTAATATATCTATGCTTGTTACTTTCTAAAAATATCGACAAAGTGTGAAAGGATAAAACCATATACCCGGACTCAACTGGAAATGTTAAGTTAAGGAAATTACTACCTGGGTATTGAATCGGGACCTGTGAGCTGGGTACTTCATTTTCTTGCTCGCGTCGGCTAGGTACCGTGAAAGTGGTTCTCACGTTGTTCCTATGCACAATTGGGATACTGAAAGGATTGTGTACATAGAGACAACAACTTTCCTTTGCTTGCTTCACGAAATACCGAAAGGTCACACTGTGCACACTAAATGAAACATGCAGTGAAAATGAGAAAAGAGTTAGGAAATGAGATAAGAGTGTTAAGGAAATGAAAATCACAAATTATTTTCATTAAGGGGTAAAACGGTAATTGTCTTAAATACATAATATTTATCATTAGATAAGTATAAGTAATAAAAGGCAAAAACCCAAAACTTTAGGGTTAAGGGTTTTCGACCGATCCCTCATAGGGGAGTTTAACACTTTGTCAAACTCCTATTATTTGTGGACAAGGTTTATGATATTTTAATTATTCTAGAATACTTCTTAGTAGCATATAAAAAACAAAGTCTTTTCCAAGGAAGCCTTATAACACGCCAACTATCCCTAAATCTCTCCCCTCTCCTCCCTCTTCGCATGATCGATCGACAATAGGGTTTTATCCTTTCAACCGAATCCCTATAGTCAACTAAATTCGAATTCTGCTATTCGACATACTCTTGTCGAGCAGTTTCCCGATTTCGTACTCGACAAGGTTGCATAGGTTCAAGCCCTAGTTCTACCTATGTGGCATCGGTGGATACCTGTCGCGATCTAGGTTAAGGTTTTCTCCTAGAAACCCTAAGACGATCCGATCCAAGCAAGAGATGAAACAAGAAGGTTATTCCGCGTGTGCGGGCGGTTAGGAAACTTACATAACTACATGAAACAAGTAGTATTCTATAAACACCCTTCATACGTGTTTAGTTAGGTTATATATTTGATTAGGAGATCTAGCTATTAGGGTTTGTATGCATGGTCTTCATGTATTTATTTTCTTTGTGATTAGGTCATGTAGGTGACCACCAAACCCCTACAATTATAACTTTTTGTTTGAAACTACATGTGATTTGTTATCACATGTGATTTAAAGCATATTGTTCAAAAACTATAGTTGACTATATGTTAAACGCTAAAACATTATATGGAGGGACAACAGAAGAAGGTTGATGCTTGATCCAAGATCGGCTAATGTGTCAAAAGCTTTGGAATTTCCAATGCTACACAAAAGAATGAATAGGCCGGGATCATTTAACTTCTTAGGTAACTTGTTTTTCACAAAAGCGGAACCACGTTCTCCTAACTTTAGTCTTTTCTCATATTTGTCTTTTAAAGCATTATAGTAAGGCGCATGAGTCAAGACTTCAAGAACTGGTTTTTCTTTGTAAAGCTCCTTAAATTTCTCTTCTAGAGTAGATTTGGTTTCTTGATTAGTTGGTGTTTCAATATTTGGATGGACCAACAACTTAGGTTTTTGGTCTTTTGGAACTGTTTGTTTGAAACACGTTTTGATGGTGTTGACCGAGTGGACTTGTGGGTGCGAGGGGCATGGATATGCACTCTTCCTTGGTGAGCAAGAACACAGAGTCGATAAATCGAATTCACTTTTGAGTTCTTGATGGTGTCACTTGGGAGTACTCCCGCATCTTGGTCATTAAAGGCTTTTAAGAGGGTGTCGAGCTTGTTTGTCATCTCGCTTTGTCGTTGCTTGAAATCGGCTTCAAGCTTAGATAATTGAGCTTCTTGAGATGACATGAACTTGAATATCATTCCCTTAAGATTAATGGAAGTTCCGGTGTGGGAGGGTTGTTGTAGGTGGTATGGTTTGGTTGGAACCTATTAGGTGGACAAGAGGAGTTTTTTTTAGGCGGGTTTGAGCTTTGGCTCCACCTAAGGTTAGGGTGATTTTTTCACGAGGGGTTGTAGGAATTTCCTAGATTGTTTTGCTCGGGCTTGAAAGTGTACCACTTTTCTCCCACTCCACCGGTATCGTGGAGGTGTAGTCCATAAAAGCTTGTTTGGGAGTTTGTGCAATCACGAGTGTCATGGGACGACTACATAATTCACAAGGTAAAGTGATTTAGGAGCTTCGTAGGAACTCATTAGGAATTTGACTTGATCTTCAAGTTCGAGCATCCTACGATTGGAAGGTTGTGAGTCAATTAGAGGCAAGGATATTTCCTTTACGGTTTTGGGCAACTCACGGGTGTGATTCCAAAATTCGTTTTCATATAGTGCAAGGTCCTCTATTGTACCCCACGACTCTTCCATGGTAAGTTCACTAAGCTTACCACCGGCCGCTTGGCTGATGGTTTACCTTGTGGAGAGATTGAAATGATCATAAAAGATTTGGACTTCAAGCCAAAGATCAATGTCGTGATGAGGGACTTTGTGGAGTACATCCTTGAATCGAGTCCACGCCTCAAAAAGGGTTTCACCTTGACGTTGTTGGAACATCAAGATGTCATTCCTTAGCTTGGTGGTTCTCCCCGGTGGAAAATTTTGGGTGAGGAAACGGGTGGTGAAATCATCCTAAATTGAGATGGATCCAGCGGGAAGTCGCTCAAGCCAATTACTAGCTTGGTCTCGTAGAGAGAATTGGAAGAGACGCAATCGCGTGGTCTCCCAAGTGGTAGCATCAAGGTCAATGGAGTCAACGATTTTAAAGGAAATCTTTGAGATGTTGATTGGGATCTTCGGAACGAAGTCCATGGAATGCACATCCGTTTTTCACCAACTGGATGGTGTCGGATAGCATGGCCATAGTTTGAGCTTGAAGTGGGAGCTCAATGGTGTTCCTATAGCCTTGATGGCTCGGTTAGGAGTATTCACCAAGAGTACGACCTCTTGGCGGGTCGAGTGGTGGTTGATTGGGTGGTGGTAGTGGATGATGTGGTGGATTGTTGTTGGGTGGGTTATCACCTTCCATGATGAAAAGTGATGAGGTTCTGAACAAAGACACAAGAAGGGGACATACTAAAAGAAAGCTAAGAAAAATAAAAAGCTCACTTGATAGGAATCAAATGAGTAGAACTAAACTAGATAGAAATCTAACTAGTTATTCTATTCCCCAGCGGCGGCGCCAAAAACTTGAAAGCGTAGGTTCAGGGTCGAAAGACTTCCTTTCTTACGAGAAAGCTTTACAACCCACTAGGCAGTGTACCTAATTGTTGCAGTGTAGTATGGGTAAGCCTAGGGGGTTGATCGTTCTCTAGAGGAATATAGATGCTAGGAAGAGATGTATGACGAGAAGGTAAGGTTGAGGGAGATTCTTTTTAGTCTTTTTATGTTTTAGAAAGCAAGGTAAATATCTCGGGGTATAGGAGTGGGGGGTGGTACCTCTACCAGTTTTAACTACTTTTTAATTAAACTAATTAACTACTTAAACAATTGAAAAGGAAAGATAGGCTATGTTTTGTAGGTGTGCTCTTATGATGATTGAAAGTGTGTTTACTTAGATGTTCTTACTTCCTAGTTATCACTTACTGGTCAGTTGAATTGTCACATCCTCATCTTAATTGGTGTGTTGTATTCAATTTGGTCATAGGGCGGTGCTAAATTCCCCAATTCTATGAATCGTAACTCTCCTCTAGACTATCTAGGATCACCAAGTACCGTAGTATCTCCCCCGAATACTCTATTATTCTAAAGCTACAACTCACATAATAAACATAACGATGACCTAAGTGAACTCTTAAGCTTTTTTCTATTTAGGACGTTCAAGCTCGCAACAATTAAAGAAGAAGCTAGTTTTCCTTACTCTAGCATCTACCAATCAAGACAAGATACAACCTAACAAGAATTAACAACTAGGTTTCATAGATCTAAGCAAACACAATAGTAATTTAGCTACTCATGGTAAATAAGCAAGCATACACACAAACAATTAAACATAGGGTAGACATAATGATAATATGGATTAACAAAATTATCTTGTGATGTAAAGAAGGGTTTGGAACCCTAAAATACTGTCCAAGTCGGACTACAAACGAGTTAGGGTTTGCTCTCCAGAATTCTCCCTCTCTAAATGCAGAAAAATCGAATTATATATATAGATTTACAAGTGCGACGGCGTCGCCTTTTGATGGTGATGTCGTCAGGTCGCCATTTTTATGGTTTCGTTTTGGCCAAGTCATCATTAGGACGGCGTCAGTTGATGAGTGTGACGCCGTCTATCTTCAATAGGGACTTCGTCTGGGATTTGTTCCTTGGTCGTCTGGTGTAAAACAAAGGGTGACGCCCTCCAGAATTAACACTTGACGTCGTCAGGCTTTAAAACCATAAAATCACCTGAGCCGTCGCTTGAACTTTTATCAAAATCTTCAACAAGTGACGACGTCGTCCTTTAAGTTGGGACGCCGTCATGCTTTAAGAACAGCTTGAGTCTCGACTTTGTCATTTTCTTCATGTTTTCGCTCCTTTTCTTCCAAATATGCTTCATTCCAGCATTTTGCTTTCAAAAGACCTAAAATGTGAAAATGAACGATTTTAAGTAGTAACGGATATAAAATGTGTCGATTTAGCGATTAAATGACCCCCTAAAAAAGTATGTTTTAAATCCTTATCGGTATCATCGTAAAGATGATTTTGAACATAAGTATCATCAAACAGATGATTTTGAACATAAGTGATAATAACAATCAGGTATAGCATAAGTTTTTCAAGCTATTGTGATCATAAAAAGTAGTGGTAGCCTATATTCTCCCCCAAGGAGTTTAAAAGCGATTAAAGAGTAAAAGAAGGGCTATGAACTCACCACGGTGGTGCAGTAGACAATGTACGATAATAACATGTCTGCAATGGTAATGGCTTCAACACAAAACCTAAATATCTTATTTACTCACAACCTTAATAATATATTTGAAAAATATAATATGTATAGTTTATCGAATATAGTCGTCAAATGAAAATATGTGTTAAACATATTTATTTAGACGAAGGTGGTAAAATATATCGTTAATAACTTATAAAAGTTTTTATGAAAAATGTCAACTTGGTACAAATCTAGGGACTTAAGTTGTTGAAGGTTACATAAATTTCAAATTTTTAATAAAAGATTTAAGGAAAAATGTCAAATGCCTCGAAGTAGAGGGGCTGGAATTATAAATTTTCAGAATTATAAAGTTTTATAAGAAAAAATAGGGGTGTGCAAGAAACCGAAAAACCGAACCTAAACCGAAAAAAACCGAAAAACCGAAACCAAAAAAACCGAAACCGATTGAAAAACCGACGGTTCGGTTTTTATATTTTGAAAAAACCGAATTTTTTGGTTCGGTTTGGTTTTAGCTTTAAAAACCGACCAATAGAAACCGAACAGACATTTAAAGTCAAAATAATATATCTTGCCTTCTTGTTCATAAATAATATAAGTACTTTATCTTGATATCTTCCTTTTACATTACCGTTGTCAATGATGCATTTGAAATGTGTGATAACTCTGCTAATATTTTATTTCATAACAATATACATAACACAAATGTGCTTTAAGGTAAAAAAAATGAGTACACAAATGTCACAAGAACACATTAAGGTTGAATGTTAATGGTTGTTCCTGTTGAAGATGGTGCAATTACATCAAAAGATTGAAGAACTTGTTCTAACATCATTCTTTTTTCGTTTACACACCCTTCAATTGTTTCAGTGTACCTTTCAAGCTCTAAAAAATCCTTGGAACTTGGAGGCAACTTTGAGAATGTTGGCACTTGATTTAAGATGGTTCTTTACCCGTTTTAGTATCGTTGTACCGGTATCGGTTTAAGATATGGTTCTATTTTATGATATATGTCAAATCTACTTTCTTTTTGGAAAGGACTACATCGAGGTTCAGTCTAAGGTCCTTATTCACTAGAGGTATTCTATTCGGGAAGGTGTAGACTATTCACTGGAGAACACGTCTCTAAAAACGAAAGAAAACTTCAAGAATTGGATGAACTAAGGCTGGAAGCGTATGAATCGTTGATCACATACAAAGAAAGGGCAAAAAAATGGCATGATCAACGAATAAAGAGTCCTAAAGAGTTTTGGAAGGAGATAAGGTGCTCTTGTATAATTCAAGGCGAGATTATTTCCGGAAAAATCAAATCGAGATGGTATGGACCTTTTTAAGAAAAAGCGGATGAGCAATGGGCGGTGGTGCTACTAGACCACGATGGAAGGAATTTACCGTAAATGGACAACGTGTGAAACATTATCGCTTGGATAATAATGAAATGGTGAACGATGAAGATATTGTTTTAGAAGAAAGTGACGGAAATGAAGTCACGTAGGAGCACGACTACGAGTCTAGCTACAAGACTCATAAATAAAGAAAAGCGCTTCATGGGAGGCAACGCATGCTTAATTGTTTGCTTGTTTATGTCATATATCTTTTATTGATTGCTTATTCTCATGTTTAGATTTGTAAAAATGCTTTATTTTGTTTTTAACCTCGTCTTAATTGCATATAAAGGTATTTTACATAAAGGATAAGTGTAGGGAGGATTACACACGTTTTCAAAAGAAACGTAAACATTAGAATTGCAATTAATTAAAAGATATATTTGTGTGTTTGTTCGAGTCAAATGCTTGTATCGAGTCATAATGGATGTTTTGCGAAATTTTCCAGATTCTAAAGATGTAAATTTTTCGAAAATCGCAGACCGGTTTTGTCGGGATAACTGACGGCATCGAGATCGCAACTGACGGCGTCGGGAAGGAGTAAAACAACAAATTACTTTTTCTCTTTTTCCGAGCAACTTATAAATTTATGGTATTTTCGGTCTTAATTTTCGTAAATTGTAAACATCCATTCCACAAGCATTATATCCTAGTTTAGTAGAGTCATATATATTATTACCGATTTTACGAAGGTTTCGTTTGTTTTCTTCAAGTGTGCGAGTTTAATTTATTAAGAAGAAGATACATAAGATTGGAAGGAGCTTTTCACGATACATTCTTCTTGGAAAGGATTTAACCACCACTTTACGGATCCTACCGAGCTAATCGGGGAGTATTAGTTTCTTTCGTTTTTCATTACCTTCTATTATAATAACTTAGATACTTCGGGAATATTGGGGACAATGTTCGGTTTAAGTGTAGGGAGGAAAATAAAGCAGGAACTTTGAAACTATGCTTATCCTTGATTATTTGCTTTGTCCAATTGTATTTGTGTAATAAACCATGAGAAAATGTCGGTTAGGGTAATTTTGGCACCAACTTTAAAATTTTTCATGACATATAGGAGTGGGCCATTAGTCTTAATAAAGCGTCTCACGGATAGGAAGTTATATGACTAGCACAAAACCCTTTACCACTTAAATTCCACCAAAATGTGAGGATCGCCTTAGATTAGTAGAATTAAAGCATTCATCTTTAATGCTTAGAGTGTGAACCGGTAGTATATTAGATTCTAGAACTTGTTTTGTGATGCATCCCGAGATCGCTAGTAAGACTACACTTGTGTAGTTAGGAATAACTAAATGATAAGAGGCATTAGGATAACCCTTGTTTGATACCGTAATATAATTACTTCTTCCACTTGGTTGAGTAATTCCCCACACCCTTTGCGTTGTACTCATCTTTAGTACACGATACCCTAGTTAACCCCTCGAGCCTATCCTTTTCGCGGTTCTCGTGATGTTTTGGTTTTCGGAATATCAATGAAGAGCATTGTTTACATCCCACCCCAATGTACACCCAAATCGCCTTAGCCTACCTTGTATGCACTCACTTTTAGTGCATTATTGTTATCACCCTAAACCCTTAGTTCAATTATCTAGTTGCTTGCATAAGTTGCTAAGTCGAGTCATATCCTTTGTACACAGTTTTGGGACGATTGGGACTCATGAGAAAAGTTAAAGTTTATGAAATGATGGGAAGGGAACGTTAAATTCAAATTCCCTTTATTTGCGTAATAATGTACTCCAAGTGTTTTGATCTTTTCAATTCGGGTCAAATTAGTGTTAGAGTAATAAAAACTCAAGTGTAGGGACGTGCCTATAAATCTCTATCATTTTGATGTTATCGTAGAGGATGGTAGAGTAAAAGTGTATGAAAAAAAAATCGAAAAAAATAGAAAAAGAGAAAAGAAAAAAAAAATAGAGTGTTGAAAAAAAAAACGGGCTACCATCCTACATCTATCTTTAAATTCATGTTTGTTTGTTTCAGTTATCTAGAGTCTAGAGTGTCGAGTCTTAGCTTAGCAACGCCATTCTTCGTATGCTTGTAACATAGAGATTTTTGACTTGCCACCACTAAATAGCCTATCCCACCAAACCCTTTGTTTCCCTACCGTAAGCCTAACATAAAACCCTTTAAAAGACCTCTTTGATAGTCTTTCCTAGGTGCTTACGCCAAAGCGATGGAGGTTTGATCTATTCTCTAACCTATGGTAATCTATGTACTAGGACCGGTTAATGAGTCTTTATCTTCCATTTCCAACTTGTTATATTTCATATACACCCGAGAGATGTGAGTATCCAAACACCCCATGTGAGGTGCTAGTATGTAATTTCCGTGCTTGTTATGACTTTTGCGGGGCTTATATGTGTTGTGGATTGTTTTAAACGAATGCTTCATGACCCCTAACTTATAAATTAATTGGCTAAAAGCACATTTACTTGAGGACAAGCAAATACCAAGTGTAGGGATATTTGATAAGGTTTTAAAATGTACCTTTTGAGGGTCGTTAAGCCTTATTTGATCACTTTTGTATCCGTTATTACTTAATATCGTTCCTTTTCACTTTTAGGTCTCTTGAAGGCAAATTGTTGGAATGGCACTTATTTGGACGAAAAGGCGAATATCTGAAGAAAATGGCCAAAGTCAAGAATCGAGACACTCAGTTCTTTGAAACACAAGGGGACGGCGTCGGTGTAATCTGTGATGCCGTCGCATCACTTTTGTGATGGCTCAAGAGCCAAATTGCTTATTTACAAGTGGCGGTGTCGGGCTTTAAAAGAGTGGTCGTCGCAACTCGGGCGGCCTAGATTTGATCGAACGGCGCCGACATCTTGAAGGGACGACGTCCACAAGCATAAGGTGCGCGCGTCATAAGACTAACGTGGCCAGCGAAACCCTAATGGCGGCGACCCAGCGGCGTCACAATTCATAAGGTGGCGCCGTCGCGATTGTAATCTTATATATATAATCCAATTTTTTAGTTTTCGATGTGTAGTCTTTTGGAGTAAAACCTAAACCGAACCAAGGCATGTCTTATACGGATTTTATGGTTCAAACCCTATCTTACATCAAGATAAGTGTTTTACTTCATTAATTCAATTATGTATTCAATTATTTGTGTGTATGCTTGCATGTTCTCCATGTCCGGCTAATTTACTTGTGTGTTTGCTTAGGGAATATGAAACTTAACTATTGAATATTGATTGGTTGTCTTTTATCTTAATTGTTAATGATCTAGTAATGCGATAGGTCATTCGTTGTGTAGTTAATGCTTGATTAATCTTTGTGAACCTTAGACTATAACACCTAGAGTAGTTGTAGGCTAAACCATCAAAGAGTACCTTAGAGTTAGAGTTTATAATTCCTAGAGATTTTGTAGGCGAGACCCTTTGGTAGTTTCAAAGAGTTAGGGAAAACGCATACCCTACGACTTTAGACACACAACGCGATTAAGAATAAGGGCGTGACAATTCAACCATCAATAGGAGATAATTAAGGGTAATAAAACCTAACTAAACACATCTTTAAACCATCATACGAGCACAATAATTAGACATAGACTACATACACCTTAGATTAGATAATTAGACAATTAGAGTAATCGGTAGAAATACCAACCCCAATCCAAACCCGAGATTCGTACCTTTCCATTTCCTAAAAACATAAAAGATAAAAATAATCTTCCTCAACCCCAACCTTAGCGTAGTAACTTCTCACTAGCATTCCTATTCCCTAGAGAACGATATCAATACCCGTGGCTTACCCTAATACTACACTACAACGATTAGGTTCACTGCCTAGGGTGTTATAAAACTTGCTCGAAGAAAAATAAGTTCCTTTGACCCCGAACGACGCCTGTAGCGTTATCATATGTCGACGACATCATATTTGGTTCAACTTGTCGACACATGTGTGAAGAATTCTCAAAAATCATGCATGAGCGTAAGAAATGCTCTAGAAGTTTGGATTAGAAGCGTAAGTTTGGATTAGAAGTTATTCCAAAGGAAGAAGATGTTACCCTTTTGCACATGGTCCCTAAGAAACTGGTGACAAATTTCTGTGTGTTTTGTGCGAGAATGTTGCACTGGGATTAAGTCGATTGCTCCTTTATTGTCACAAATGATTGGGATGTTGTCAAGTGTGATTCCATAGTCTACAAGAGATTGTTTCATCCATAGTGCTTGTTGGCATGCGTTTTCGGTGCTTACATATTCGGTTTCGGTTTTGGAGATAGCTAGTGAGGTTTGTTTCTTGGAGAACCAAGAAGTTACAAAACAACCCATAAAAGTACAACCACTAGTACTATTTCAATCCACGTAATCTCCCGCATGATCAGAGTCGGCATATACTGTAGTTTGTATACCAGTCCCCTTAGGATACCATAATCATAAGTGCATAGTGCCATTAATATATCGGAATATACGTTTAGCCGCTTCATGGTGAGAAGTTTTAGGATCTTCTTGGAAGCGAGCACACATGCAGACATTAAACATGATATCAGGCCTACCTGTCGTTAGGTATAACAAAATTCCTATTATACCTCTATACTTAGTGCTATCTATGGATTCACCCTCTTCATCTTTGGTGAGCTTTGTGTCCGTAGCCATGGGTGTTGATAAGGTTTTAAAATTACCTTTTTGAGGGGTTGTTTAAGCCCTTATTTGATCACTTTTGTATCCGTTATTACTTAATATCGTTCCTTTTCACTTTTTAGGTATCTTGAAGGCAAAATGCTGGAATGACACTTATTCGGACGAAAAGGCGCGAATATCTGAAGAAAATAGCCAAAGTCAAGAATCGAGACACTCAGTGCTTTGGAGTGAAGGGGACGGCGTCGGTGTTATCTGCGAAGCCGTCGGACAACTTTTGTGATTGCTCGAGAGCCAAATTGCTCATTTACAAGTGAAGGCTTGGTTTTTAAAAGAGTAGGCGTCGCAACTCGACGACCTAGATTTGATCGACGATGTCGAGTGAAGAGGGGACGGCGTCACGGCATAAGGTGAAGCCGTCGCAAGACTAACGTGGCCAAGACGAAACCCTAATGGCGGCGACCGGCGGCGCCACAAATCAAAGGTGGCGCCATCGCATGTGTAATCTTATATATAGAATCCGAATTTTTAGTTTTCGGTGTGTAGACTTTTGGAGTAAAAACCTAAACCAACCAAGGTCGTCTTATACGGTATTTTGGGTTCCATACCATATCTTACATCAAGATAATTGTTTTACTTCATTGATTCAATTATGTCTTCAATTACTTGTGTGTATGCTTGCATGTTTCCCGTGTCCAATTAATTTACTTATGTGTTTGCTTAGGAATATGAAACTTAATTATTGAATATTGATTGGTTGTCTCTAATCTTAATTGTTAATGATCTAGTATTGCAATAGGTCATCCGTTGTGTAGTTAATGCTTGATTAAATCTTTGTTGAACCTTAGCTTATAGTACCTAGAGTCATTGTAGGCTAAACCATCCGAAGAGTACCTTAGAGTTAAGTTTATAAATTCTAGAGATTTTGTAGGCGATAACCTTTGGTAGTTTCAAAGAGTTAGGGATAAACGCATACCCTACGACCTTAGACACACAACGCGATTAAGAATAATGACGTGACAATTCAACCATCAATAGGAGATAATTAAGGAGTAATAAAACCTAAGTAAACACATCTTTAAATCATCATAATAGCACACAATAATTAGACATAGACTACATACACCACTAGATTAGATAATTAGATAAGTAGAGTAATCGGTAGAAATACCAACCCCAAATCCAAACCCGAGATTCGTACCTTTCCATTTCCTAAAAACATAAAAGATAAAAATAATCTTCCTCAACCCCAACCTTAGCGTAGTAACTTCTCACTAGCATTCCTATTCCCTGAAAACGATATCAATTCCGTGGCTTACCCTAATACTACACTACAACGATTAGGTTCACTTTGCCTAGGGTGTTTAAAACTTGCTTTCGACGAAAAGGAAGTTCCTTTGACCCCGAGCGGCGCATGTAGCGTTATCAAGTTTTAGGCGCGGCTGGGAATAGTTATTGCTTAGGCTTGATTTATATCTCGTTTAGGTCTACTCACAAGATTCCTATCAAGTGAGATTTTTCTTTTATTAGCTTCCTTGTAGTCTATCCCCCTTCTTCGTGACCTTTGTTCGTAACCCCATCAGTTTTCATCATGGAAGGTGATAACCAACCACCATTCATCAACCTACCACCAAATGACCCGCCAAGAGCCCGTACTCTTGGTGAATACTCGATACCAAGCCACCTGGGCTATAGGAACACCATTGAGCTTCCCGACCAAGCCCAAACTATGGCCTGCGATCCGACACCATCCGGTTGGTGCAAAGCGGATGTGCATTCCGTGGACTTAGCTCAAAGATCCTAATCGGCATCTTAAGGATTTCCTTAAAATTGTCGATTCCATCGACCTCAATGCTACTACTCGGGAGACCACGCGTCTGCGTCTCTTCCATTCTCTATCGGGCCCAAGCTAGTAATTGGCTTGAGCGACTTCCACGGCTCCATCTCGAGTTGGGATGATCTCACCTCTCGCTTCCTTGCTCAATTTTTCCCACCGGGAGAACCACTAAGCTTAGGAATGATATCTTGATGTTCCAACAACGTCAAGGTAAATCTCTCTGAAGCATGGACTCGATTCAAGGAATTACTCCATAAAGTCCTCATCACGGCATTGATCTTTGGCTTCAAGTCCAACTCTTCTATGATCATGTCAACTTCCCCACCAAGCGATCCATTGACCAAGCGTCCGGTGGAAAACTTAGTGATCTCACCGCGGAAGAATCATGGGGTATAATAGGGACCTTGCTCTCTATGACAACGAAAGTTGGAATGACCCCGTGATTTGCCCAAACCGTTAAGGCAATCTCCTTGCCTCCCATTGACTCACAATCTTCCGACCGTAGGATGCTTGAGCTTGAAGATCAAGTTAAATTCCTAATGAGCTCTACGAAAATCCTAAGTCTTCACATCAAGTGAATAAAATCACTCTACCTTGTGAGTTATGTAGTGGTCCCCATGACACTCGTGATTGCACAAGACTCCACGAACAAGATTTTGCGGACTACGCCTCACGCGTCTGCGACGGAGGCGGGAGAAGTGGTACACTTTCAAGCCCGAACAAAACAACTTAGGAAACTCTTGACCCCTCATGGAGAAATCACCCTAACCTTAAGTGGAACCAAATTTCAAGCACACCCCAAAGCTCATCTAGTCCACCTAATAGGTTTAATCCTCCAAACACCGGGAACCCCACTAGTCTTGAGGCAATTGCATCTAAATCCGTGTCATCTCAAGAAACTCGATTAACTAAGCTTGAAGTCGATTTTAAGCGAAGACAAGGCGAGATGACAAACAAGCTTGATGCCCTCTTAAAAGCCTTTAATGACCGGGAAATTGGAGCACTCCCAAGTGATACTATAAAGAACCCAAAAGTGATTTTGATTTCATCGACTTCATGTTCTTGTTCACCATGGGAGAGTGCACACCCATGCCCCTCACACCCAACGGTTCACTCGGTAAATGCTATCAACAAGAGTTTCAAGCAATCCAAAATGAGATACCAAGGCCCCGCACCATTGGTAGAACCTACTCTTTAGAAACTCGTCAACCAAGAACCCAAACCTAATCTAGAGGAGGAGTACAAGGAACTCCATCAAGAAAAACCGGTTCTTGAAGTCTTAGCTCATGCACCTTATTATAATGCTTTAAAAGAAAAATATGAGTTAGAACTTAAACTTGGAAAACATGGCTCCGCTTTTGGGTGAAATAATCTACCTAAGAAGTTAGACGATCCAGGGCTATTTACTCTTCCGTGTAGGCTTGGAACTTCCAAACCTCTCGATGCTCTAGCCGACTTAGGATCATGCATCAATCTTGTTCCGTTGTCCTTCCATAGAAGCCTTAACTTAGGTAAGATAGAACCAACGGAAACCATCTTAGGTCTAGCGGATGGTAGTATTGCATATCCGTAGGGATAATAAAAGACATGGTAGTACACGTGGGAGAATTGACTGTTTTGGCGGTTCCATGTGCTGAACATGAATAAGGACCCGACATGCCCATTGCTAGTAGGAAGAGGATTCTTAGCTACCGCTAGTGCCATCATTGATTATAAGATGTCCAAAATAGTGGAAGGAGAGGAGTGCTAGGTCAATTTACGATGTCAAAAGCATCGTACTACAAAGAGAGGAAATCCCATGAGATTAGGTTGGATAGAACGCCATCTAGATATGGACCTTGGTTAGATAAGAACTTCATAGGTCCCCAACGACCTTTCTACCTAGATGAAGCCTTTGCTAGTAAAGCAACTTTCCATGAAAAGAAAAGGCTAGGGACATGGAAGTGAACCCGTTCGAGGCCTTAGTATTTAGGAAGATGACCGAGTTCTAGGAAGCTTGCCCGTCAACCTTGTCATGAATAAGTGGAAAGTTGAGAGCGATAAGCCTAAACATAAGTGGGATTGGGATAGACCGCCTAGTGATCGTAATGGAGTGGCACATTAGGATAACGATCTATGATCCCGATGGAGAAAAGTTTGAAAAGGCATATCAGACCAAGCGTACTACTAGGAACTTTAATGATAAGTTTGATCCTTATGACATTCTAGAGGATAGGCTTACTTATATCGATGCGTGTAGGGCACGACTTGAGTCTAGCTACAAGACTCATAAATAAAGAAAAGCGCTTCATGGGAGACAAACCATGCTTAATTGTTTGCTTGTTTGTGTCGTATATCTTTTATTGATTGTTTATTCTCATGTTTAAATTTGTAAAAATGCTTTATTTTGTCTTTAACCTCGTCTTAATTACATATAAAGGTATTTTACATAAGGGATAAGTGTAGAGAGGATTACACACGTTTTTAAAAGAAACGTAAACATGAGGATTTCAATTAATTAAAAGATATACATGTGTTTGTTCGAGTCAAATGCTTGTATCGAGTCATAATGGATGTTTTGCGAAATTTTTCGATTCTAAAGATGTAAATTTTCTAAAATTTTTCCGAAAATTGCATACAAGTTTTTGTCGGGATAACTTTGACGTCAGAAGGAGCAAAAACAAGCGATTAATTTTCTCGTTTTTGAGCTACTTATAAATTTTGGAATTTTCTAGGTCTTAATTTTCCGAAGTGCGTAAACATCCATTCCACAAGCATTATATCCTAGTTTAGTAGAGTCCTATATATATTTATTACCATTTTACGCTGAAGGTTTCGTTTGTTTTCTTCAAGTGTGCAGGTTTAATTTACCAAGAAGAAGATACATAAGATGAGAAGGAGCTTTTCATAGCGTTCTTCTTTAAGAAAAGTAACCACCACTTTACGGATCCTACCGAGCTAATCAAGGGAGTATTAGTTTCTTTCATCTTTTATTGCCTTCCATTATCATAACTTTGATACTTTAGGGGAACATTGGGAACAATGTTTAGTTTAAGTGTAGGAGGAAAATAAACGGAACTTTGAAACTATGCTTATCCTTGATTATTTGCTTTGTCCAATTGCATTTGTGTAATAAACCATGAGAAATGTCGGTTAGGGTAATTTTGTCACCAAATTTAAAATTTTCATGACATATAGGGTGGGTCATTAGTCTTAATAAAGCGTCTCATGGATAGGAAGTTATATGACTAGCACAAAACCCTTTATCACTTAAATTCCACCCAAAATGTGAGGATCGCCTTAGATTAGTAGCAATTAAAGCATTCATCTTTAATGCTTAGTGTGTGAACTGGTAGTATAATAGATTCTAGAACTTGTTTTGTGATGCATTAGAGATCGCTAGTAAGACTACACTTGTGTAGTTAGGAATAACTAAATGATAAGAGGCATTAGGATAACTCTTGTTTGATACCGTAATATAATTACTTCTTCCACATCGGTTGAGTAATTCCCACACCTTTGCGTTGTACTCATCTTTAGTACCACGATACCCCTAGTTAACCCTCGAGCCTATCCTTTTCGCGGTTCTCGTGATGTTTGGTTCACGGAATATCAATGAAGAGCATTGTTTACACCCCACCCCAAATGTACACCTAAATCGCTTTAGCCTACCTTGTATGCACTCACTTTTAGTGCATTATTGTTATCACCTAAACCCTTAGTTCAATTATCTAGTTGCTTGCATAATTTGCTAAGTCGAGTCATATCCTTTGTACACAGTTTTGGGACGATTGGGACTCATGGGAAAAGTTAAATTTTGTGAGATGACGGGAAGGAGCGTTAAATTCAAATTCCTTTATTTGCATAATAATGTACTCCAAGTGTTTGATCTTTTCAATTCGGGTCAAATTAGTGTTAGAGTAGTAAAACTCAAGTGTAGGGATGTGCCTATAAATCCCTATCATTTTGATGTTATCGTAGAGGATGGTAGAGTAAAAGTGTATGAAAAAAATAAAAAAAGAAAAAGAAAAAATAGAGTGAAAAAAAATACCCGCTACCAATCTACATCTATCTTTTGATTTATGTTTGTTTGTTTCGATTATCTCGAGTCTAGAGTGTCGAGTCTTGGCTTATAGCCATTCTTAGCATGCTTGTAACATAGAGATTTTGACTTGCCACCACTAAATAGATTATCCCACCAAACCCTTTGTTTCCTACTAGTATGCCTATCATTACAACCCTTTAAAAGACCTCTTTGATAGTCTTTCCTAGGTGCTTACGCCAAAGTGATGGAAGTTTGATCTAGTCTCAAGCCTATAGTAATCAATGTACTAGGACCGATTAATGAGTGTTTATCTTCATTTCCAACATGTTATATTTCATATACACGAGAGATGTGAGTATCCAAACACCCATGTGAGGTGCTAGTATGTAATTTCGTGCTTGTTATGACTTTTGAAGGGCTTATATGTGTTGTGGATTTTTTTAAACCAATGCTTCATGACCCCTAACTTATAAATTAATTGGCTAAAAGCACATTTGTGAGGAAAAGCAAATACCAAGTGTAGGGATATTTGATAAGATTTTAAATGTACCTTTTGAGGGGTCGTTTAAGCCCTTATTTGATCACTTTTGTATCCGTTATTACTTAATATCGTTCCTTTTCACTTTTAGGTATCTTGAAGGCAAAATCTTGGAATGACACTTATTCGGACGAAAAGGCGCGAATATCTGAAGAAAATGGCCAAAGTCAAGAATCGAGACACCTAGGATCTTTGGAGTGAAGGGATGGCGTCGGTGTTATCTGCGACGCCGTCGGACAACTTTGTGACATTCGAGCTAAATTGCTCATTTATAAGTGGCGACTTTAGGTTTTAAAAGAGTAGGGTGTCATGACTCGACGGCCAAGATTTGATCGAACGACGTCGAGAGACTTAAGAGGAAGGCATCATAGGCATAAGGTGGCGCCGTCGCAAGACTAACGTGGCCAAGCGAAACCCTAATGACGGCGACCCGGCGGTCACAAATCAAAAGGTGGCGCCGTCGCATGTGTAATCTTATATATAGAATCCGAATTTTTAGTTTTGGTGTGTAGACTTTTGGAGTAAAACCTAAACCGAACCAAGGCATCTTGTCACAGTATTTTAGGGTTCCATACCTATCTTACATCAAGATAAGTGTTTTACTTCATTGATTCAATTATGTCATTGAAACAAACAAAGACCTTGATAGATCTTGAGCTCGTGGATCGTTATGTATGCCTATGTAATCACAAGCACAATAAAGACAATCTACTACTAATGTTTATCAATGGAATATAAACACAAGTAACAAATAACTAAGAACTTCTTGATCCTCTATGGATCTTTATATTAACTAAAGCTGAATTTTCCAATCGGTACATAATTCATTCTAATGTGTTCCTTTTATGATAAGGAACCCTAAACAATATCGCTAAACCGTTTCCCAAGCGTATAATCATAAAACTAAATAAGATATACACAATCACTTCCTAATAAAGCTCATGTATATCCACACTAAATAAACTAAACACGGAATAAACACTTCCAGAATCGAGACTATCAACTATTATACTTGACAGATTATGTCTTGACTGAAATCCACTTCACTTCGATAGAAACACTTGGCATTAATATCGGCATAATCCGGACTTTCATAATTCCCAACAATCCTCCCTAAGCGGAATTTGACTTGTTAAGTTCCGGTTTCTTGATAGATCTTCTGACACGGAGGATTGGACACGAACAACAATGAAAGAATCCAAATAACATCTCTATGATGAAAAGCTGCGAAACTCCATATCTTTGCGGCAACAAATGACAAAAGGTACATCAAAGCAGTTAGTTTCATACTATTCTCATCACATCCGGTGTGTTAACTCACGTGAGAGGTGAATCATTGAAAATAAATGGATTTGATGTCTCTTCCAATAGCCATCACTCTTGGAGTAGCCATATGTTTTAGTTCGTAAACTATGGTACATCGAGAACCATCGATTTATTAGCAACCAAGAACCATATAAGCGGTTTGAAATGTCTTTACACAGGCCGTTTGCTCGGGACTAGTCAATTCTTAGAATTGGTGAATTGAGAACCAAATATGGAATGCCCTTTGCCTTTACCACACACCATATACATGTGGGCTAGCCAATTCTTGGATTCCAAATAGGAATAAACCATGGTGAATTGAAAACCATACAACACTCAACAATAAAGCATGGGTGGTTGCATACCCTATGATTTTGAGCAAATCATTCTGACTATCAATGATTTGACGTGTCTTTACCAAAGTGCCCTTTGGACTAGCTAACTCTTTGACATACACAAAGTATATCGGGTGAGTCAATAACCAAAATATACAACAAACCTCAAGAAAAGTTAGATAAAACCAAAATTAAAATCAATTTTTTTTTTTTTTTTTTTTTTTTTTTTTTAACTAAGAAATAAACAAAACAAATATTACAAACTAACCATAGAATTACACACAAGATGAACCTTAATGTGACATAGCGATTTTAATCAAACCAACACATTGAGTAGCATGCGATTCATCATTGCCAGCAATTAGAAACGCATCAACTTGTGTCTCGAAGAACTTTTCCATAAAGTATCGGATAAAGCATAAAGCTTATCGATAGCATACAAAATCATCCCACATGTAGTGCAGACTACATGAACACAAAGCGAGAGGATAAAATCTCCAACTCTCAATCTCCCATTTATAAGAATTCTTCCAAATAGAATACCCTTTACCATTTGAAGAATGAGAATCAAACATAACACAAGATCACCCAACAAATATAAACCGGACCCAGTTCTTGAATGAAACTTAGAATCTTGAATGACATGTTCATACAAAGATCCGCAAATCATGTCTAGTCACCAAATGAAGAATATCTTTCAAGAAATTAAACTCAATAACGGTATTATCCACTGTAAGCGGTGTTAAGCTTTCCGACTTTCCAATCAACCAAGACCACAGAGTTCCTTCGGAAAATCATCAGCAGTTCCAACTTCAATAAAGGTAGACTCATCGACCTTGAGATCAAAATCGGCATTCCTTGAAGCATGTTTCTTAGCCAATCTATCGAACTTCTTGTAACCAAGCTCTGCTGCCCATATCAACAATGTTATCGATGATCAAGTCATAATCGGTCCCGAATCGAGAGAATCATTGAGCTCAACACTGGACAATATTTCAGAAGAAACCAAAGAAGACTCAGCAGAAACAACCATATCAGAAGAAGGAGTAGTATCAGAAGTTGTATCAGAAGGAATAACTGGAGATACCACCGAAGGCAAAACAGTATCAAACCTATCCACAATTTCAACTGTTTTCTGTCTCTTGGCCTTAGGAACATCAGACAGTGAATCAATGTTTACCAATTGAGAAGAAGAAGAACCAGAAGATGAAAAATTCATAACCAAATTATATCGTCTAATTAAAGCATCATCAGACAAGGTACAAATTTGCTTCATAGACATACCAGAATTATACAAAGCAGAATTCTTCACAACTCTTCTCATATAATTCCTCTTCTGAGCAACAGTCATAGGTTTGTCTCTTTTGGCTTTATTTCTTTGATCAATAATAGCTCTTCTCTTTGCATCAGATTCTTGCTTTCTTTGATTACCAAGTTCGATCATTTTATCCACAAAATTTTCATCATTAAAAGAATCTCCTAATATAAGTTTTGCAAGATTTGGATCAGATGCACCTTGAGAAATATAACCATCCCATTGATCATCAGTGATAGTAGGAAGGAATGCATCAAGCTCTAATTTCCTTTCGGAGACAAATCGAAGCATCGATCTTGAAGAAATTTAGCCACAATCGACTCTTGAATATTCTCATAATTAGCAAACAATCTAGCTTTGAGCACGATTTTGTTCTTGATCACTATTCACGAATTGAGGATCATCAATCACAGTATCTGTTCTTTCTCAAAAGGTGTCTTATCGGAACCAATTTCAAGCAGAACCAATGTGAACTTGGAACCAACATGAGCTTGAAACAATGTGAGCTTGAAGGAATAATCAACCCCACATCGGAGGAAGCAGTTGAGATAATTCCTCAGCAGTGTAGAAAACTTGGATGAATCATTCAACTTATACATTCTCCCAGCAATAAAAACCTCTTTATCATCTGCTGAAGGTAAAACATTTTATTGTTCTCTTAAAGACAAAGTTTGACCATGATCAGAAACAACCTTCTTAACTAGATCATCAGCAGATGCATCAACCAAATGTGTCTCCTTTGAAGTGTCAGCACATACCTTATTCAAATATTGTCTTCTTCTTTTGCTAGTATATAGAATAGGCTCCTTGAGCCTTGAAGATTTAGCAACAGGAGAAGAAACATCATATGTAAGTGCTACATCAGCCAATATGCCAAGGGATACATGAGGATTCTCGTCGTCCTCCTCCTCAGAAGAAACCAAACTTCTCTTGTGACCCTTCTGACTCAGCAATTCCTCCAAGTTCTCAACTTTAGTCTCCAATTCCACAATCTTATTACCAAGAATAGACTTGGTTTACGCAAGTTCTTGCTTAAGACCGACCACCTCACTGTAAGCTTGTGCATCGATTGCATATAATGAGGTAAGTGAAATAGGATCCTCATCGTATCAACCGATTGATCGGTTGAAATTGGAACTTGATGAGGCTGTTCGGGAGCAACATTAACTGATCAACATTAGAACATCCTTCACCAAATGGAATCCTAACAGGGACTTGGTGTAGACAATCTATCAGTATCACCGAACTTCTTCAATTTGATCCGAACTTCATCAATAGTAACTGGACTTCATCAATAGGAACTTGTATAATTGCGGGACTAGGACATGGTCTAGGTGAAGGTATAGATGCCTCGGCAACAACGAAGGACCCTCATCACCATCTCTGAAGGATTTCCATCGGTAGAAATGGAAGAAGGTAAAACAACATTAAGCTCATTAGTAGATTCATTCTCCACGAGGCAACATGGCGACTAACAAAGGAAAATGTGTCCCTTCAAATTTAGTCCTCATTGTAGCAAATAACTTAGGAGTCAAAACACTTATGGGATGAAAAGCTTGGGTTTGTGTAGAAACATTCAATATCATCTGTAAGAACCTAGGGTACATCAAAAACTTACCCTTTTCCTAGTTAAATTTTCTACCATATTATCAAAGATATACTTAGAGAAATTATCGTCAAACCCTTAGATAAAAACAATACCACATCCCATTTGTGTTGGCAGATCCCATCCACGGACTTATTGCTCATACATGTGGCAGCAAAGTATGAACCAAGAACCTCCACATAGGACAAAGCTTATTCTTCAACCACATATCGTCCTCGTGCTGATATCCAATCGCTCTAAGTCCTTCAAGTACCATCGTAGAATCGAAATGATAAATGCCATTCTCATCATCAAGCGAAGTTGTCTTGATCGAGTTCCTCATCACCATACACTTGTCCATCAATACTTGCAACAATCTCTGTTTCACCTCTCTTTTCGCCGGCCCAAAATTGAGTAACCAAGTTTCATATATAGCATTTGGAGAATGCGTTAATGCATCACAATCTTTGATCTTAGTAAGAAAGAAATCATCGGTCTGTCGGGCTCATCACCTCGGCGGTTCAAGAAAAGCAACCTTATTATGATCATGTTTAAATTGAAGCGCCATGAGAGATTTTGAAGATTAGGGTTAAGATGTTGCACCAAAGGAAGTGTTTTTAATGAGAGTAATAATCGAATCACTTAATATAAGCGAAAATATGGGTAGAGAATAAATAGAAATTTCCCAATTTCGGTCAAAGTTGACCAAAGATGACGTGGATTTCTACTTTACTAGAATTCACTTATAACTACGGTAGAAACGAAAAACCATTCGGTTGAAGTAGAGCGATCGTGAAACATAATACTTACTCACGAAGCTTGATGAAATATCTTATTCTTTTTCACCCACGCATTAATTCTCTTACCACTTGAACCCGTCTATAAAACAATCCCAATGCACATAGACTTCTTCATCAAAATACCCAAATAATATTTCAAACCCTAATTTCATCAAAAACCAAAATTAGCCATCATTCATCATGAGTACAAACACGAGATCATAGATCTCACAACAACATCCTCATCATCATCATCAAGTGAAGATACCAATCCATGGCTTCATTACTTTCCAAAACCATATCCACTACCTAAGAAGTCACCCTTTCTCTCCTCATCGAGAAGATGAAAGTGTTGAAACCCAATTATATCACACGAAGACTACGATGACTCCTATAAGGAGGAACATCTTACTCCCAACCCTCGACACCTAGGCCTCAACGAGGCCACGAGCCAAAATCCACCACTTCCAATGGGTAGAAAGGTGGTTCTCGGTCTCTCGCATCGGGTTTTGGTGCATCATCACATATCGTATAGGGGAATGGAAAAGGAAAATGATGTAAGTTGTTGTATGATGGAAAGAGTAGATGATGCATAAATGAAAATCTTTCCTTCTCATCTCTACCACAATCGACTTGACTTCTTCGTTTTCATCAATCCATCCTCTCATTTTGATCCTTAGCATCTGTTAGGGTTGGTTATGCTTATCACAAAAGCATAGCCATCATATAGTGCCAAAAGATGTGGCAGATCATGCTCATCGTGCTCATCTTAGATGTTGGAGCAGATGATATGTAATAGATTAGGACTATTAGATCATGTAGATGCTTTTGATGTTGCGATTACTACATGTCATGTAAAACATAAGCTGTTTCTTGAATGAATGAATGATCTATTTGTTTCGAAGACTTCTTTTGATTGAGTCATATAACTTGTACTTCAACGGAGGAAACAAATAACATACTTGACACAATGAATTCGGTGAAACAAACTTAAGCTTTCTTGACCATATCTCAAGCGATCGAGACAATCATTCGCAAAACAAATGAACACGAGAAACACACAAACCAACAAAGAAACACACTAAAACTACATTAGCATGTTAGAGTTAGTTAAAATCTACCAAATATACAAAATTACATAGCAAAATGCAAAGTTATACACAAATCCTCCCGAGGCATATGCCTCCCGAGGCCTATGCCTCCCTTAAACTTTGCGTTAAGGGTTAAGCATGCCAATATGGACCACAAGGTGTTGAAACCTTGGTCCTTCAAAAGCCTTTGTTAATGATCGCCACATTATCATCGTATGAATTTGACCACATTTATCAAATTTTTATCATATGCATCTCTTATAAAGTGGTGCTGATTTCAATATGTTTTGTTCATTGTGAAAAGCGGATTTTAACAATGCATATGGTACTTTGATTATCAATAAAAATTGTTGTGTTCATGAAATTATACCCATAATCCAACAACCGATTTTGAATCCAAAGAACACATCCACACAATTTCGTGACCACATACTCGCTTGATGAGATGAGGTAGCCACAATAGTTTGTTTCTTGCATTGCCAAGAAATCAATCTCTTTCAAGGAATTGGCAACCTCCAGTGGTGGACCTCCTATCCGATTAACACCGAAGATAGTCACTATCACTATAAGCTTCCAACTTAAAGGAGACTCTTTTGGGTACCAAAGACCTAGAAAAGGTTGGCCTTCGGTGCCAAAATCTTCTTATGACATTGAGATGAGAAGTTAGTGGAGTAACTTGATGTCGCGAACAAACACTCACAAACAAAAGTAATATCGGGCTGGAAGTTAAATACATCAAAGACCCAATCATAGACCTGCACAAATGAACATTCACAGTGGATCGGCTCCATTGTTGGTCTTTGTCTTTGGAGCTTCATAAGGTGTAGTGGCAACCGTACACCCTCCATACCAAACTTCTTCAAGATGTCCCGCATATTTGTCACGACTAATAAAGATACCATCGAGTTTCTGTGAACGAAGACCCAAAAGAAAGTCATCTCCCATGGCACTCATCCGAAACTCTCCTTCATAAGCTCCTCAAACTCCCCGCACTAAGCTTCCTTTGTGGATCCAAAGATAATGTCATCCACATAGACTTGCACAAGAATAATGTCGGTGGAATTCTTCTTTAGGAAAAGAGTCTTATCTATAGCACCTCTTCTATAACCATGCTTGACGAAATGTAGAAACCTAGCATACAGGCTGGGTTCTGATGTAGTCCATAGAGAGCTTTGACCACCTTATAAACATGATGAGGATGATCTGGATCTTCAAATCCTTTAGGTTGAGTGACATACACCTCCTCTTCAATTTCACCATACAAGAAGGCTCCTTTAACATCCATTTGATAGACCATAAAGCCCATATAGGATGCATAAGCTAAGAAAATCCGTATAGCCTCAACTCTTGCCATGGTGCAAACACTTCATCATAATCGATTCCCTCCTTGTCTATACCCTGTGCAACTAATCTAGCTTTGTTTTTATGACAACACCCGAGCATCTCTTTTATTCTTGAAATCCATTTAGTCCCAATAGCATACTTACCATCGGTAGTGGTACCAATATCCAAACCTGCTGATTTTGAAATTGTTGTATCTCATCTGCATTGCTTCAAGCCAACTTGAGTCTTCAAGAGCACGAGTAACACTTGTTTGGTTCCACTTGAGAGAAAACAAGCAAGCAGACAATGTTGATAGTCATGTGATTGTCTCTCTCGATTGGAGACATAAGAGACAAAAGCCACCTATCCATATTTAGAACGCCACAATACCTCGGTTCTAGCAGTGCATTAGGATCACCAATAATATTAGGCTGTGGATGCACATTGTTGATCCTTGTAGTAGTGGTGGTGTTGACATCAATTGAGGAATCAAGATTAGTCATGGTAGGTTCAAAGTCGATATCATAGGAAGGTGTGTTGAAGATGCACTTTTGGTTGATGATGGCCAAGATCAGAAGGCTTTGGAAACCTTGTATAAGGTTCTCCAAGGTGCATTGACACTCTAGTAGAAATAGGAGTAAGTCGACATGTCTTTCAGCGAATTGGAGAGGTGAGGAGAAAGCAGAACCTTCAGTAGATTGGAGTTTCATGAGTGCTTCATTGAACTTTCTTCAACATTCCTCTCGACATCTAAAGTGGTCGCATACTCTTGTTTCTTTAGTCCGGCAAGGTCCTCGAAGATAATAGAATTCATCTTCACCCACATCAAGATAATCTTTAAGTGTTACTAACAAAATTGTTAGGAGAGAAGGAAGGCACTACAATGGGTTGTTCATCATCATCGGACCTTCATGTCGAATGAGCTTCCAAAGTTTCGCACTAGTAGTTGGAGATGCTTGAGTCTGCATGTTGGTTAGCCATATGTCTAGCATAACCCAAGTAATCAGTCAGTAATCAAGATCAAATGACCAAACATGACCTGCCCTTGAACATTAGGCTTGTCTTCAAGATACCTCAGTTCAATGTCTCCTCAATCTTCTTAGCGGATACATTGTAAACTCATATGCCTTACTATGAGCGAGAATACCCACAATATAACCATCATCGACTTTCTCATCAAATTTGCCCAAAGGATCACTGGTATTCAAAATTGTCCTTGGCGACCAAACGGTTTAAGGTAATGAATAACGGGAACTTTTCCAAAAGAAGTTCATATGGTGTTTTAAGGTGTGGCCTAGTAATGGACACTCTATTGAGAACAACAAGCAGCCACACCATGACCTCGGTCCGAACATGGTAGGAAGTTTAGAGTCTGCTAGCATTGATCTTGCGCACTCTATTAAGGTTCTATTCTTTCTTTACGCCACCCCATTTTGTTGAGGGTTCTTGAGTGCTATAGTCCCTTTTGATTCCTTTAACTGCGAGTTCTATTAGAATGGCATTCTTGAACTCGTACCATTATCACACCTAATTCCTTTTACCTTTTGTTCAAGCGATTCTCAATAAGGGTAATGAAGTCTTTCAATATTTGGATGTTTCATCTTTGGTTCTTAGAAAGAATACCCAACAAAATTTGCTAAATCCATCGGTGATCACGGACAAAATATTTATGATCAATGCTTCTCACTTTAGTTGGACCAAGCAGATCCATATGAAGCGGTGAAGAGGTTCGAGAAATAATAGTTCTTGTTGTAACAGAACACCTTTGTAAGAGGCTCTGTCTTGCTTTCCTTTGTTGCATGCAACATGTTATGATCATTGGTGAATACTTTGGCGGGAAGGCCTTGAGCGAGGCCCGGCTTAGAGGCGGTTGATGGTCTTGAAATTGACATGGGCCATCCGTACATGCCATTTAGTGGACTCATCCACGATGCTTTAGCCACCAAACATGTTAAGTCACCCTTTGGTTGGACAATAGTTAAGTTGAATGTATAAAGATTATGACCGCGAGGAACCTTGATGAGAATTGAAGTATCTTGAGGGGTTTGAAGTCTTTAGACGGCACAAGACATTTATCCTCTGTGAAGAGTACTTTGTTCTTAGTGTCACAGTTTGTGAGGCTGAAAGCAGTTGAAGTGTTGAAGTTCCTTGACATAATAAACATTCTCAAGTCCGGTGAGGTGTTTGATGGTCCTTTTCACGTAATTAGTCCATCACTTCCTCCAAAGGTTACATTGCCTCCACCTTCAATAGGTATAAAGTTAAGCATCATGTCCCTGTTTCCGACATACTTCTAGAACAACCACATCAACAATTCCAACATCTTTATGCTTAAGGGATGATCCTACAACAACAACAAAAATATACATAGAATTAGTACTATGGAGCTCAAGTCATTCTTGACTTGAACACCTTGTGGATCATATGAGTTGTGCCATGTAGAAGTATAAGATCCACTATTGTTCTTGGGTTTCCAATGAAATTTAGATCTGTTTATTCCAAGAACAACTTCTTTGAGGTCTTGACAGTATCCCATTACCTCTCTCATCACCATAGGGTTAATATATCTAGGCCAAAACCATTTTAAAATATTCCTTTGGTTGGTTGAGCATATGGATTTCCAGTTGATCTTCTCCAATGAAAAGGAGTATTATAATTAGTATTTTGTGGTACATAAGATGGTATTTCATTCACATTAGTCCACATTGGTCTAGATTTCCTAGAATCACCACACCTACTCATTCTTTGCTCATGATAATCACAATCCTTAATTAAATGAGATTTACTTCCACACACAAAACATTTCTTCCAAGAGAAGATTTATTCAAACCAAAAGAAGTATTCTTACAAGCGTAAGTATTCAAACCAAAACCATGAAAAGAATTGTTTTAACGATTATTATTATGCAAAGTATTAAAAGCAAGACTTGAGGCAACTGTCTTGGAAGTTGATTCCTGGCGACAACTCGACATGCTTATTGGTAGTCTTGGGTGTAGGCAAGGGTGAAGACTTGGGAAGGCAGGCTTGGGAAGGTCGACTTGTCATTTGAATCACACTGTAGACCACTTGCTTGGAGGACTTGTCATTTGTAACACAAGAGACAAAGTCATTAGTAGAAGTATTAGGGTCCGCAAGTCTCTTGACTTATTGCCATACGAGATGGTGTGAGCCATCAAAGTCTTTAAGAGTGGAAAGGTCAATGGGCATATGCTCACCTCTAATTGGTCCACGTCTGACATGTAGGTCACCTTCTTTCACAAAATTTGCTAGGCCTCTTTGGTGTTGATATTCGTGTGTCATCCCTAGCTTCTAAGCCTATATATTTTTAAAACCCAAAGCCATTTGTAGAATTTGGAGCTTGATCGCTATAAATAAGATCGCCAATTTATTACCATTCATCATCCATTCATTATTCCTAGCAATTTCCTCCTTAAGTTTCTCCTTAAGCTCTAGATTTTCGACTCTACATACCGCTCTTAGCTTCTCGGACCATTTTAATTCATTTGTAGCACATTCGAGATCTCTTTCTAAAACACCTATTTTCTCATCATAAGCTATTTCATTCTTCCGATACCAAACCTTTTGTCTTTCTAGTGTTTTTAAAAGCTGTTTATAAGCTTCTACTTCCACATAGCATTCATTATATTTAGGTTCCATAATATCATAAGCTTGTTTGAGTTCATTATAACGCACTACAACCAAACAAGCAGTTTTGTACACGAGATGCCCATCAAGGCAATCGATCATGCCTATCCTCCGAAATCTGACTTGCAATCAACCCAACATTCTCGGGACCATCATTATCATCCTCCTCATGTTGCTTCCAGTCCACATTGCTATCAAGAGTGACCAGCGGTTGATCCTTTTGAAGTTCTGCATCCTTCGATCTGGCGATAAGTAGAGTATCTTGTCTCATCACCGCTTTTCCTGTCTTTGCATTCTCTAGAAAAGTGACCCATCTGTTGGCATGTGAAGCATTTAACCTTCCTACATCAAACCTTGCTGGATCACGTCCTTTGAACCCAAACCTTCGCCGACTGCGCTCAAAGTTCTTGATATCCATGGAAATCATGGCCACTTGCCACTTGACTTCATCTCTTCCATGTCAAGCGGGTCCACCGATCAAAATCCTCATAAGCCGATCCTGCGAGGATCATAATCGACAAAGAATGATCCAAGTACATCTTCCGAATGTTGCTTGATTTAGAGTGAGAACTTGAAGGAGCAACATTAGATGATGATGGATATGGGCTTGGACCATAGCTAGACTTTGAGTAGAGGCTCCAACAAATGCGATGTGACTAGCGGTGAAGATGATCGAAAAGGGCTTACATCATGTTCAAGAGCTTTAAGTTTGTTATCTGACTCATCAAAGGTCATCATATCCAAACCTCCTTTAGCTTTTAAAGCTATGCTTACATGTAGCCGGATGGAGTAGTGACCTCGAAACTTGGAGTTCTGATCATCATTATCCGGCTTTGCGTATGGTGATTCAACCGACTTAAGATCTTGTGAAACTTATCATAGCCCTTGAATTCCTTCCTCTTGGATATTTGAAAGTCCTGAAGCATTGTCTTAGCATGGACTTCTTGATCTCCTAGATTCCTCATTCCCTTTGAACTTTGCCTTAATTGCTAACCAGATATCCTTGGCATCTTGCATGAAGTGAAAATCACTCAAGTGATCCTCGTGAATAGCTTGCGGAAGAATAGTTCGACCTTTGTTTCTCTCTCAATCGCCAAAGAACTCTTGGCGGTTTTGGGAGGAACATTCATCATATTACCAAAGAAAGATCCGTGGTAGTTCTCTTCAAACTGTTCCCTTCAAAATTACCCATAGATTCCAATCAATGTTGGAGATCGATTACGCATCTTCATAGCCCAAAGATCATATTCCTCCCTTTTAAGGTAAGGAAACTTAGCATTGCTATTAGAGACTTAGTTGTTGCATATGGGTGGAGTTTTGGTTGTTGGTGAGTTCATTATCGATCTCGAACAGGCATGATGATTTTATTATGGTTGTAAGGGTGTTTAGAAAAAGGTTGTCCTTAGTATCGTAGAGACTCTCACGAGGCTCGATACCACTTGTTGAAACAAACAAAGACCTTGATAGATCTTGAGCTCGTGGATCGTTATGTATGCCTATGTAATCAAAAGCACAATAAAAGACAATCTCTACTACTAATGTTTATCAGTGAATATAAACACAAGTAACAAATAACTAAGAACTTCTTGATCCTCTATGGATCTTTATATTAACTAAAACGAATTTTCCAATCGGTACATAATTCATTCTAATGTGTTCCTTTATAGATAAGGAACCCTAAACAATATCGCTAAACCGTTTCCCAAGAAACGATAATCATAAAACTAAATAAGATATACACAATCACTTCCTAATAAAGCTCATGTATATCCACACTAAATAAACTAAACACGGAATAAACACTTCCGCAGAATCGCACTATCAACTATTATACTTGATTATGTCTTGACGAGAATCCACTTCACTTCAGTAGAAACACTTCGGCATTAATATCAGCATAATCCAGACTTTCACATAATTCCCAACAATGTCTTCAATTACTTGTGTGTATGCTTGCATGTTTCCCATGTCCGGCTAATTTACTTGTGTGTTTGCTTAGGGAATATGAAACTTAATTATTGAATATTGATTGGTTGTCTCTTATCTTAATTGTTAATGATCTAGTATTGCGATAGGTCATCCGTTGTGTAGTTAATGCTTGATTAAATCTTTATTGAACCATAGCTTATAGTACCTAGAGTCATTGTAGGCTAAACCATCCGAAGAGTACCTTAGAGTTTAGTTTATAAATCCTAGAGATTTTGTAGGCGATAAACTTTGGTAGTTTCAAAGAGTTAGGGATAAACGCATACCCTATGACCTTAGACACACAACGCGATTAAGAATAAGGACGTGACAATTCAACCATCAATAGGAGATAATTAAGGAGTAATAAAACCTAAGTAAACACATCTTTAAATCATCATACGAGCACACAATAATTAGACATAGACTACATACACCACTAGATTAGATAATTAGATAAGTAGAGTAATCGGTAGAAATACCAACCCCCCAATATCCAAACCCCGAGATTCGTACATTTCCATTTCCTAAAAAATATAAAAAGATAAAAAATAATCTTCCTCAACCCCAACCTTAGCGTAGTAACTTCTCACTAGCATTCCTATTCCCTAGAGAACGATATCAATTCCGTGGCTTACCTAATACTACACTACAACGATTAGGTTCACGCCTAGGGTGTTGAAAAACTTGCTCGACGAAAAGGAAGTTCCTTTGACTCGAACGACTGTGTAGCGTTATCGGTGTTTTCAGAAGCTTAGAATCTTCTAATCCAAACTTATAGAGAATTTCATTAATATAATTAGATTGATTAAAGAATATTCAATATTTTAATTGTTTATTTGTAGTCCAGGAGGTTGATTTCACCCATCATGCTCATTCGCGTGAAATCAACTTCTTCCTCGACTACAATAAAACAATTAAAATATGGAATATTCTTTAATCAATCTAAGTATATTAATGAAATGCTCTAGAAGTTTGGATTAGAAGATTCTAAGCCTATGAAAACACCCATGGCTACGGACACAAAGCTCAACAAAGATGAAGAGGGTGAATCCATAGATAGCACTAAGTATAGAGGTATAATACGAATTTTGTTATACCTAACGGCAAGTAGGCCCGATATCATGTTTAATGTCTGCATGTGTGCTCGCTTCCAAGAAGATCCTAAAACTTCCCACCATGAAGTGGCTAAACGTATATTCTGATATATTAATGGCACTATGCACTTATGATTATGGTATCCTAAGGGGACTGGTATAGAAACTATAGTATACGTCGACTCTGATCATGTGGGAGATTACGTGGATCCAAAGAGTACTAGTGGTTGTACTTTTATGGGTTGTTTTGTAACTTCTTGGTTCTACAAGAAACAAACGTCACTAGCTATCTCCAAAACCGAAGCCGAATATGTAAGCACCGAAAACGCATGCCAACAAGAACTATGGATGAAACAAGCTCTTGTAGACTATGGAATCACACTTTGTTAATACAAATAAGCCGTAAAAACGTTTATTTTTATTTTACGATCTTCTAATGTTTTGTCGATAACAAACGTAAAATCATTTTAACGAAACAAATAAAATACGTAAATGGTTTGAGCCAATAGTTTTCTAATAAACTTCGTTTTCACATAAACACTAAAACAAGTATAAGTGATTTTATGATTTAGTAATACATATGTACAACAACTAGTGTTTACATATTGGGCAAATATATACATAACTAGTATGTATTATAATGGGTAAAAACTACAACCCATGGAGCATATCCATAACCCATGGTATTGACCCATACCCACTTGACTAGATACATTGCACTCATTAGATACATTGTTTCTAAAGAAATACCCATGGATCAACCCATAACCCATGACCCACGACCCATAACCAAAATACCCATGGGCAAAGAGGAGTCCCATGGATCCCTAGTTTTACACTAGAGCGGATCCTCGAGAAGGATCCGTGGGATCTGTGGACAATGGCATTTCTCCACTATAAATAGTGAGCCATTTCTTCCTTTTGGTTTGCCACTCTCACACATACTTTCCCCAAGTATTGTAACTCTCTAACCACTGATCCTAAGGGATCTTTCTATGTAGTTTGTCTTTTGTTTTTGTGTGATTCTCTAAGTTCCTCTTAAAGGTGAGATCACCACTTCTTGAAGTTGAGCAAGCTCAAGTCCATGAGTTGCCATGCTTCGTCATCATCAAGACTACTGAGGTTCTCTTGTTGATAGTTCTTTCTTCCTCCATAGAAGTGTTGTGTCGAAGGCATTAGTGAAGGATGCCGAAAGAGTCAAGACGAAAGCATTAGTGAAAGTTGCTTAACGTCCGTGTCAAAAGCATTAGTGAAGAATGCTAAAGGTATCAAGACGAAGGCATTAGTGAAAGTTGCTGTTGCGTTGTGTCAAAGGCATTGGTGAAGGATGCCTAGAAATCAAATCAAGTGGCATTAGTGAAGAATGCCAAGGTCGTATAATCGATGAGGTGCATCGTTATACATATAGTGATAGTTTGTTTCAAGGATGTTGATATCCTTGATGGTGTTGTAATAAGGAGTGGGTCTCCTTTGGGATTAGGTGTTGTGTAGTGTTGGGTAGTAGTTCCTCCATTGCAATGGAACTTCGGTTCTTAGCCTAGTCTTGGATAAAGGGTAGGCGACGTTGTGGTAGGTGTGGTTCACCTTGGTGTAAAGAACTCGTGGTTAGCCTAGTACCGAAAAAGAGTGGCGATGTTGTGAAGGCTTCCACCATAAGGAGTTGGTGTCGTGTAGTGATTACGAACTCTCGAGTAGGTGACTCGGGAGTGGAGTAGAGCAAGAAGGTGTCCTTGTAGCGAACCACTATAAATACTCATGTCGTGGTTATGTGCTTCTTACTCTTTATCTTTCATTACACTTTTATATATCTATCTATCAACGTCCAACATACACATCTAAATAGATTAACATAAGTTGATCTAAATATTTTAAAAGGAAGTTTTAAATTAGTAAAACTATTCAACCCCCCTTCTAGTTTTCCACAATTGGCATCAGAGCTTCGTTACCAAGTTTCTTAGAGTATGTTGTACTTTAAAAACTTGATACGATCCGTGTATGTTTGAAAACTACAAAGAAGGATTTTTCAAGTCATGTTTTAAAAATCATTATAATGTTTATTGTTGGACAATGATAGAATGTTCTAATACTTTCCTTGTTAAGAATTCTCCATACTGATTTGGGCATACCAAGAAGATCATGAAGAAACTATCTAAATATTTCTTTTAAGTAAAAGAATGTTTAGCATTGTTCTTCTTACACATAGATCCGGAGATTCCAAGAAGATCACAAAGCATTTCCTCTAAATACTTCTTTCCTTAAGAAGAATATTTAGCAAAGTATGATCGTTAATAATTTACATTTGTTTTGTTGTTGTTAAAATCTTAGTTGTATAATTGATCTCTATTTATAATTACTTGAGTAGTTATCTATATTAAAGCCATCATCAAAGAATGATATTCTTCGATTGACTTGTATAGACTACACTACTAATTTGTAATAATGATATCTTGGTTATTCGATAGCCTCAATCATTATTCATCACAAATGGATTATTGACACTTCATCTATGTCAATGAATTTCCATGTGAAATTTCTTATATTATGATAAAATGGGATTTTATCATAATCTTTGATAAACCTCCCAAGAATTGTGACTAATTCTTAAAAAGGGAACCACGTCAATTAGGATTAGTATTAAACCGTCAAAACCTCAAATTACAAGTTATAGAACTTAAACATCAAACTCTAGGCGTTTTAGAATTCCCAAACCAAAGTTATCAAGGAATGCTTAAACTGATTTTTTTGCTGTCAAGCCGGATCCCTGAGCTTGAACTAGCCGGATCCCTAATGAGAGGGATCCGTGGGATCCGTGCAATGTAAGACAACATAAGTTAGTAATGATCAACGTGGATGTTCCACAATCACTTTCCTTCAAAGACTCACGAACAAAAACCCAATTCGCGTTCACAGAGCAATTTGATCATTCCTTCAAGCATAACAATCTCTTGTGTAAGTATAATCTTCACTACATTGTTAATTTAATTCCTTGATTTCTAAGATTACAATTTCTTCATTTTTAGAAGTTGGGTTCAAATAGGTTTATCATAATTTGTTACCACATTGTTTTCTAAGATAATCTAAATCAAAGAATTAACATTGTTAATACAAATTAAACTTATTTCTTGAATTCAATAAAAATGATTTGAGCAAAATTGTGATCAAACCCTTTAAGTTACTATTCACAATTAACACCACATTGTGGCTGTGTTGTTTAGGAACAATCATGCCAAGTAACCGACAACAAGACTATCAAGATACCGCTCATTACATACCAATGTACCATAGAAAAGATGGACTTAGCCCGGAAGATAGGAAAGCTTTTAAAATGCTCGAAAAGAGACTTTTTCACGAAGGTCGAGTAGTAGAACCATCATTTCTTGCTAACACCGACATAAGACAAGTTTTTTGGGACCATTGGCTTTGATTGTTTATTGGACATAAACGAACAAATTTGCCCGGTTTTCGTACTCGAGTTCTACAAGACAATGAGGATAGTTAGAAATGATGATGGGTCCATCTCGATTGACTTCATCATAAATGAGCATGAGTACACCCTTTCGCTTATGGAGTTAGGAAGAATAGTAGGGGTTCCATATCAAGGTGTTTGCATGTTTTCTAATGAGTGGTCTTTGGAAGAGATACACACTATGGTTGATCACTTGATCATCATGAAATCTATCGCATGTTAATCCCGGAAGCAACCACGATGAGGGACACCGTGTTCATGCCAAGAGCATCCCCATCGAGGGTCACTAGGAATTCGAAAGTGATCTATAGGGATCCTTTCCAAATGGAGCTCTCCGAGATGTACGCATTGTATAGGAAATGAGAAAATGTGGTGAGGGAGAATGTGTTGTGCCTAGTAGGAAACAAGGATCACCCCAACGCATGTCTAAGTTTCATGATTTATTGCCTAGTGACGAGACTCGCTCAACCTTGCTTACTACATGATTAAGAGAATGGCAAGCGTAAAAGCATGGACAAAATGGTGCTCCCATACGCAATGCTCCTAACCCGTCTTGCTAAATTCATCTTTGCATTAGATCCTTCTCCAATCCTATGATCATAGATTTTGCAACAAAGTTATGGTGTCATTGATGAGGGTATAACTACAAGGTTTATGGTGGAGGCAAAGGCCTCACCCACCCATGTATTCCTCGGATGAAAGGGAGAGCAAAGAAGGTGAAGTTAGTAGCAACCCACCGAATACCGATCTCGGCCCTTGGATTACATCAATCAATTGCTAGACGCGTTCTAGTGCATCACCCGAATGGCAAAACCAAGGGAATCTTCAAGTGTTTCGCCAACTTCTTGAAGAAAAAGAAGTAGAGATGGTGTGATAAAGAGTGGAGGAGGGGAGAAGACGGGAAGTGGTGGAGAAGTAAGGTAAGGTCATAGGATCTTAATTTGTGAAAAACAATTTGAAACAATGGGTTGTAACATCTAAACAAATACTTATGTAGTGTAGGATGTAGTATGTAGCTATTGCCATAACTTGGCATTGAACAATCTTAACTTAGAAACGTGTAGGATGAGATTTTACGACTTCATCAAGTAGTCGTCATCACTCATCTTTAGGTACCTTTAGTTCCCCCACATTTGCTATGCATTATACTTGATGTGTTCTTGCATTTAGTCTTTGTAGAAACAACTAGGAGAAGCATTTTGCTAAGAGTGCAAAAATGCACATTTGATGAAAGCCTTCTGATCTGCAGTAGGCGGATCCCAGCAATATAACTAGCCGGATCCCTCCCAAAAGGGAACCGTGGGATCCATGACCACAGATGAGCAATACAGACCTCCTTACATCAGAAACAACTCACTAGATCACCTCACACTAGTCAAACATAAGACCTTAGACACAACTAAGTATTCCTTAAGCATTTGAATGCTTCACACTCACCCATAGCTTACCTAGAATCTATTTCAAAGTGTTTTTGATTTATCAACTCATCAAAACTCACCATATTTCCGCTCTAACGCTAACACTTTATTTCTCACATTTCATAACACTTAGTTTGATATAACCATCAATTTTAGCAAATTGATTTTAGTCATCATTAACTCAAAGATAAGCTTGAAACTAGTTTTTCATTTTTCCTCATTTTTTAAGATTTTATTAAATTTTTTCTTAAGGCATCATCTGACTTCTAGGACCAATTACCACCACTCTTCCATCTCAAATCAAATAATACTCCTCTCAAACACTTAGTTAGACTATCTAAAGTCCACTTTTCTACCCAAAACCATCATTAAGCACCCTCACCTCCTATGGTTGAACATTTAAGACATCCACCTCTCATGACATCAAAATAAAGTCAAAACCTCGAGATACATAGGTACTAGAAATTACAAAAGTATAATCATTTCATCAAGAATCATCGACAGACGGATCCCTGTTTATAACCGACGGATCCTCGTCGAGAGATCCGTGGATCCGTGTCATAGAAGACTTTAATCGCCTTCCTCTTCAAAGTTAAGCCATCTTTTTATTTTCTAACCACTTTTTTAGTTACCATTTAATATCTTCCTAGAGCTGATCAATATCCTAAGTGCATGCTTAATCCCCTTAGTGGCCAAGAATTTAATTCCCTAAATTCAAAATTATCCTTTATAAACCAAACACTCTTAAGGTTAAATCATCACTCTCACCTAGCTCTAAAAAAAATCAGTAGTTAGAAGCTTATATTGCATCCTTACCATCACCATGACCAAAGCACTTAGCAACAACTCTTCAACCATAGGCTCGTCCAAAAGAAAGGGTCACATGATTCATGAGATTTCATCCACCGAATCATTTCCCGTAAGAGATAACAATGCTAGAATCCCACCTCAACAAACCCATTCAACAATTGCTAAGAGAACCGCAAGAATTAGGATCAAACCTTTTGGGCTAGAAAAAGTGTCATCTAGTTCAAAACCAAACATAGCTAGCTCTAGCAAACCGTCTAAATCCTCATTCCTAGAGCATGGATTACACTCATTCAACGAGCCTATTCCTCACCCAAATCTCTATTCATTAGAGCATTCACCACCGAGAACCTCCAACTCACCAACTTTCTCGTTAAATAGGGAACCACCTACAACACCAACTAGTCCATCATTGGAAAAAAGGAACCACCAAGGACTTGATCATATGGAGGAATATCCATTACCACCACCCTCATTATTAGTAGAACCTCACCCTACCTCTCTTAATGAAACCCCACCATCATTCATAGAGCCTCCTCAAAACATCCATTTTCCTCCGGTTCCAAATCAAGACAATAATTGCTCTAATTGTCTAATTACCCAAGGACTTGTTCAAGAAGTATGAAATGAGTTGCATTTCATGTTTAATCATCTTCTTGAAAGATTGGACCAAATAAACAAGTCTACTCATCCTTAGACTCAAGCACTTTGTTGCATTCTAGGCTTTAGCAACTAATTAGTATTAGAAAATGTATGGCTAAATCATTCTCTTAGTTTTAGAGATTTCTTGATTATCTCTTTGTTTATTGAATGATAACTTATTTGCCATATTGCTTTGAGTATATGTTTGTTGGTTGTATACATATCTCATTCCTATATTTAGCATTATTTGGTATATCACCTTTGTTGAATAATCTGTCACCAGACAGACGGATCCCTGTATATTGCCTAGACGGATCCCACAAAAGAGGGAACCGTGGGATCCGTGGTACAGAAAGACAAATTTTCTACTAACTTGAGTCTTATTTGAAGGAAATTATACACTATGTACTTGTTTTCTAACATCTATTTTGTAGATTTTCAAAATACACATGAAGACTTTGACATCTTAAGCTAAGGGGAGCTTTGTGTCAAATCATATATTGCAAATCCATTTGCAACATAATCCTATATGGATTACACTTCATGACACCCCATTGCATAGTTGCAATCTTCAAGGGGGAGCTTTTTCGTCACAAGGACGAAACCATTTGCAAACAAAATTGCAATTCATTAGCTTATTAGTTTATATTTTTTTAACGCCCTCACAAAGGGATGGACTCGTCAAGGGGGAGTTAAGCCGAGAACCATTCCCGTCATTCGCTCTCTTTACATTTTTTTTACATGTTTTTCTTAAAACAACGTGTTAGTTTCTTTGCAACGCTTTTTTTGTGTTTCGACAAAAAGGGGAGAAGAGAGTAAAAACTCCAATTCAAACTTTTACGAATTTTAGTTTTTCCTTAAAATAATTTTATGTTCTGTCATCAACAAAAAGGGGGAGATTGTTAATACAAATAATCCGTAAAAACGTTTATTTATATTTTACGATCTTCTAATGCTTTGTCGATAACAAACGTAAAATCATTTTAACGAAACAAATAAAATATGTAAATGGTTTGAGCCAATAGTTTTCTAACACACTTACATTTTCACATAAAACACTAAAACAAGTATAAGTGATTTTATGATTTAGTAATACATATGTACAACAACTAGTGTTTACATATTGGGAAAATATATACATAACTAGTATGTATTATAATGGGTTAAAACTACAACCCATGGAGCATATCCATAAACCATGGTATTGACCCATTCCCACTTGACTAGATACATTGCACTCATTAGATACATTGTATATAAAGAAATACCCATGGATCAACCCATAACCCATGACCCATGACCCATGACCCATAACCAAAATACCCATGGGCAAAGAGGAGCGTCCCACGGATCCCTAGTTTTACACTAGACGGATCCCTTGAGGAAAGGATCCGTGTGATCCGTGGAACAGTAAGCATTTCTCCTCTATAAATAGTGAGCCATTTCTTCCTTTTGGTTTGCCACTCTCACACATACTTTTCCCAAGTATTGTAACTCTCTAACCACTGATCCTAAGGGATCTTTCTATGTAGTTTGTCTTTTATTTTTGTGTGATTCTCTAGGTTCCTCTTAAAGTAGAGATCACCACTTCTTGAAGTCGAGCAAGCTCAAGTCCATGAGTTGCCATGCTTCGTCATCATCAAGACTACTGAGGTTCTCTTGTTGATAGTTCTTTCTTCCTCCATAGAAGTGTTGTGTCGAAGGCATTAGTGAAGGATGCCGAAAGAGTCAAGACGAAAGCATTAGTGAAAGGTGCTTAACTTCCGTGTCAAAAGCATTAGTGGGGAATGCTAAAGGTGTCAAGACGAAGGCATTAGTGAAAGGTGCCAAGCGTTGTGTCAAAGGCATTGGTGAAGGATGCCTAGAAATCAAATCAAGTGGCAATAGTGAAGAATGCCAAGGTCTTATAATCGATGAGGTGCATCGTTATACATATAGTCATAGTTTGTTTCCAAGGATGTTGATATCCTTGATGGTGTTGTAATAAGGAGTGGGTCTCCTTTGGGATTAGGTGTTTTGTAGTGTTGGGTAGTAGTTCCTCCATTGCAATAACCATGGGTATTTCTTTCACTAATGCTTTCAGAATTATGAGAATAACCAAGAACTTTCACTAATCGGTTAACCGAATAGATATCATTGATGTTGCTTCTGAAGAGTACTCTCAAGAAGTTCTTGGTTATTCTCATAATTCTGTGAGTGGGGATCCCACCACATCTGCAATAACCTCCTTTGGGATTAGGTGTTTTGCGGTGGTTGATTTTTATGTATAAATTAAGTACCACTGAAATGACGTAGGTATAGATTTGTGCTGATGGGGTTTAAAACTTTTGGACAATATTTTTGGATCGTCTCGTTTAACCAAATCGTACTGTTTTAAGAATCACCTTAAAGACAATACAAGATAGAAAACGCTACGATTGTTTTGGTGTTTTTAACACTTTAGGAAAAGTGCTAATGAACTTTTTGATTTTCTTATAACTTTACAAAAACTTTTACAAATGGTGGGTTATGTGCAAGAATGGGTCCGAATGATAACACACGCTAAAGCCTCCCCAAGTGGCGTCAAATTTGATCATCTTTGAAAAATCAAGCTACCTCACACAAGCTAGCCACTTGTGAATGGCTAACCGTAAGAAGCTTAAACCGCTTAAAACACAAATACAATGAAGTCCCGGAGAATAGAATGAATTCCCGTGTCGTTTAGTCCCACCTGAGACTCAATGGTGTGTCAAAACTAATTCAGATGATAGAGTGATCACTAAGGATAGTGATCGATAGGTTTTTGATGAGAAATTACACCATCGATTGATAGGAAAGGATTGAATACGAATTGATAAGCACACCAATCGATAAAAGAAACGCAAAATGTACGCTTAAAACCACGATACGTACAAAATAAAAAGTGAAATCTAAGAAATAAAAGACCTAAAAATATAAAATAACATTTTTGAAATCCTAACAATAAAAGAAAATTATTAGAAAAGAAAATTATTTTTACAACAATTTATTTAATTATTATTAATTAAAAACTATTTTAACTATTTAATAAATACTCTAAAATAGAAGAAAATATGAAAGAAGGCTAGAAAAATAAAATTATGATTCAGAAAAATCTAAAATATTATAAAACTAATTTTAAAATTAAAAATATATTTTAACACTTTTATCTAATTATTACTAATTAATTATTATTTAAAATACACTTAATTACTAGAAAATATAAAATAAAACTGGAAAATGAAATTTCAACTTTGAAAAATCTAAAATATGATAAAACTAATTTTAAAACTGAAAAGATATTTTTTATGCTTTTTAATTATTTATTACTAATTAATTACTATATTTAACTATTTAAAATTATAATAAATACTAAAAAGATTAGGAAAATTATGAAACTTTTTCTAAAAATACTATATGATGACAGAAAACTAACAAAAGTATAAAAACAAGATTTGCTTATTAATAAGATGAAAAGAAAAATCAAAAAGCTAAAACCTATTAAATAAATGCTATCACTGAATTTAAATTGATCTTTTTCTGGTTTTTCTTTTTGAAAACTACTTAAATACTAAAAATATGAAACTTTAACAAACACAAAAATTTTACCAACTACAAATAAGCTGTTTGACAAGCTTATGAGCCAACAGATATGCTTATGAGCTTATTTTGATGAAATAAGCTCAAACAAGCTCACCAGCTGAAACAGAAGCTAAAATAAGATGTAATAAGCTACAAGCTACTCAAATTAAGCTAGAATACACAGATAAGCACACTGCTAAGATGGAAATAAGCAGATAAGCACTTGTGACCCTTGTGTTGAAAAACAGAAATGGGACAAAGTTTGAGCTTATTGCAGCCCTACCAAACAAGCTAGAAAATGAAAAACCAAGCTTGATACCTCTAGATGGCTAGGTCAGCTATCCAAAGAACCAATAATCACAAGATAAGACCAACTAATAAGCTCTGTGCAAGCTTATCAAGTTGGACTTCCCAACTGTGCACAGAGCATGGTTTTCAAACTGGTACTCAAAATAAGCTAGTAATTAAGCACTTAAAAAGCTGATTAAAGGAGAATGAGTATTTTTCTAATTTAGTTTAGCAACTGAACTTTAATATCCCAAGAGATTTTAAACTGAAACTCAATATTGAACACACAATAAAATTATCTTTTTTAATCAAAAACGACCAAATGACAATTTTGACTTTTCTAAAAATCAAAGAAGTTGACTAATATGAACTTTGAATCACTACTACTCACTGATTATGTTGTTTTAAAATGTAATAAGACTGATTTGAACAATTTTAACAACTTATAAACACAAAATCATGACCATGAATCATCAAATTCCAACGAGGAGTGAGAGATGAGATTAAATGAAATTTTGACTTTTGATGAACAAAGACTGTATTATATGGTTTGTTTGAACTAATTGGACCAAGTGTGACACAGAGCAAGTAATAGCACTGACTTGAGCACTCTTGAGCACAGTTAAACAAAGTAAACCAAACACACCTTATTGAAACTGATTTGAAGATTTTCAAAGCTAATCACAAATTAAAACCATGAGACTGACTATAGACCTTATAATATCATTATATGAGATTAAACAAACATGAACCAACAGTATTAACAATATGAAACACAAGAATTATGATGATGCTAAATTAACTATTAAAACTAAGTTTTTATAAACTACAACTTTAAAAGAACAACCACTTGATTTTAATGGTTAAATACACTTAATTATAACTAGTAAACAATAAAACACAAGAATTAAAGCTACTAAATAACCAAGACAGTGAATTGCAAGAAATGAGCAAAAAGGCTTACAAAAGCTTCCAAGCTCAAAACTGAGATCAAGAACCAATTATCACCCCTATTAGCTTACCACTAAGCTTCTAACCCAAGGCCATCCAAAATCTACCCTGCTCCAGCTGTGAATACCATTTCCAATGGATTTTTATTTTTCAACTATTTAATTTGTATTTTTGGTGATTTTTTATTTTTGCTTCTAAACTGACTTTTAGTGTTTCTAAAAGCTTGAATAAGCTTTCTAGGAGCTTATGTGATCTATTTCATCCATACAAAAACCAACAACAACATTAGCACATTTTGAGATTTTGAAATGAAAACGCATAAACTTGAAATTAAGCTTAAAACTTGAAATTGATTCTTGCAAAGTTTAATAATACATCAAGAGTTGAAATGCAAAGCTTGAAATCTAAAACATACATCGAAATTTTAAGTTAAGTTAAAACGACATAAAAAGCTAAGTTATATTAGATACATTGATACATTCCTTCGCTCCTCTTTATAGACTTTTATGAATCCTTGTTGACCTACGATACAATCCCACCACTTCGAGCCATTGGATTGGTGAAATCATCAAAACCGTCCACTTGGATTTTGGCGCCAAATATTTCTTGGCGAGTTTGATCAATAAATGGAGTGGGTTTGAGTAATTAAGGGTTTTGGTGTTAGTGGAGTGGAGGGACAAGGTAAGGGATGGGGTGGAGTAAATCATGGAAAACCATGACTGGTTTTGGGTTTCAGCTTGTGTTGAGGAGGATGAACAGTAGGGCGGTTTTTCTGCCCGTTTGACTTTCGTTGACCGGTGTAATAATAAACGGGGTGGGTTGGTTTTGGGCCAAGGTTGGGCTGGATTGGATTTGGCTTGATATATGATCCGTTTGGTTTAGTATTAATATCAAGGACCAAAAATGCAAATCTGCCAAACATGAAGGACCAATCTTGCAGTTTTTCCAAAGCTCTCACAAGGACCAAACTTGCCATAAATGAATAGTACAAGGACCACTTTTGCATAAAATTCCATTTTTAGAAATCCAAGGACTATTTTTGCAATTTTTCAAAGTTTAGGGACCTTTTCCGCCATTTGACCAAAGAATCATTCAAGGATCAATTTTTAACAACTTAGAATATTTCAGGGACCTTGAATGACAAAACTTCACATTTTGAATTCCGTGGACTAGATTTGACAACTTTTGAAACTTGGGGACTAAAGCGCCAATTTTGCAAACTTGAATCATTTTTCATCCGATTTTGATATTTTTGCATTTAAAACACATAAAACACCGATTTGTGATATTTTCATCATTTTGATGCATTTTGAGTGTTTTCAGATGATTTTGCGCTTTAGATTGTACAAAATGATGAGTATTTAGACACTCATCAATCCCATATCGACATATTGCTAGTCCCTAGCAATGATTTAGATCTTTAATGGATTTTAAAACTCTTTACCAAAAGCCATCACTACGGAGTAGCCAATTGTTTCAATTCAAGTAAGAACCTTGGTACAACGATAACCAAATGATTTTGAGCAAATCATAAGTCATGAGCGGATTTGATTTGTCTTTACCGAAGCCGCTTTTCTACGGACTAGCCAACTCTTAGATAAATTATCAATATTATCTTTGGTGAGTGATTACCAATTATGGATTTTCATCGCCTTTACCACAAGCCATAAACTTGCGGGCTAGCCAACTCTTCACTTTTAGGATATGGTGAGTTGAGAACCATACAATTTGGGCAAATTGCAAGCCATAAACGGTTTAAGAAATCTTTACCAAGAGCCGTTTGCTCTGGATTAGCCAATCCTTTGTTTATCAAACATGGCGGATCGATAACCAAGTCGAGTAAGTGAGAAACACTTACTCCAAAAAAAATTTGGCCAAAACAGGGAATGGGTGGATAATATATGATAAAATTAGCGAGAATTCCCCCACACTTAGAAATGAATATTGCCCTCAATATTCAAAGTACCGCGGTTATGCCGAAACAAAGAACGTAAAAGGGAAATACTACGGCCATTATTTGAAAGATGATTTTATTTATTTATTTATTTATTTTTTTATTTTTTTTGAAGCTTGATATATACAATGTGGAAACTCCCCACACTAGGGTGGTAGAAAGGGGTAAGAAGATAGAAACATGGGTGAAAACCCATATTGTGTGTCTTCTTGTTTTTGATTCCCGAGTCACTAGCTTGACTCGATCCCCGCATTCATTGGTTCATGGGAAAGTTTGTAGATCCGGACAACCATGGATGGAATGTCCTCTCCAAAGTAATGCTTCACTCGATGACCATTCACTTTAAAATTTGGACCATCGGGTTGAGATAACTCAATGGTGCCATAAGGATAAACCTTAGTGATAGTAAATGGACGGACCAGCGGGACTTGAGCTTTCAGAAAATCTTCAATCTTGAATTGAAAAGAAGGACTCGATCACCAACGTTGAAAACGCGGTTCTTGATTTTAGAGTCATGAATATTCTTTGTCTTTGTTTATAGATCAAAGAGTTCTCGTAAGCTTGATCACGGAGTTCATTTAATTCATTCATTTGAACTTTCCGTGATCACCACCGTCTCGAATATCGAAATTTGCATGCTTCAAGGCCCAGATGCCTTGTGCTCTAACTCAATCGGAAGATGACATGCCTTCCGTACACTAGCTTGTATGGAGTACACCCAGATGGGTGTTTTGTAGTATGACGGAAGGCCCAGAGCGTCATCTAGTTTATCCGACCGGATGCACGATTTTCGCCACCGTCCTTTCAAGAATTCTTTTAATACCACGGTTGAAACTTCCACCGCCCACTTGTTTGGGGTGGTATGCGATGAGACGGTGGGTAACACCATACTTTTCATGACTCTTTCAAATTGGTCATTGCAAAATGTGTGCCACGATCATCGATTATAGCTCTCGGAGTTCCAAACACGGCAAAAGAGATTTGAAAAACTTCACAACAACTCGGGCATCATTAGTAGGTAAAGCTTTTGCTTCAACCCATTTTGACAGATAGTCAACGACCACAGTATGTATTTGTTACCACGAGAAGATGGAAATGGCCCCATAAAATCAATACCCCATATGTCAAATATCTCACAAACTTGAATGGCATTTGTGGCATTTCATTTCTTTGAGATATATTTCCATGACGTTGACAAGCGTCACAAGCTTTGACAAATTCGTGGGCATCCTTATAGATAGTGGGCCAATAAAACCGGAATCAAACACCTTTTGGCGGTGTAGTTTGGACTATGATGGCCCCGGTGGGTCCAAAGATGGCCGCCTTGAGAATGTCAAGAGCTTCGTCCATAAACACACAGTCGGATGACTTGATCCGCACAGATTTTGAATAAGAAAGGGTCGTCCCGAAATAATGTTTAACATCTTTGAAGAATTTGTTCTTCGTTGGGTCGACATCCCTTTCACTATGAAGTTACCCGCATGGTAATTTGCAAAGTCGAGAAACCATGGAGTAGAAGAGTTTCCACGAAAAGAAACCGCATTGAGTGTCTCGAGAGGAAATGTTTCATTTATTTCCTTTTCTCGAAAACATCTTGGTGAGGGTTTTCTAATCGACAGATGATCGCCAGCCTAGATTCTCACTCCTTTTTATCACGTATAATGATATCAAATTCTTGGAGGAGGAGAATCCAACGAGCAATCTCGCTTTGCATCTTGTTTTCAAAGAGATATTTGAGAGTCGAGTGATCCGTATACACTCGCGATTTGGTCAAGATTAAGTACGGTCGAAACTTCTCAAATGCATACACCACGCTAATAGCTCTTTTACGTGGTGGTGTAATGAGTTTGAGCTTGGTCATAGTTTTGCTTATGTAGTGTATAGGTCAAAATGCTTATTTCTACATTGCCCTAGGACTGCTCCGATAGCAAAATCACTTGCATCGCACATGAGCTCAAAAGGCAAGTCCCATCGGAGCAGCGAGAATGGGTGCTTGAAGAAGCTTTTTCTTCAATGTTTCAAAAGCTATGATGCACTCGGTGAGAAGATAAAAGGAGCATCCTTTTCAAGAAGATGAGTCATTGGCCAAGCGATTTTAGAAAATCTTGTATGAATCTACGATAGAAACCCGCATGACCTAAAAACTCCTAATACCTTTGACGGTAGTAGGATGAGGTAATTTAGCAATAACATCGACTTTTGCTCTATCTACCTCAATCCTATTTTTGAAATCTTATGGCCAAGGACTATGCCTTCTTTGACCATAAAGTGGCTTTTCTCCCAATTTAGACAAAGATTGGTGTCTTCACACCGCTTTGAGCATTTTATCTAGATGGGAGACATGTTTGAAACGAATCCCCAATGACCGAGAAGTCATCCATAAACACCTCCATTGTTTCCCGATCATGTCGTGGAAAATGGCCATCATACATCGTTGGAACGTGTCGGGAGCATTACATAAGCCAAAAGGCATACGTTTGTAGGCAAAAGTTCCGTATGGACGGTGAATGTGGTCTTCTCTTGATCCGTGGATCAATGGGAATCTGAAAATAACCCGAGAAACCATCAAGGAAACAATAGTACTCATTCCACGCTAATCTCTCAAGCATTTGGTCCATGAAGGTAGAGGAAAATGGTCTTTACGGTAGCGTCATTCAACTTACGATAGTCAATACAAACACGCCATCCCGTCACCAATCGAGTTGGAATTAACTCGTTATCTTCATTTGTGACAACAGTTATGCCACCCTTTTAGGAACACAATGAATTGGGCTAACCCAAGGACTATCTCGAGATCGGGTAAATCAATCCTCGCATCAAGAAGTTTGATAACCTCCTGCTTGATAACATCATGGATTTTGGATTTACTCTTCTCGATGTTGAACTGCTGGTTTGAAGTCATCCTCCATTAAGATTTTGTGAGTACAAAACTGGGGTTGATACCCTTAATGTCGGAGAGTTTCCAAGCAATTGCTTGCTTGTGTGACTTCAAGACCTTTATGAGCGACTTTTTCATCTTTAGTCAAATCTCGAGCAATAATGACGGGTAATTTATCATCACCCTCAAGAAATGCATACTCGAGATGAGGAGGTAAGTCCTTAGCTCAACCTCGAAATTCTTGATTTTCTCAACCGACTTAACTTCCTTGTTATGAAGCTCGACGGGAGGAGAGGAGGAGAAGTGTCCCGATTTAACAACTTCTTTAGAAGAATATCTCCTCAAGATTAATCTCATCCGGGGTTGAATCACTAGGGTGAGGGTTGATGATGGATCATCATTAAGCAATTTCTCAAGAAGTATGTCCCCTCAATGTCAATTGGAGCGTGATCAATTTCCCATGGAATGTAATCACTAGCCAGTATGCTTCGATCTCATCTAAGATGAAGTCGCTTCCTCAAACGGAGTGAGGAAGGAGTAGAATTGGCTATGATAGGTTGAGAAGATGTGGTGGGATCCCACTCACGTAATTATGAGAATAACCAAGAACTTCTTGAGAGTACTCTTCGAAGCAACATCAATGATATCTATTCGGTTAACCGATTCGTAATCATAATTTATGGAGTACCTCAAGTTTGATCAAGGTTAAAGGTGACGACTTCATTACCAACACGTAATGTGATTTCTTGCTCAAATACATCTATGAGAGCACGCCCGTTCTCGTGAATCCTCGACCAACAATGAGAGGAACCCGATGATCGGCATCAAAATCAACAACCACGAAGTCACCGGAAATGGAACTTTCCTACTTTCACAAATCGTCTTCGGCAATGCCAAGAGGACGGGATATGGAACGATCGCAAGCTCGAGAGTCATGCATGTAGGAGTAAGTTCCGGAAGAAAAGTTTCTTCCACACCGAATAGGGCATCGATTGATGCTTGCACCAAGATCTCGCTAGGGCAAAGCATTCAACCATTCTGGAATACACAAGGTAAGAGAAATTTCCGGGATCTCCAAGTTTCTCGAAGCTTCTTGAGAATAATCACGAAAGCGGTTCTCGTTAAGAGGAGTTTTGCCATTTCAAATAGCTTTTCCTTATTGCTTAACATATGTTTGAGAGTCGATGCGAACTTGGGCATCAACATGATAGCATCCATAGCTTATGTCAAAGTGTAATTCTTGGAAAATTTGGAAAAATTTATCCATTTGATGACCGCTTTTTCACGGGCGCTTGCTCATTCAAACGTGATGGGTAAGGAATAGAAGATTTGGATTTTTGATTCTCAACGGAGCTACAGGAGGTTCAAAACAACTCCTTGATTTGACTTGGGTTTCGGACAACTTGAGGTTGGACTACCAAGGTAGGACGTGTCTATGCCGTGAGGCTTGAATAATGCACCTTGTCCGTTGATTCCTTGGTAACTTGACTCATTGCCATGTGGAGGAGGCATTGGAGTCGAGGTCCATTGTGTCCTAGGTTCACTTTCCACTACCTTCGGAGAGAAGAAGAAGAAGAGGTAGTAGGAATAGCGGTCCATCATATGAAACACCACTTGGTTGTGATCGCTTTGCATCGCCCCGGGTTAGCGATCGTGTTGCTCGGAAGTTTTCCGAGCCCGAGGTTGATCATTTAAAGACTTCTTAAGATCGACAATCGACCGACCAACAACCTGTTCATTTCATCTTGGGATTTCATGAATTGCTTCAAGAACTCATCGATGATGGTCTGGAGGAACAATGGCGGAAGGAGCTGGAGGGATAATTTGAGGTCAGATGTTTTGATTATAGCCAAAATTCCCTTGATTAGGATTCATATTCCCATGAAATTGATTCCCTCGATTGAAATTGTTTTGATTAAGGTTCCTTTGATGTTGGAAACCTTGATTTGGTCGCAGGATAGAAATTACCTTGGTTTTGATAACCTTGGTTCATTCTTGGTTGGTTCGATTCGGTTTTGCATGTTATGATTTTGGTTAAAACCGGTGGTGCTCGATTAGTGTTTGCAGTAGTGTGGTTCATTTGAGGACGGTATTGATTACCTCCTTGTCGTGAACTACCGGCTAGAGCATTGGCTTCAAATGGACTACCATCGGTGGCGGTACAATTGTAGTATGCATGAGGACCACCACAAGTGACACAACTCTCGACTTTCTTCACTTCACCATGTGATGGTGTCTCGAGTGAAAGAGACTTTCTTTGGTTAGCAAGAACCAAAGCTCGAACAATATTTGTGAGTTTGTCAATCTTAGCATCAGTGCTAGATGTACTACATGAGATGAAGTGAAGGTCCAGCATGAGACCGATATGTCTTTGCTCGGAAAGGCGGACACGAGATTTGTTCTCAATGATTTGCAAGGCCTCTTTGTGGTCTTGCTCAGAAATTACCTCCGGAGGCATTCAAAGAGTCTTGATTAGTCCGATTGAGACCATTATAGAAAGTATCCATTTGCATTAACTCGGTAAAACCATGATGCGGACACTTGCGAAGCAACTCTTTGTAACGATCCCATGCCTCCCGAATGATTCATCAAATCTACGAGAAAATTTCATTATCTCATTCTTAAGACTTGTGGTTCGGGATGGAGGATAGAACTCGATTAACGAACTTGGTGACTAGATCTTCCATGTCTCAATAGAGCGAGGGTTGTTTCTCGCCAATTCCGGCTTGTCCTCAGAGAAAATGGGAATGAAGAAGCTTGATAGCTTCATGGGACATTTTGTACTTGATGGTAGATGCAATCTTGTTAAACCATCGAATGTGTGCATGAGGATCATCCCGCCAAAACCATAGAATTGGCTTTGGGTTACAAGATTAAGTAACCCTTTGAGCTCGAAGGTGTCGCCCACGATGGTGGGACAACAATAGCATCTCCGTAACCCTCGATGGGTGCTTGGAGAAGCTCATTCATGGGCTTATCTTCCGCCATTACGACGGTGGTGGTGGTGGTAGACGTTCCTCGATCATGGTCAAGGAGCCGAACGCCCTCGTCTACGAGGAATGTTTCCAAGCTCGGAAAGTGGACTTGTAGAACTGGAAGAACGAGCGCATGCACTATGTATAAAAATCAATTTTCAAAACAAATGCGAGGCAAAGCGGCAAGTGAACTTAACCAATAATCACAAATGAAATGGCTTCTTTGAAAAGGTACACCAAATCACAAGGACACAAAGGCAAGTTTTAAATCGATGTTCGGAACTTATTATGGTCACACCCCGGTTAGTAGGTGTCTTGCCTTGATTTGCGGTGGTTGATTTTATGTATAAATTAAGTACCACCGAAATGACGTGGTATAGATTTGTCTTGATGGGGTTTAAAACTTTTGGACAATATTTTTGGATCGTCTCGTTTAACCAAATCGCATCTTGTTTTAAGAATCACCTTAAAGACAATACAAGATAAAAACGCTACGATTGTTTTGTTGTTTTATATTTTTTGGTGTTTTTAACACTTTAGGAAAAGTGCTAATGAACTTTTGATTTTCTTATAACTTTACAAAAACTTTTACAAATGGTGGGTTATGTGCAAGAATGGGTGCGAAATGATAACACACGCTAAAGCCTCCCAAGCGGTGCAAAATTTGATCTCGGTTGAAAGCAGTCAAGCTACCTCACATAAGCTAGCCACTTGTGAATGGCTAACCGTAAAGCTTAAAACCGCTTAAAACACAAATACAATGAAGTCCTGGAGAATAGAATGAATTCCGGGTCATTTAGTCCCACCTGAGACTCAATGGTGTGTCAAAACTAATTCAGATGATAGAGTGATCACTAAGGATAGTGATCAGTAAAGGTTTTTGATGAGAAATTACACTACTGATTGATAGGAAAGGATTGGAATACATAATTGATAAGCACACCAATCAGATAAAAGAAACGCAAAATGTACGTTTAAAAACTACGTATACGTACAAAATAAAAAGTGAAATCTAAGAAATAAAAGACCTAAAAATATAAAAATAACATTTTTGAAATCCTAAAAATAAAAGAAAATTATTAGAAAAAGAAAATTATTTTTACAACTATTTATTTAATTATTATTAATTAAAAACTATTTTAACTATTTAATAAATACTCTAAAATAGAAGAAAATATGAAAGAAGGCTAGAAAAATAAAATTATGATTCAGAAAAATCTAAAATATTATAAAACTAATTTTAAAATTAAAATATATTTTAACACTTTTATCTAATTATTACTAATTAATTATTATTTAAAATACACTTAATTACTAGAAAATATAAAATAAAACTGGAAAATGAAATTTCAACTTTGAAAAATCTAAAATATGATAAAACTAATTTTAAAACCGAAAAGATATTTTTATGCTTTTAATTATTTATTACTAATTAATTACTATATTTAACTATTTAAAATTATAATAAATACTAAAAGATTAGGAAAATTATGAAACTTTTTCTAAAAATACTATATGATGACGAAAAACTAACAAAAGTATAAAACAAGATTTGCTTATTAATAAGATGAAAAGAAAAATAAAAAGCTAAAACCTATTAAATAAATGCTATCAACCGAATTTAAATTGATCTTTTCTGGTTTTCTTTTGGAAAACTACTTAAATACTAAAAATATGAAACTTTAACAAACACAAAATTTTACCAACTACAAATAAGCTGTTTGACAAGCTTACGAGCCAACAGATATGCTTATGAGCTTATTTTGATGAAATAAGCTCAAACAAGCTCACCAGCTGAAACAGAAGCTAAAATAAGATGTAATAAGCTACAAGCTACTCAAATTAAGCTAGAATACACAGATAAGCACACTGCTAAGATGGAAATAAGCAGATAAGCACTTGTGACCCTTGTGTTGAAAAACAGAAATGGGACAAAGTTTGAGCTTATTGCAGCCCTACCAAACAAGCTAGAAAATGAAAAACCAAGCTTGATACCTCTAGATGGCTAGGTCACTATCCAAAGAACCAATAATCACAAGATAAGACCAACTAATAAGCTCGCAAGCTTATCAAGTTGGACTTCCCAATGCCATACAGAGCATGGTTTTCAAACCGGTACTCAAAATAAGCTAGTAATTAAGCACTTAAAAAGTGATTAAAGGAGAATGAGTATTTTTCTAATTTAGTTTAGCAACTGAACTTTAATATCCCAAGAGCTTTTAAACTGAAACTCAATATTGAACACACAATAAAATTATCTTTTTTAATCAAAAACGACCAAATGACAATTTTGACTTTTCTAAAAAACAAAGAAGTTGACTAATATGAACTTTGAATCACTACTACTCACTGATTATGTTGTTTTAAAATGTAATAAGACTGATTTGAACAATTTTAACAACTTATAAACACAAAATCATGACCATGAATCATCAAATTCCAACAGTGAGTGACAGAGATGAGATTAAATGAAATTTTGACTTTTGATGAACAAAGACTGTATTATATGGTTTGTTTGAACTAATTGGACCAAGTGTGACACAGAGCAAGTAATAGCACCGACTTGAGCACTCTTGAGCACGCTTAAACAAAGTAAACCAAACACACCTTATTGAAACCGATTGAAGATTTTCAAAGCTAATCACAAATTAAAACCATGAGACTGACTATAGACCTTATAATATCATTATATGAGATTAAATAAACATGAACCAACAGTATTAACAATATGAAACACAAGAATTATGATGATGCTAAATTAACTGTTAAAACTAAGTTTTATAAACTACAACTTTAAAGAACAACCACTTGATTTTAATGGTTAAATACACTTAATTATAACTAGTAAACAATAAAACACAAGAATTAAAGCTACTAAATAACCAAGACAAAGAATTGCAAGAAATGAGCAAAAGGCTTACAAAAGCTTCCAAGCTCAAACGAGATCAAGAACCAATTATCACCCCTATTAGCTTACCACTAAGCTTCTAACCCAAGGCCATCCAAAATCTACCGCTCTCCATTTGTGAATACCATTTCAATGGATTTTATTTTTAACTATTTAATTTGTATTTTGGTGATTTTGATTTTTGCTTCTAAACCTGACTTTAGTGTTTCTAAAAGCATGAATAAGCTTTCTAGAGCTTATGTGATCTATTTCATCCATACAAACAACCAACAACAACATTAGCACATTTTGAGATTTTGAAATGAAAACTGCATAAACTTGAAATTAAGCTTAAAACTTGAAATTGATTCTTGCAAAAGTTTAATAATACACTGAAGAGTTGAAATGCAAAGCTTGAAATCTAAAACATACACTGAAATTTTAAGTTAAGTTAAAACGACATAAAAGAAGCTAAGTTATATTAGATACATTGATACATTCCTTCTTGGCTCCTCTTTATAGACTTTTATGAATCCTTGTTGACCTCTGATACAATCCCACCACTTCTGAGCCATTGGATTGGCTGAAATCATCAAAACCGTCCACTTGGATTTTGGCGCCAAATATTTCTTGAGCAGGTTTGATCAATAAATGGAGTGGGTTTGAGTAATTAAGGGTTTTTGGTGTTAGTGGAGGTGGAGGGGACAAGGTAAGGGGATGGGGTGGAGTAAATCATGGAAAACCATGACTGGTTTTGGGTTTCAGCTTGTGTTGAGGAGGATGAGCAAGAGGCGGTTTTACTTACGTTTGACTTTCGTTGACCGTGTAATAATAAGCAGGGTGGGTTGGTTTTGGGCCAAGGTTGGGTGGATTGGATTGGCTTGATATATGATCCGTTTGGTTTAGTATTAATATCAAGGACCAAAATGCAAATCCGCCAAACATGAAGGACCAATCTTGCGATTTTTCCAAAGCTCTCAAGGACCAAACTTGCCATAAATGAATAGTACAAGGACCACTTTTGCATAAAATTCCATTTTAGAAATCCAAGGACTATTTTGCAATTTTTCAAAGTTTAGGGACCTTTTCCGCCATTTGACCAAAGAATCATTCAAGGATCAATTTTAACAACTTAGAATATTTAGGGACCTTGAATGACAAAACTTCACATTTTGAATTCGTGGACTAGATTTGACAACTTTTGAAACTTGGGGACTAAAGCGCAATTTTGCAAACTTGAATCATTTTTCATCCGATTTTGATATTTTGCATTTAAAACACATAAAACACTAATTTGTGATATTTTCATCATTTTGATGCATTTTTGAGTGTTTTCAGATGATTTTGCAGTTTAGATTGTACAAAAATGATGAGTATTTAGACACTCATCAAAAACCGAGCAAAATTAAACTATGGAGACTTTTGATTATCTCTAAGGTTTTATTTTCTTTAGAGTCGAGGTAATCACATCTCCACATATGTTGCTTTTAAGCACACACTAGAAATAATTTCTCCTGAACAAAATTTAGAACCTTCTGGTGGCGGTCCTTTATTTCTTTGACGGTCCCTCATATATACAGGACCGTCCACCTATTTACGGGACTGTCCAGCTATTCTGCATTCATTATCATCTTTTTGATTCTTGTTTCTGCATCTTTGACCAACCTTCTTCTAGCTCACCCTCTACTTCCTTACATGCTTAAACATATTTTGAATTCTTAAAACTTATAATGCACCCTTTGTTATAACTAGCACCTTGATCCCATATTTAAATCCTCATCTTCCTCATTCATCTTCATGACATAACCTTCTCCTCTTTCTCCTCTCAATGTCATCTTCTAGAAAACCTAGAATATCCGTCAAACCTATTTGGCAGAAGAAACAAACCCTTGGTAACTTCATGAAAAATACCTCTACCTCTAACACACACAAACCAACCTTCACTCCACAACCCACTCCTTTCAAAGAAGCATCATCTTCTTCCTTTTCCCTCTTTGCTTCTCAATCACCAAATGAGTCACAATCCATTCACAAAGAACCTATCTCCACTCTAAAAGATCATCCTTTACCACTATCACATCCATCTCAAGTGACAAATCATGCCACCCCACAATCAATCATGGCTCAACAATTCTCCCATCTTGTTGACTTGAATCTTCTAAACATAATTCTTGAACAAGAACTACATCCTCCAACCAATCATCATCCCAGTCTTGACCAAGTCAATGCCCATGGAGGCTATTGTGTGTGTTACAGTTACAATCGTAACCTATTTCAAAATCTAAAAAATGATCTAGACTTTATCACATATCTTCTCCTGCCTCCTCCCTTCCCGCCTTCTTCAAACAACACTCTTGCATCACCATTTCTCCCTAACCTGTAGACTTCATGCATGCTCTACAAAAATACTGGGCCTTTCTTTGGTTATCCTAGAGACTAGACTAGGATTAGTTATATTATGTAGGATTATGTTGTAATAGAAATGTTAGCCGTAACATTTTTATTAGAAGTGATGGTCATTCACGCTTAGGAACTTTGTAACGTGTGTTAGATATCTTGCTAGAATAGTCAACGGGCTCGTGGATTGGGCTAAGCTAAATGGTTAGACGTTTAGTTAAGATAGCCTTGTATAAGCTCATGTAACCCAATCCAATCCAACCCATATCCACGGCCCATGCAAAGCCCATTAGGGTAGTTTGTAAGGTAGTATAAATACACCTCAAATGAGTCATTTGAGGTGTGTGCTTGAGTGTGTTTTGTGTGTGTGTTTTCTTTCAAGTATAATAAAAGTTTTCTTTCATCTTTCTCTTGTTCATACACGACATACATCTTAAGTCACCAACTTCTTAATCTTTTCTTCTTCATCTTCTACGCGTATAGTTTGTGTTTGGTTCGCGTGGTATACTTGTGTTGAAGGTTGTGTACGCGTAAGGTTGGTGTAAAAACATGGTCCTACAAGAAATATTTAACGTATGACTTTGTTCTCGTTTAATGAATGTTTAAGATTTTGCCAACTTAAATTATGCCTATTTCTTTCTAACTCACTGTCAGTGGTCCTTTAATTACTCGACAGTCCCTTATATATTTGGGACTGTCTAGGTATATACGGGACCGTCCCAGTGCTTCTGATATCTATCTTATCTCTTCTTCCTATTTGTTTATGTGAGTTGAATATGTATATTCTTGCACCTGTATTCTAACTTGTTTTTGTAGCAAAATACCATCGCTCGATTCCTTCGTGCCCTGAACAAGGGGGAGCGTTAACCAAGGGGAGGCACTTGCATCGTCGATTTTTTTTCTCTCTACACATCGACGAAACCTTTTTGATTTTAGAAAAAGGGGACAAGTAAACGAAAACTCATTAAAACTTATCAAAACATGATTTTACCTAAAATGGGTTTATATTTTGTAATCATCAAAAAGGGAGAGATTGTTAATAAAAATAATGTCAAAAACTTCATTTGCATTTTTTGATCTCTATAATTTTTGATAACACAAAATATAAAAGCATGTTATGTAAAACTACACTTGATAAGTTTTTAATCGAGAAAAATCGTTTCGACTACAACATCACTTGAGGTATGAACAAACAATCTTCCAACTTTGTTAAGTGATCAAAGAAGTCATTTTTCCTTAAACCTCACATTTTTATGTGTCAAAACATTTTTTAAAAAGTATTTTTTGTATTTATAAAAAAGTTTTAATAAGAAAAATAAATTTGAATTTCAAATTCTTCAATAGCTATTTTTCCCGCCCAAATCAAATAAATTTGCACCACATCAGGACAAAAATAGGAGCGTCTCTTGGGATGGTCCCGTAAACATGTGGACGGTCCCTTATATATATAGGACCGTCCAAGGTTTAAGGAACCTTCCTCCGCTCATCTTTGTGCCTATAAATACAATACTATTCTAATAGAAAATTCACCTCTTGAGCACTAAAACTTTTTGGTCTTCCCAAATCAATTTAAACTATCTTCTTTAATAGACTTGTTTACAAGTGATCACATCCATTCTACCTCAAAGTGCAAGAGAAGAACGCTCGTATTCGTCAAGAAACGAAGCATTGAAGAATAGACATTCACCTCGTAACCCTTGTTACGTTCCTCTTCTCAATCTAAACTCTCCATATCTTGATTCTTGTGTAATTGAGTAAATCTGACTTGTGTGTGAGTTTGGAATTGTGTTGTGTGTTGATTCGGACTTGGGGTTGGTCTATAAGGTGATTGTGTGGATTTTGACTTGGTGTCTAGTCGAAAGGTGTTGTGTGTAATTATTGTGATCGTGTGAAATATTGGGTAGATTGGTTCTAGCTAGGATTAGGGCTCGACATTCCACTTAGTGTCGTTAATTGGTTTAAGCGAAGGTGCACGGTTTTCTCCGCCATAAAGGAGCTTGTTGATATAGTGTTTGTGAAACTATCGAGTGTGATACTTCGAGGAGTGGAGTAGGGCGAAGAGTGAGCTTCGTAGCCGAACCACTATAAATCTATATGCCTCGGTTTGATCGTTTCTTCTCTTTAATCTTACATCCTTCTTACTCTATTATTGTTGATATTATTACTTGTGTACATATATTGTTGTGTTGATATCACATAAACTACGAATCTAAAACCCTTTGAAAACTAACTTGAAAAGGATTTTGAAAACGTAATTAAAACGGTGAAACAATTTCTAGTTTCTATATTGTAAACACATGAGGAGCTAGGACACTTTAAATCATAAATCTAACAACTCATCGATACGTTCACCCCGAAGAGGCCCTCACATGAACTTCCTACTAACATGTTATGTTAATAGTTAAACGATATTTGGCATGTTTGATTATATGACATATGTGTCAAAACAAATACGTGGTTTGTAATTTAGTTGGTTAATGTCTAGATTAGCGGTTTTGGTCAAGTTGGTGTTTAACGCAAGATATAAAGGTAGGAATATTTATAAGGTTTATAAGTTATGAATATGGTCAAACCATTTTTCAAATGTGAAAAAACAATATTCTGAAGGTCAAATAAGCTATGAAGTGTTATGAAAATGTTTTTTGTTATATTTTTATGAAATATGTTAAGTTTAGTAAGTCACTAAGCTCGGAAAAGAAAATGATTCGAAAGGTGCCTGATAAGTAACAAAACAAACCCACAACTTGTAGTTCCAATTTATTCGAAAGGAGAATATGTCGTTATGATAAGTAACGGCCATGCATATTTACTTGATCACTAAATATACTAGCCCAAGCACGGTAGTGATGAAATCCACAAAAATAATGCAACTATAGGTCACAACTTCTCGAAAAAATGGGAAAATAACAAAAACAACATATAGTGAATGTTTACTTAACTCCGATCCTCAGGAGACACTTGAGGATATAAAAATATCAAGGGTTTATAATCCTTTGACACATTAAACTTGAAGTCGCTTTTGATTTTCAAAGATGATGGAAGATTATTATTTTTTTTAAATCTTTGATAAGTTTTGTCTGTCAAGCAAAACTTAAATTGTAAGTAACTTATATTTTCATTCAATAAGAATAAGCTTCTATTAATCTTGTGTGTCAAACAGCTTTCAAATATAAAATTTGAGAATAAAAGAATGATTTATGTTTTGATGAGTTAATTTGGATAAATTTTTTCCCACTTCACTTAATGTTAGAAAGTTTAACACTTTTCATGCAATATTTATTCTAATCCATATTATCCTACCGACCCATACCTTTCTCGACCGAAGCCATAAGTAGTAGTTTAACGCTTGATCGAAGCGGTAGTTACCAGGAAAGAAGATATGAATTGGAGCTCGAAAGTTTAAGACTTTTCATGCATTATTTATTCTAATCCATATTTTTTTTTTTGGTTTTATAATCTTTATTGTTTTCATTTAGTTTGAAAATAAGATTAAATATCTTGTTTACTATATTAGCATATAAATATAAGTCTCTGTAACTTTTTTTTATCAACATTCATACTACTTTTTTTACTATGTTGCATTATGTTGGTATCCTTTATTTTCTTGTTCTATGGTTATTTCTCGTTGTCACTATTAATACACATATATTTATGTACAATTCACTCGAGATCTTTTGTCCACAGAGTATCTGGGTCGTAGCCCACGAACATACAACATAGATAAGTTTTTGCTAACATTTCATGAACCCTAAAATGCGAGCATTTACAATTATGGCCGTTGGATCAATTTGATCATTTAATCTCAAATATCTTTTTACTATAAAAGGTTGATAAAGGCACATACAATTTCACAAAGTCTCAAATATGAAAAAGAGAACGGCGGCAAGAAGAAATACCTTTTCAGAACCTCATTTTGATAAGAAGATACCAAATTCAAATGAAACATCACGCTTTATCGCTATCATTGTTCATAGTATTTCGATTGTTAGTGTCTTTTTTCAATTAATACAATCTACGGATCTTTACAAATTGTCATACGAGGGTTTACTTTGTTGTAACATTTTTTACTCAGATATATCAAACATACGTTTTTCTAATAAAAAAACTTATGTTTTATTTATAATTTAATCGAGTAGCTTTTTTTATTAAAAAAGAATCACGAATACTTTATTCTTTTGTTACTTTTTGACATTACTTTTATTCACGATACTATCTTACATATGTTGTTTTCTTGTTCAGAGGGAGTTCATTGATCCAAAGGCTCTAGATCTGATGTGTTTTCCTCTATGCTCTACACAGTGCAATATATTAGGTAATACGTCTTTTTAATAATTTTTTTCTATTAAACCAGACATTAAAAATAAGGGTGTTGTTAAAAAATTACCCTTTTAAAAGCAACATTGAACCTTCTTTGGAGTAAGTCATTGAAACAAATCCATACATCATAAAGAGATTCATCATGATGTTATATATAAACATCTTAATCTATCTATCTATATCTAAATCTAAATCTATATAATATCTATAATATATAAATTATTTAATATATATGATAATAAATTATAGTATCGTGTATTAATATATAAAATCCATTATCTATGTATATCTATTAAAACTACAATTTTATCAACAAGGAAAAGGGAGGGGCGGTAATGTTATAAAGTAAGGGTAATTACCGATCCCTAAACATAATGCTATATATTGTAACTAGTTTAAATATGATAAATTTAAGTACCTTTAACACTTTTTTTGTATATCTAGTAAATCATTTATTTCATATTAATCTACAAAATTGGGTATATAAAATATGTGTATATCATATTTGTTCAGCTACAATGTGTAAAATAAATTTTATTTTAAATTTTTTCCCTGAATAATCTAAATTTGTATACCAATTAATATGCTTTAATAAAAATTGCAAGGTACTCTAAAGTAAGGTATGCTATGATATTTTGTTTTCTCTTAAGAGGAACTAGTCATAAATTGATTTTAGAGAATATTTAGTAAGAATCTTAACTTTGAAACCAGTGTTTACGGATTCAAATATAATATTTAATTGTCCACAAAAGTTATATTTTAGCAAGCATAATATTATCATTATAATGTTTAGAAAAGTTATATAAAAAATAGAAAAATAAAGAAATTTAATAATTTTATTATTTATAATTTTATAATTACAAAACTTTTATAAAAATATTAATTCTTATAGTTAAAACATACTTATTCATAATTATTTTACAATAAATTCGTACTTTTATATATGTAATCAAATTTTCAATTTTATCAATTAATAAATTATGTAATATAATCATACTTCTCTAGTCATTAAACATTCATGAAATGAAACTCAAAGTTTGTATATTATAATTCAAAATTTTGTTAACATTAACTTTTTTATTATCACGTATGACTTAGTTTCATTTTATCGGTTTACAAAATACATAATATAATTAAAGTTTTATAATTAATAATATTCACATTTATTACATAAAACTCCATTTTTTATATTCTTATTTTGGCAAGATATGATTTATATATTTTTACCATTTATAATATATATTATAGTAATATCAATTGTAACTTGATATATATATATATATATATATATATATATATATATATATATATATATATATATATATATATATATTTTTGTCATGTTATAAAATCTATAATATGGTTATATTTTTATTGATCAAGAGTCCTTTCAATTGGCTAAAATCCCTTACTTGACAAAACTAGATCTTGTGGAATCATACTAAATATTTGACGATACATTCGATAATAATTGATGCTTATATATTTCATGAAACTCAAGTCATGTACATTCTAAGTATTTATTATAATCATAGTTGTATAATCATTAAAAGTTACATTCATCTAATGAACCTCAAAGAGTGTATATTGAAATTTTTTGTTCTTTTAACATGGATTCTTAATTATATTGAGTTTGACTTAATTCATTTTTTTATCAATTTGTAAATATACATTATGTATTGAGTTTTGTTTTAATTAATATTTATATTTATTACATTAAACTATAGTTTTACATATTCTTATTTTTGTTTCAGATAATTTAGTTTCTTTTTTTTTTTACTATTTATTAAAAATATAAAATACAATTATAGTAACATATTAATACTTACATTTATGACTTAACCTTTATTTTATAATTTAAAAAATTTATAATATAATTATAGCTATATAATCATTAATACTTACATTTATTACATGAAACTCAAATTGTATATATCATAGTTAACATAAAAAGAATTAGTTAAGTGAATATATAGTGAAAGACTTAACTTAGAAGCCAATTTAATCGATTTAATTATTTAAATTTAATTTTTAATTCTTCTTAAATGCTATTTCATAGCATGCCTAATATTATTAATATAATGTTTAGAATATTTTATAAACTTATAAAAATTAATAATACATGAGACTCAACTCTTATAAATATATTTATATATATATATATATATATATATATATATATATATATATATATATATATATATATATATATATATATATATATATATTTAAAATAGACTTATTCATACTTTTTTTACAATTAATGTATATAATTAAACTTCCATATTTATCCGTCTAAATAATATTAATATAATCATAGCTCTATATAGTCATTGTAAGTAACATTCATTGAATGAAACTCAAAGTTTGTATACTATAATTCATAATTGTTATGGGATTAATTCTTATTTTTATTGCTTATCATTTAATTTCTTTTTATCAATTTATAAAATATATATAATATTGATAATTTTATTATTATTAATATTTATGAATATTACATGAAACAACAATTTTATATGTGATTTAATTTCTTTTCATCATTTATAAAATATATAATACAATTATAATAACATAATCACTAATAGTTACATTTATAACTTAATTTATTTTTTATTAGTTTATAAAATATATAATATAATTATTGTTTTATAATCATTAATAATAATATTTATTGCATTAAGCTCAGATTTTATAGAATATATTATGTTATAATTACAAGTTTATAATCATCAATATTAATATTTATTTGATGCAAATTCAATTTTATATATCCCTTTTTTTTGTTGAATATGATTTAATTAGTTTTTGTCATTTTATAAAATATATAACACAACCACAGAATCTAATCATTAATGCTTATAATTATGACGTAATTTCTTTTATAATATATATAATATCATTATATTTTTATAGTCATTAATACTTACATTTTTTACATATTCTCTTTTGCCGCGTATGATTTAGTTTCTTTTTTATATTTTATAAGATATAATGCACTTACTAGCCTGTAAGTAAATATATTTTCTAGAAATTTTATACGAAAAATTGTTACAGTATAATATTAAAATATAACTAATGTTGAAAAAATCGACCGCGATTAATCACTAAACGGGGATTAACCGCTCCGATTTTTGCTAATCGGCCTTATTAATCGGTTTGGTGAAAAATCGGTCAACATACCGATTAATCCGGTAGAATAGGCCAAATTGGGCATAAATCGGCCAAATCGGACAAAAAACGGATAAATCAGCTAACTCGAATACAGATAGAAATCGGCCAAATAAGGCATAAATTGGCCAGCTACATTGGCCAAATCGGGCATATAGTTTCAAAATTTTATAACTTTATTTATAAAAATACAATCCGATTAATCCCAGCCTAATCGATTAATCGATAGGCGGTACCTGGCCACCCAGCTACCGCCTTGCGATTTTTGCAACCTTGAATATAACAAAAAAAATAAGTATTATAATACAAATATGTACTAATGCGATGCTCGGGGAATGCGAAGGAGAAATCAAATAGTCTAAGAGCTAGACCATATGTTGATTGATAATTTTATTAACAGTTGTTGCAAACTTTATAACATCGAAAACATCATGCACCGATAGTAAAAGATATTCAAATATAAGATATCGTTTATCATACACAATCACAAATTATTGCAAAAATTACAAGTATCATTTACTATTTAATTAATTGTCTTAAAATATGTTTGTATGAATAACATGAATTAAAAAGGTAGTTATGGTTTTATACGCTTTTTTGTTAAATCACATTATTTTTTTTGTAAAACATGTCTACAAAAGGTGTTTTAAAATGTTGTAACTAATGTAGTTATATTATGACCAACAAAATTCCATAATAAGTTTGCTGAAAATTTAAAATTTCCGTATTTAGCAAGTCTCAACTGCTTTATAAAATATACATATATAATCATTATTGCTTACAATTATGACTGAAGTGAATTACAAATCAAATCGTTATTATAGTATTGATCAAGTCACATTTGACTTTGCCAAATCACATTATTATAATATTGAACAGTTTTTTTTCAATTTATAAAAATATATAATATTTACGTAATATATATTCATCAAATCACATTAAATTTTTCCTACAACTGAATTCAAAATTAAATCATTATAGAGTTTTGTTATATCCTCCTATATTATATTCCTACATATCATTCTACATACACAATAATATAATAAGTTTTTTCTCTTCTCATTATCTCTTTGCATCCAAATCGTTTATTCAGTTAAGTAAAAATATGAGTAGGAACATGTAGTTGAAGGAATTATCATTTCTCATCATTATAACATTGACTAAACCACATTCAAGTTTGACTTTTATTTACAAATCAGAAAGCTTCATTTCGGAATTGTTGATACAATTTTGTTTTCTCCCATTTTGCTCAAAGCTAATTTCATTTATTGTGTAGGAGTAAAAAATTAAAGTAAATTGCAAATTATGTCCTTAAACTTTTTCATTTTTTCGAGAAAAAATGCCATTTAAGCATTATTTTAGTTTCAAATTCACGTTTTTTTGCTAATGATCGTTAGTGGCCATGTGAAATGACATTTATCCTTATCTTCATCCCACAATTACTTTTTTTTGAATTTGCAATTAATGTCCCTCCACCACCTCCATCACCACGACCCTCCACCACCACACGACCAACACCACCACCCTCCACCACTACCACCCTCCAAAATCCGGTTACCAAGTCTTGTATTGCTTGGCTACTATTCATTAGTTGTCACTTCTTTTCTCCTTGAGGCATTCCAACTTCCAAAATGACTAATTTATACGAGTAATATTATCTATACTACTTTATAAAGTGTTTAGGACTTTTTAAATAAAGAAGTCTTAAAATTTTTAAGACCAAAAACATTTCTATAATAGGAAATTAATAAGCCATTAGTTAATGTTATTCATCATATAGCTTCCATGACAATTTTCATAAATAAAAAGTAACATCCCTTCAAATATTTATCTGATCCATTGAGTGTTAATTTGTAATAGCCCAAACCTCTATGGTATATAAGCCAATCTAAAAATACAAACACCAATACGAAACACACATTTTTTATTTATTTTTTATTTTTTATTTTTTTTCGAGCACTGATGAAAAGACACACACAAAATTCGATAAATCTACTCTCATCTTGGTGTTCGGTTACCTGCAGTAGAAATAAATAAGATTTGCTTCTCCGATTATTAGCAATAGAATGACAACTTTTATTTTGATATAAAATAGTTTGCATTGTTATTGATTATAGACTTATAGTTATTTTAATTAAAAGTTGTCATTTATTCCTAAAGTTACTGTTAGAAAAAACGTATAAATAAAAAAATATTTGCTTGCCATAAAATTATGCACTGGACCCTTGCCATGCGCATTCATGCATGTACACTTTCTAGTTGATTCTTTTGGAAGTACAACTTGTACTCTAAAAATCGTTGTTCTACATTTTTAATTATCGAATTGATTCAAGATTCTCATTCATCTGAATTACTCTTTGTATATCTTATACATTGATTATAACATGAGTGTGCCTTACTTGCACGCCACAAGAAATAGATTTCCAGATATCTTCAATAGCCATCTGGTGTCATCCTTTTGAACCTAGTGGTTTTCGTATGAAAAACTTAGTTGCACATTTATGTTAACAATTGTTTACTTTGCGACTCAAGGTTTAACTTTATTGATTTGGTTTTGAATATTGCCCTGTTCCAAAATCCAGTTACTAACTGTTTACATTGCTTGGCTGCTAATTATAAGGTTTATATTTTGTCGCTACTTTTTCACAGAGTCGTTTCAACTTCTGGCATGTGGAATCTTATTGATACATATATATGGAAGTCGAACTTGTACTCTTAGTATTCTTGATCTGCATTTTTGTGATATACTTGATTCAAGTTTCTTATTGCATCTCGCTTACATTTCTTTCTTTCTTTCTGTAATTTATCTGAAACACGTCTCCTTACTTACTTAAAAAGATAATACTGGATTAGTACAAACTACAAAGCGCACGTCCTATATAAAGTGTCTGTAAAACAAATAATATATGTTTTCAATTTCTTATATTGTAACTTATCTTTTGTGATTTGAAAAATGACAGTTGGAACCTCATCTAGTAACCAGCGAAACCAAAGAAGAAGGGTCAGCTATAGCAACTTCTGTTCAAACTCTAGCAGATATAATCTGGTAGAGCCAATACTCTCTGGTGTGCTATATATATAATGCAAATATGCAATTCATTTACGAACCTGTTTATGTTTTATCATACACAATCATCTGCACATATACATACGTACGTATGCTCTTTTGTTCTCAAGTTATTTAGCATTCTCATTTGAACTTTTCCTACACATGTACAATGTGTGTATGTGTAGCTAACTGGATGGAGACACTCAGTTTTACGTAACTATATATTTATTAGCTCAATTGTGTTCAGTTTTATCTTTTCTTTTTAGAAAATGCCATTTTAACTGGTTTCTTTCTTTATTTGCAGCCATCACCAACACCTCCATCACCAATGTCACCATCACTACCCCACCACCGTCACCTTCACCACTACCGTCACCGTCACCATCACCACCTCCGCCGTTGCCGCCACCACAACCACCGACCATTAATTGTGCTATTTATTGGGAAATGGTAGCAAGAAATGGCCACTCAATGTGGTCATATGTATTGTGATGACTGCATATCAGCAGCACTTGCTAAAAGAAACAAGTGCCCAATATGTAAGCAAGATGCCACATACCGAGACCTCATCAGGATCTATCTCGACGTTTGATGCTTGATAGGTTTTTATACATAAACTTTTTGTTCTTCTATGATATTAGTAGTGACTTTATATATGGGCCTTTCATATATGAGGAACCACTATAACCAACAGTCTGTTCTATTGAGATCTATTTTTCTGTTTTATTATACTGAAATATGTTACTTCTAATTTGTCAGCCTAATTAGTAAAGCTGAATCTTATGAATCAAATATACGGCGTATTGTTAAGTGAGATACGCCGTATCAGTTTAAACGCGCGTTATACTTGGATTGGGGATAAGATCTTCAATACGGCTTATGGTCAGAGTTTCATACACCATATACCTTCAAGGTTGACTTAAGCTTTGACTGCAGAGCTTCCGAATACGGCGTATTGCCAGAGTTAAATACGTCGTATGCCTTCATATTCACGAGTACTTAGTGAATTCTTTCGGGTATCTATCCGGCGTATGGACAGAGTTACATACGTCGTATGATCTTTTGCAGCTTGCATACAGAATCATTAAAAAAGCACCAAATCATGCATTTTTCCGCATTCTTTCCAATATTGCTCCAAAAACACTGAAAAGAGAAAACTTAGGGAATTAAGTATCAATTCAGTAATAAACATACAATATTTGAGCAATAATTGTGGGATAAATATAGTACTAATTTGATGTTATCAACACTTCCACACAATACATGAAGCCACCTCGATACCAGCACGTACATGTGTCCGCTTCACTCATGGCCACCCAATCCTAATCCTCACAACAACAGGTTTTGTCTATGGACCTGTTCAAACACTATGATGATACGTGTGTTGGATAGGAAAATAGGGCAAAACTACAAGACAGTGGGTCCAAATCTTAGCATATTTGAGCCCAGGAAATTGAATGGCGTCAATTCGTCAAGTGGATTGAGGATTACCAACTTCCAGTAGGATTGAAACTTTCCACTAATGTCTCCATATATGAATGAGTTGGTGATCTTGATTCACACATATTGCAGTTTGAATGTGCAGCTAAGATGAATGCCTGGAACAATCCCATGGTATGTCACATGTTTCAGCTCACAATGGAAAAGCAAGCAATCATGTAGTTCAAGGGGATAGACAAGCATAACATCACTGGTTGGGAGTATCTCAAGGACAAGTTTTTCAAAAGATTTCAGCCATGAAGGGAGCTTAAAAGGAGATTAAAAGAGCAATCTGGGCAGAAGAACTAGATCATTTGTGTTAGGAAGCCAAAAGAAAGGAAAACAGCAACAAGGCAGATGCTTAACAACAACCTCATATCTACATGATTTAGGCCTGGACACCAGTTAGTGGAAAAGATCAAGAGGAGTTGACATAGTGGCTGAGGAAAAGACATATTTTCTAGGGGAAGAATTCACACCCTCAGGCAGATCGAGTGGTCATCACGATTGTGGGTTCTTTATACAGAGTAAGTAGGATCTACTTGGATGGGGGAATTTCGATCAATTTTGTGTATGCAAACTATTTTGTGAAATTGCCTAAAAGTATCAGGAACAAAATGTGTCCACCAAAAACATCTCTTGTCGGTATCAGAGAAGTATTTGCCCAGGGGCACAATCCAACTCGAAACAAATGTGGGAACATACCCATTTGCAAAAACAATAGTCATGGACTCGTGTTCTCGATTTGAACTCTCAGTACAATATTTTCTTGGAATGACAGCAATGCAACATCTATGTGCAAAAGTATCAAGAATTCAGTCTCAAATTCAATTTACAACAAGATCAGGCATGTCACCAATCAAGAGTGATCCTCCAGGAAAGGGCAACGGAGTAACAACAAGAGACAAAAGTCTTGTTTTGGCCAACAGATCCCCTAGAGAGATATGAACTCCTTGGCCATTTGATATCAGAATATCTTTTGTTATAAGCCATTTAGTGTAGTGGAATGAAATGGATTTATGTGCAGTATTTGGTGTAGAAATTGTATGCAAAAGTAATGTGCAGATAAGAAAATAAGGAGGGAACTTTAAACATAAAAGTAAAACTGTATTGATGATTTATAAACGAAATTACAAGTCCTATATATATGTTATGAAAGGGTATGACCAAAAGTTGTGTTGTTTCATGGATAAGGCAGTTATGCCTTTTAACAACTTTAACTGTCAATGTAACTGCCCTTTTCATAACTGTATAAACGACCATAAGACATGGCCATTAATATGTCTAAGTGGCTCTAGCCACATTTTCCTAGGGCTGCAGTCATCTAACTATCTTATAATAGAGGATGCACTTCCCTCATATTAATTATTTTAAGATTTCCATATATAGAATTTTAAGCAAATACAAGTTACAAAGCATTAGTTACAAGTATGTGAAGCACAAATAAAACTAAAAAAAATACTACTTATCTAATACAATTAGAGAATAGTTATTTTACATACCAAACTTTTCTCACATACAAAGGGACTCATCTCCACCATTCATCAAAAAAGAATCAACGACCGGATTAAAAACATTTTATTATTTCACATATTTTTATAATTTAAATATCTTAAACCGTTAATCGTTATGAAAAATATACACCATCGCGACGAAGATTTAATTATCTTTCTGACGGCACTTGATATACTTTCAAAAAAGAAAAACTCGCTTTTTTCACGCTTTGTTATTTTTCGTTTTTACGCTATCGAAATTTACATGAAAAAATCATATATGATAAAACACTAAATTGAATATCATGTGATATTAGTGTAAATCATATATGTTATGAATATCACACGTGATATTATATGTAATATCATACGTGATATTACACTAATATCACATGTGATATTACATATCATATATGATATTACACCAATATCACGTGATATTCAAATTAGTTTTATCATATACGATTTTCAACGCAAATTTCAAAGAACGTAAAAAACGAAAAACTTAAAAAAAAAAAAAAAAAAACGTGAAAATAAAAAAAAAATAAAAATTTTGTCGAAAGTATATCAAAGTGCCTATCTATGAAAGATAATTAAATGCTCGTCGCAATGATATATTTTTTCGCTTAACGATTAACGGTTTGAAAGATATTAATATTTGAAAAAATGATGAAAGTGGGTTTTTAAATTGTTATGATTAATCCCATCCATTAGATCAATTAAAATGGAGGGTGAGATTGATCACTGACATGAATAATCTTTGTCCTCAAACGATCTTAAATCATACAATTAATACACTATTAAAACACCTCTTCACTAAAAAGTACAACAATTTAACCCTATGTACAATATAATTAAGCTTCAAAATATTAAGTTTTCAAAACAAAAACACTAGACCCAAGAAACAAAAAGTAAAATTGATATCCGGCTAATCCCATTTCATCTCCGAATAAACAACCACCGTCCCAACTCTTCAACAAATAATTCATCTCAAAACTTGATTCATATTTGTAAAGCCTATAATCAACAATAAGATAGTTACATCGCTTAACATTTAATTTTGGTGTGTCAATAACTATACCTTAACACCACAGCCAAGACCATGTCAAAAATAATAATAATAATAATAAAAAAAATAAAAAAATAAAATCCTAAAGTAGACACAACCATGGCACCGACATCACACCTAAGCCAGAAACGAAAACTAAAACGAAAGAACAATTACAATGATCTCGGTTTAGTCACTTATTTGTTCCAATCTTTAAAGATATTTATGTGTGAACACAAACCATCATAGATCTATTAGAAGTAACTCTTCTTTTACATATCCGAAAACTATAAGAAAGATCTAAAACAAATTTGTTTCGGTCTTCCTTTCTTCCGGTTAAAAAAAACACAAGAAATACACCTACCCGAGACCTTATTCATAAAATCATAAGATCTTAGCCGAGACTTAAAATCTTTGTGTGCTTCGAAGAACAAGAAAATAAAAGATTTTCTTGAGGTTTTATTTCGGAATAAAAAGAAGGTCATAAGGTTATTTGTTGCGGCTACAATATTGTCATTCGGTTTTGAGAAAATACTTGTAGGTTGTAACAAGAAATCAAGAAAGTGTCTTGTTCTCGTTTGGAACACGTAACGATGACCGCATTTAGATGATGTAAAAGTTTGTGTGGTAGGCGAGTTTAGGAGTAATATTGGGGTAGTGAATTTAGGGTTAGTATTATACATAGCAAAATATTAGGTAAGGGTTACCTAATACAAGTTAATGGTGATTTATTGGGTGAAAATTTGGCCGTAGTATTTCATAATCTGAGTTTTGACTCCATATGTGATGACATAATTGATGGTCATTAAACAAATAAGATTATGTTATGTGGACAACAAAGAATTAGCGCTCATTACATGGCGGCGGGTATTTTTGTCCTATGTTTTATCGGTGTTTGTATGTATTTACATTTTGTTGTTACTATTCGAAAGTAATAAAGTGGCTTGTATTTGTTGTGTCCGCCTCGAGGTATCTCCTAATACTTGGTTTTATTTTTTTTTATTGACAAAAACAATAAGTTTTGGGTCTTGTTTTTTTATTTTGTTATTTGTGTGCTTTGGTATTTGGGCTTCTAATTTTTCATTGTTGCCTTCCTTGGAGGTGCATAAAATGTGTTTAAAAAATAGACCATCACATAAAAAAATGGTTAATGGGTATGGGTTCTACCACCCAAAGAGCCTCGTATCCTTATATGCATTTAACCACTTGAAAAAAAATCTACTAACGTTATAGAGCACATGGTATTTATTGTTGTAATGACCAAAGAAACAAATTTCTAGCATAAAATATGTTTTATGGCTCTTTACTCAAACTGGGCGCTATAATATATATAAAGAATGGTACCAACACAATGCGGGTTATTAGTGTAAAAGCTTATGACTCATAACTAAAAGGATAACATTGTAAAATAGTAATCGGTTCTTGGTGAAAACATAATAAAAAACGTCATAATCGGTTGTCAATGAAAACGAATACAATGTGATTTGAACTAACAATGTTGGACAAATGGTACCAACACATTTAGGTTAAAAAAATACATTTACATAATAAAGAGAGTTGATATTTACACCATTTTAATTGATGGGACATAATTATGCACATACTACATTGTAGCATATGCATTAGAGGTGTCATATTATCGTGTTCACATCAATATTTATGTAAATAACAACCCCATAATAAAAACAACAAATTAAAAAATAACAAAACCAAAACTTAAAAAATAATAAATAAATAAACAACCTTATATCTTAAAAAGTACAAACCAACATTTGCCTAAAAAGTGCACAAAACCGAAAACAAATACATAAACTTCCGCCACAAAACAACATCAGAACCAAACCCAATTAGACCCAACACAAATAGACCCGAACACGACTAATGCAAGTTCAAATAAGGCTCGGTTAGTGTAGCCTTTAAGTTAAAGGTGATCAGGTCAAGGAAAGAATCAAGATTTTGTTTTGGTAGCTTCGCTTAACAAGAGATGGAATTATACTACCGCTATAACAAAAGTTATTATTATTTGCAAATTAATTGTTAAAAAAAAGGATGACCGCATAACATCACATTACCAGAAAATATAGTCACATGGTACTCGCCGCCGCATCGCGCGGGTACCCTGCTATTTGATCATTAAGGATCAAACTGCATATGTCTTAATACTTACAATACAAACAAATGAAATATTGTCTTAGATAAAACATGAAATATAAAATCCAGTATTTTGGACTTAAATAATATCCAACATTCCTCCATAAGGACAAAATGTTGGTGCTTCTAGCCTTCGTTCCTGGTTTGATCAAATGATGATTGTGAAATCATCACTCTCATAGTCTCCACAAATCTTGGAGCATCCTGTCCCTTCATCTTCATAAAATCTGTTGCTTGATTCTTCATTGCTGTTGAGATCTTCCAGCATCACACCAAAATGTTCCAACCTTGTGTCTTTCTGCTTGTTCTGGGCCTTCTTTGAATCCCTCCAATGCATTTTTCTATGCCCCAAACAAGTCCTTCCGCTTCATCCTCGAGGCCTTGCAGGTGCTTAAAAAGACTTAAAGACATCTAGATATTGGTTGTAACATGTTTTAATCTCATGGCCATTCTCCTTTCAAGGCCAAAAATTTCTGCAATGAAATCAAATTCTTGTGTAGAAACCACACTGAGGTATCCCCCAAGTGTGTCCACAATTTTGTAGAGATCCATCAAGTGGATCTCCATATTTCTGATTTTGGCTGATAAGATGTTGAAAGAGACATCTGGTGTGTAGTACACACCATGGATAATAAGAACATCAGACCCAATCAGTATTTGTACCTCTCCTACCCCATGGATAAACATCAATTTATGTTGTTCTTGGATTTTCTCCACAACAAATTTCTCCTTGATCTTGGCAAAAAGGTTTAAACTTGAACAGACATGTTTGTCTAACTTGTTGCTGATATACCAGATCTTATCCCACCCTTCTTCATCAGTTCCTTCCACCATGAAATCTGTGGATAGGTGTATAAATTCTGGATAAATAATCTGGACATCTGAAATTTATGTTTTCTCCTTTGGTTCTGCAGCATGCTTTTTCTCTTCTTTGTTGGGACAATTGGCAGAGATATGTCCTCTCATACCACACCCAAAGCATATGTACCTTCTATGCTTCTCATTATTGGGTGTCTGTGGTTTTGGCAAGGCCTGGTTGTAGGCTTCAATGTCCAACATCTTCTTTTTAAGCATGGCTTTGCATTCTTGAGACAGTTGTCTCATGCATCTTCCAAATCTAGTAATGCTCTCCCTTTGTATTTGTCTTGCAATGAAATCTCTTTGGAATCTTGTTGGTAGGATTCTCCCAAAGGTTTATGCTCGATGCTAATTTGTTTTGGCCAATGATCCCCTGAGAGATATGAACCTCGCCATTTGATATCGTAATATCTTTGTTATAAGCCATTTAGTGTAGTGGAATGAAATGGATTTAAGTGCAGATATGGTGTAGAATTTGTATGCAAAAGTAATGTGCGATAAGAAAATAAGGAGGAACTTAAACATAAAAGTGAAACCTGATTGATGATTTATAAACGAAATTACAAGTCCTATATATGTGTTATGAAAGGGTATGACCAAAAGTTTTGTTGTTTCATGGATAAGGCATTTATGCCTTTTAACAACTTTAATCACAATGTAATCGCCTCTTTTCATAACTCAGTAAAAACGACCATAAGGCATGGCCATTAATATGTCTAAGTGGCACTAGGCATTTTCCTAAGGCTGCAGTCATTTGATCATTAAGGATCAAACTGCATATGTCTTAATACTTACAATACAAACAAATGAAATATTGTCTTAGATAAAACATGAAATATAAAATCCAGAGTATTTTGGACTTAAATAATATCCAACAAAAAGTATGGGAAGTGGGAAATCTAAAGAAACAGCACCTGAGGGATATGGAGAATTGATGAGCAAATACATGTATGTAATAAGCATAAACAGCATCTCCACATCGTAAAAAGACAAACTTATTTAGCTATTTATCAGAAGTCTTGATGTTATCATTGTAGCACCAACATATGAATGACATACAAAGCAACCCGGAAAGGTATAATCTCAACATGCATCAATACACAACATCCACTCAGATGGAAAAGGAAACCGTCCCTCGAAAAGGTTTCAATTCTCAAGTCAATGACTCAAAGGTAAGAAAACTCTCTACTATGAAGCAAAATAAGGCAAAATGGCCAACACCACCCCAGTGAAGGATCGATGATAATGGCAGTTGATGCATGTATACAGACATCATCAACTAAGACATATGGTGCTCCAAGAAGAATTACCCATCACTTATGGTAAACTTGTTGGGAAAGCAAGACATCAACATAAGCATTCACAGCTATAAGGAAAGGTTCATGAAAACAATGAAGCTCAAAGATGAAAGCATGGAGAAGGCATGGTGAGCAGGAAATGGTTAGTGGCCATGCCTAACAACACATGAAAACATGGTCAACATTTTCCCTTGTGCAATGAATGTCAGACCTGAGGAAACATTCCTCTAGGGATTCACACACTCGTATCATTAGTTTATTTAATTTTCCCTCAAGAAAGTAAAACTGGAAATAACATTCATGGTTGTACTTGATGCTTAATGAAAATTTCCTTGTTCCTCCAAACTTATGTGTTTACATTATGCTATATTTATGCTATCATTCAATTAATCAAGCGTGAACAAGCACGTCCTATTTACGGCATCCTCATAATTATTTACACGACATGTAATTAAGATATAAAATTTTGTTCACAAGATAGTGGCAATAGACACATCAAGTATCAATATGTACGTACAACAAGTATCAGGCATCTGAGAGGTGCCTGAGATAGTTAGACACAAAACAAACCCACAATTTGTAGTTCCAATTTATTCGAACGGAGAATATGTTGTTATGATAAGTTACGACCATGCATATTTACTTGATCACCAAATATACTAGCCCAAGCTCGGTAGTGCAGAAATCCACAAAAATAATGCAACTATAGGTCACAAATTCTTGAAAAAATGGGAAAATAACAAAAACAACATATAGTGAATTTTTACTTAACTCCTATCCTCAGGAGACACTTGAGGATACAAAAATATCAAGGGTTTAGAATCCTTTGACACATTAAACTTGAAGTCGCTTTTGATTTTCAAATATGATGGAAGATTTTTTTTTTTTTAAATCTTTGATAAGTTTTGTCTGTCAAACAACACTTAAATTTCAAGTAACTTATATTTTCATACAATAAGAATAAGCTTCTATTAATCTTGTGTGTCAAACATCTTTCAAATATAAAATTTGAGAATAAGAGAATGATTTATGTTTTGATGAGTTAATTTGGATTCATTTTTTCCCACTTCACTTAATGTTAGAAAGTTTAATTAGACTTTTCATGCATTATTTATTCTAATCCAAAGTATTTTTTTGGTTATTATAATCTTTATTGTTATCATTTAGCGGGCGTTTGGTTGGGTAATTTGAAATTCCGGAATTTTAAGTTCTAGAAAATTTAAATTCTTGAGAATTTAAAATTTCGGAATTTAAAATACCTTCGCATGTTTGGTTGACATAAATTTATAAATATATTTTTATTTTTAATATAAATTTCATAAATATTCTATTTAAAAGTTTATAAAAATTTATAAAAAATGTTTATAAAAAAGTTATATAAAAATCTATAAAAAGTTTATAAAAATCTATAAAAAAAGTTTATAAAAATCTATAAAAAAGTTTATAAAAAATTATAAAAAAAATTTATAAAAAAGTTTATAAAAATCTATAAAAAAGTTTATAAAAAAAGTTTATAAATAATTCATAAGAAATTTATAAAAAAAATTATAAAAATAGTTTATACAAAAAGTTTATAAAATAAATTATAAAAGAAATTTATAAATATTCTATTTAAAAGTTTATAAAGAAACAATAAGAAAAAAAGTTTATAAACTTTTTTTTCAAGTAAATTAAAATTTCTCACTTTTTTGAGGCATTTTAATTCTCTCCATTTTAACAATTCGTGAAATTGTAAATTACTTCAAATGCCCCTATTTAAGTTACCAAACATGATATTTGAAGAGAATTGAAATGCAAATGCTCCCAATATACTCCAAATTACCCTAACCAAACGTCCCCTTAGTTCGAAAATAAGATTAAATATCTTGTTTAATATATTAGCATATAAATATAAGTCTTCGTAATTTTTTATCAACAGTAATACTACTTTTTTTTTTACTATGTTGCATTATGTTGGTATCCGTTATTTTCTTGTTCCATGGTATTTTCTCGTTGTCACTATTAATACACATATATTTATGTTCAATTCACTCGAGATCTTTTGTCCACATAGTATTTGGGCCATGGCCCACGAACATACAACATAGATAAGTTTTTGCTGACATTTCATGAACCCTAAAGATGCGAGCATTTACAATTATGGCCGTTGGATCAATTTGATCATTTAATCCGAAATATCGTTTTACTATAAAAGGTTGATAAAGGCACACACAATTTCACAAAGTCTCAATAATGAAAAAGAGAACGGCGGCAAGAAGAAATACCTTTTCAGATCCTCGTTTCGATAAAAGATACCAAATTCAAATGAAACATCATGCTTTATCGCTATCATTGTTCATAGTATTTCATTGTTAGTGTCTTTTCAATTAATACAATCTACGGATCTTTACAAATTGTCATATGGGGTTTACTTTGTTATAACATTTTTACTCAGATAAATCAAACATACGCTTTTCTTATAAAAAACTTATGTTTTATTTGAAATTTAATCGAGTAGTTTTAAAAAAGTATCACTAATACTTTATTTGTTTGTTGCTTTTGAGATTATTTTAGAAAGTTATAATCAACGATTTTCTATTTATCGATTTTGAACACTTACTTTTTATTAATATATGACTTAGCTAATTTTGTCCACTATACCCATATTGTAATAAAATAATATTATTTAATATGATATTATATTAATATAAATCGGTCATATGGGTGAAGTCGGAACAAAATTTGAAAGACGCAAGATATGTTAATAAAAAGTAAGTGTTTCAAGTCGGACATTTTAGAAAGACGTTGTTATTTTATGGCTTTTACCTTACTTTATTCACGATACTATCTTACATATGTTGTTTTCTTGTTCGTAGGAGTTCATTGATCCAAAGGCTCAGATCCGACGTGTTTTCCTCACGCCTACACAAAGGCAATATATTAGGTAATACGTCTTTTTAATAATTGTTTTCTGTTAAACCAAACATTAAAAATAAGGGTGTCGTTAAGAAATTACCCTTTTAAAAGCAACATTGAAGCTTCTTTAGAGTAAGTCATTGAAACAAATCCACACATCATAAAAGAGATTCATCATGATATTATGTATAAACATATTAATCTATCTATCTATATCTACATCTAAATCTATATAATAGCTATAATATATAAGCTATTTAATATATATGATAATAAAGTTATAATATATGTGTATTAATATATAAAAATCCATTATCTATGTATATCTATTAAAACTACAATTTTATCGACAAGGGAAAGAAGGGGAGGGGGTAATGTTATAAAGTAAGGGTAATTGATTAACCGATCTTTAAACATAATGCTACATATTGTAACTCATTTAAATATGATAAATTTAAGTACCTTTAACACTTTTTTTTGTATATCTAGTAAATCATTTATTTCATATTACAGTAAAACCTCTATAATTTAATACTCGATAAATTAATAACCTCGATAAAATTTATAATTTGTCTGGTCCCAACTTGGGACCAGTATAAATTTGGACCCTAATCGATAAAATAATAAGATAATAATTTTTTTAAAACCCCAGTGTATATATATTTGTCCCAACGAAACTATAAATTAATAATTACTAAAAATTTTCACATATATATAAAGGTCACACGTAATTGAAACTTTTACAAATTCAATTAAGATCATACGTAATTGAAATTTGTCCCAATGAAACTAACCTTTTACCTATTCAAAACAATGAACTTGACAAATTCAATAAATTTATGAATGTGAATTTATAAAATGTTATTTGAAACTTGTTTTTCTAATTTATTTTTCATCTCTAACTATTATACATTGCAACTAGTATATTGGACTTGGAAATTTAAAGATCATACGTAACACCTCTTTAAATTAATAAATTATTAATTTATCGATATAATAATATCTCGCTAAATTAATAAAATAGCTCAGTCCCAACACTATTAATTTATAGAGGTTTTACTGTAATCTACAAAATCGGGTATATAAAATTTGTGTAAATAATATTTTTTCAGCTACATTGTGTAAATTAAATTTTATTTCAAATTTTTTCCTTGAATAATCTAAATTTGTATACCAATTAATCGGGTAAAATCGGTCAAATTGGGCATAAATCAGTCAAATCGGACAAAAACCAGATAAATCAGCCAACTCGGTTACAGATAGAAACCGGCCAAAATAAGGCATAAATTGGCCGCTTAGATCGTTGTCGCCGCTTAATTATGTAATGGTCCTTAGGTTTACCGGTTTCACATATACAATGTTAGCCCTCACGTTATGCAAACATATCACGTTAGTCATTTTTAACGACTGCTTAAACGTCGTTAGTAAATTGGACATGACCCGTAATTTTGCATGCTAAGAGGACATGACCCGTCAAAAAAAAAACACGGACAATATATGCAAGATCCGTAAACCTTAAGGACCAATTATGTAATTAACTTTATATATAAAATCCAACCGACATCCCTCCTTAATCGATTAGTCATTAAGCGGCACCCACCGCCCACCGCCGCCAGCGATTTTGCAACCTTGAATATAACAAAAAAATAAATATTATAATACAAATATGTACTAATACGATGCTCGGGGAATGCGACGGAGAAATCAAATAGTCTAAGAGCTAGACCATATGTTGATTGATAATTTTATTAACAGAGGTTGCAAACTTTATAACATCGAAAAAATTATGCACTGATGGTAAAAGATATTCAAATATAAGATATCGTTTATCATACACAATCACAAATTATTAAAAAAATTACAAATATCATTTATTATTTAATTAATTGTTTTAAAATATGTTTGTATATTAATAACATGAATTAAAAAGGTAGTTATGGTTTTATATGCTTTTTTGTTAAATCACATTGTAATTTCTTTTGTAAAACATGTCTACAAAAGGTGTTTTAAAATGTTGTAACTAATGTAGTTATATTATAACCAATAAAATTCCCTAAGACTATGTTTATTGGCAAGGTTGCCAAACCAACCCACTCAAAATACATACAAAAATAATACTTTTTTAATTTTTGTATACAATCTTGCTTGCAATCTTAGTCATTTGGCAATCCAGATCCCCAACCCACAATCTGACAAAACATTGTTTCATTGGCTAGTTTTTTGTTTGTTTTCTTTTTTTTTTTAATTTGTAATATTTTTGGTTGGGTTGTTGATAAATGGTTTAAAAATATAGATTTGTTGTATGTATTGGTTGTGTAGGTGGAGGAAAGAGAAAATAATATTTTATTAAGAGATTGGGTTGTTGATAAAGATAGTCTAATAAGTTTGCTGAAAATTTAAAATTTATTTATTTAGCTGGCCTCAACTGCTTTATAACGTAATATAGATATATAATCATTATTTCTTACAACTAGTTATAATACCTGTGCACGCACAGAGTTTTGACAAAAAAAATTATTTTATATCAATGTTGAATATTGTGTCTTTAAAGGTAATTACATAAAATTATATACTTATGCACGAGTTTTTCATTATCCATTAATATCCATTACAATTTTGTATAATCAAATTTTGTAAAAAAAAATTTTAGCTGATATAGATGTTGATGTCCTTATTTAAATTTCACTATTGATATTATTATGTACACAAGATGCAAGTTTAGTTGCACATAATAAACGTTGATGAAGTTAAAATATACTTCTTAAAGTTTTTTAAAAATGTTTTTCTACATATTCTTATATAAATAAATAATAACTACATAAGTAGTTATAAGTACAATCACGTTTTTTTTCTTCATATTACAGTAGCTCGTACTTATAATTTGATAATTATATTCCCGTTTTCAATAATTTAACCGTATTTAATATTCAAATTCGTGTCCACATTTATCATACTTTTGATATGAAATAAATGAGTCCTTAGTAAACATATATAATAAAGAAAAATGATATTTATAATCTTATGTATATTTATATGTTGGAGTTTTAAAACAACATATATATTGTATTTTTAAGTTATAGAGTATAGGGGGTATAAAGTATAAGGGAGGATTTGTTTAATTTTCAAAGTTATTAAAAAAATGGAAACTTATAATATTACACTTAACTCTATAGAATTTTTAAAAAATTAACCACTAAAGTTTTATTAATTACCCCCTCTTTTTTAAAAATTTTGTTTTCACAAATTTGACACCTATGTTTTTATATGTTTTTCTTCAAAATCAAATTTCTCCACCAAATTAATTAAAGGTTGACCAAAATCAATTTAATTTTGACTTTTATTAACCAATCACATCACACGATTATGCTTATGTGGCAAAATCAAGCTCTTCTATTGGTCTATTTTTTTTACAATAAGAATGAATTGACAAAATCACTTCAAATGAAGTAATTCTTTTTATTATATAAAGATTATGACTTGTGAATTACAAATCAAATCAGATTATAGTATTGATCAAGTCACATTTAACTTTACAAATCACATTATTATAACTAGTTATAATACCTCGCACGTATGTGGTTTTGATAAAAATATATATATATATATATATATATATATATATATATATATATATATATATATATATATATATATATTTTGTATCAATTTGAATATTGTGTCTTTAAAGTAATTACATATAATTATATATTTATGCACGAGCTTTTCATTATCCATTAATATCCATTAGAATTTTGTAAAAAAAATTATTAGATAACTCAAGATTCAACTATATTTAGCTGATATAGATGTTAATGTTCCTACTTAAATTTCACTATTGATATTATGATGTACACAAGATGCGAGTTTAGTTGCACATAATAAACGTTGATGAAGTTAAAATATACTTTTTAAAGTTTTTTAAAAATGTTTTTCTACATACCTTATATAAAAAAATAAAAATTACATGAGTAGTTGTTATAAGTACAATCACATTTTTTTATATTACAGAAGCTCGTAGTTAAAATTTGATAATTATATTCTTGTTTTCAATAATTTAACCGTGATTTAATATTCAAATTGTGTCCACATTTGTCATACTTTTAATATGAAATAAATGAGTCCTTAGTAAACATATATAGTAAAACAAATGATATTTATAATCTTATATATTTATATGTTGAGTTTTAAAACAACATATATATTGTATTTTTAAGTTATAAAGTATAAGGGGGTATTTGTTTAATTTCCAAAGTTATTAAAAAACATGGAAACTTATAATATTACACTTAACCCTATGCAATTTTTAAAACTTTAACCACTAAAGTTTTATTAATTACCTCCTCTTTTTTTAAGTTTTTTTTTTCACAAATTTGACACCTATGTTTTTAAGTGTTTTTCTTCTCAACCAAATTTCTCCACCAAATTAATTAAAGGTTGACCAAAATCAATTCAATTTTGACTTTTATTAACCAATCACATCACACGATTTTGCTTATGTGGCGAAATCAAGCTCTCTTATTGGCCCAATTATTTTTTCAATAAGAATGAATTGACAAAATCACTCCGAAATGATGTAATTCCTTTATTATATAAAAGATATTGACCAAATCACATTACTATAATATTGAATAGTTACTATAATATTGACCAAATCACATTACTATAATATTGAATGATTATTTTCAATTTATAAAATATAGAATTCTTACGTAATATATATTCATCAAATCACATTAAAAATTTAAAATTAAATCATTGTAGAGTTTTGTTACATCCTCTTACATTATATTCTTACATATCCTTCTACATACACAATAATATAATATGTTTTTTCTCCTCTCGTTATCTCTTTGCATCCAAACCGTTTATTGTAACACTTGTCAGGATCATGTGAGTAAAAATATGAGTAGGAACATGTAGTTGGAGGAATTATCATTTCTCATCATTATAATTTATAACAATGACTAAACCACATTCAATTTTGACTTTTATTTACAAATCAGAAAGCTTCATTTCGGAATTGTTGATACAATTTTGTTTTCTCCCATTTTGCTCAAAGCTAATTTCATTTATTGTGTAGGAGTAAAAAATTAAAGTAAATTGCAAATTATGTTCCTAAACTTTTTCATTTTTTGCGAGAAATGTTAATTTTTTTGAAAATTTACGAGTTGTGTACCTAACGTTTGGGGTTTTGCGAGAAATGCCCTTAAGCGTTATTGTAGTTGCAAATTCACGTTTTTTGCTAACATCGTTAGTTTTCTTCGTTAGTGGCCATGTAAAATGACATTTATCCTTATCTAGTTATCTTCATCCCAGAATTACTTTTTTTGAATTTGCATTCAATGTCCCTCCACCACCTCCATGGCCACCACCCTCTACCACCATACAACCAACACCACCTCCCTCCACCACTACCACCCTCCAAAATCCGGTTACCAAGTCTTGTATTGCTTGGCTGCTATTCATTAGTTGTCACTTCTTTTATCCTTGAGTCATTCCAACTTCCAAAATGACTAATTTATACGAGTAATATTATTGATTCTTATGGAAGTACAACTTGTACTCTAAAAATCCTTGTTCTACATTTTTAATTATCTAATTGATTCAAGATTCTCAGTCATCTGAATTACTCTTTGTATATCTTATACATTGATTATAACATGAGTGTGCCTTACTTGCACGCCACAAGAAATCGATTTCCAGGTTGTCCCTTTACCCAAAAAAGAAATAGATTTCCAGATATCTTCAACAGCCATCTGGTGTCATCCGGTTGAACGGTTTTCCTATGAAAAACTTAGTTGCACATTTACGTTAACAAAGGTTTAACTTTATTGATTTGGTTTTGAATATTGCCCTGTTCCAAAATCCAGTTACCAACTGTTTACATTGCTTGGCTGCTAATTATAAGGTTTATATTTTGTCGCTACTTTTTCTTTCACAGAGTCGTTTCAACTTCTGACATGTGGAATCTTATTGATACATATATATGGAAGTCGAACTTGTACTCTTAGTATTCTTGATCTGCATTTTTGTGATATACTTGATTCAAGTTTCTTATTGCATCTCACTTACATTTTTTTCTTTCTTTCTTTCTTTCTTTTTTAAATTTATCTGAAACACGTCTCCTTACTTACTTAAAAAGATAATACTGGATTAGTACAAAGCGTCTTATATAAAGTGTCTGTAAAACAAATAATATATGTTTTAAATTTCTTATATTGTAACTTATCTTTTGTGATTTGAAAAATGACAGTTGGAACCTCATCTAGTAACCAACGAAACCAAAGAAGAAGGGTCAGCTATAGCAACTTCTGTTCAAACTCTAGCAGGTATAATCTGGTAGAGCCAATACTCTCGGTGTGCTATATATATATATATATATATATATATATATATATATATATATATATATATATATATATATATATATATATATATATATATATATAGAGAGAGAGAGAGAGAGAGAGAGAGAGAGAGTAGGATCCGTAGAAGAAATTAAAATAAGAAGTGGTGAAAGTGACCAAACCACGATTTGAGATGCAACGACTTGCATTGATGTATTTCTATTCATATAGATGCAACATCTTGAGTTTCGAAGTTAATTTGATGTATAGATGGTGCAAATTGATTTTCATGATTTTGGCACGGCAGAGGAACAAAAGACAAGAGAAATCATGAAATGCATCTAATATACGTGATATGCATCTAATTAAAAGCTAGAAACACATTATTGTGCGTTATAATGCATCTAAGATTATAGGATGCATCTAATTTAGCCGATGCATCTCGGATTTGCGGTTATAGTTCTTCTTATTACTTCTTATTTTAAGTAATCTTCTTATTTGATCCTAACTATATATATATATATATATATATATATATATATATATATATATATATATATATATAAAAGGTTATTGTAAGAACCAAATAAATTGCAGAATCATGAGAACCAATCTCAACCATTAAAAAATATGATCAATGGTTGAAATTACTGTGGCATAATTGTAATTAAATTAAAATTTAGATATTAATTTTTGGAGGATGGAAGGGTAATATAGGAATCTCACATATATTTTCTTCAATAACCGGCCCATAAAAATAGGCATCATTAAATTGATTGATTAGGTCAAAATTTAAAACCTCTCTCACAATCTCATAATTGCGGCTGACAATAACCTTCATCTCAAATCACCAAATCCAGTGCAATAATCCTATACGATTCTTTTCCTAGTTCGATCCAAGGTTTGATTATGTTAAAGGTTCTAAAAATAATTTTGATTTGTAACCTTCATCTCAAATCACCAGGTGCTGAGGTTTTTGTGGATCGTGTGAAAAGCAATAGTAGCATCAAACGTATGGTGGATCACACGCCTCAGTGCAGTCCTTCTACTTCTGGCAGCAGTAATGGTAGCAATTTACAAGCACCAGCAGGTAAAGGTTTATTGGATTCTAGTTCAAGATTCGTTTATGTAATAAATCTTTGTTTTCGCTAATAGATTTAATGTTTGATAAAACAAAACTTACAGGTGATCCGGTGCGCAAGTCATCAGCAAAATCACATTTTTTTGAAATCTGTGCTATCAACTGTTGGAAGCCACCTTTGTTCGAATGTTCACGCGAGTGGTGTGGGGGAAATGAGGAGGATTGAGGCGAGTCATAGGCCGGTTAATGTTCGTGGACTTCTTTCGGGTCAAAATAGGAGGGGGTTTTCGGTTTGTAGTTTGGGGAATGTTAGGTGTTATTCGGGTAGGGCGATGAGGTTTAGTAATAGGAGGAATGATAGTGATGAGAGCGATAGTAGTTTGGACGAGGAAATGGGTTTTTTGGCGACGAAAACGAAGGGTGGGGATATGAGGGGGCCGCGGTTTAGCTTGGTTGGATTGTCGGAGGATGAGGAAGAGGGAAGGGAAGGGAGAGGAAGAAGTGATGATGAGAAAAGGCGTTGGGGAAATATGATATTAAGACGAAGAGGATACCGTTGCAGATGGTGGAACAAGAGGATGAAGCGGGTGATGATGATGACACAATTCTTAGTACTAAGAGGCATGGTTTTAGTGAGATGGAACTGCTAAAAGCAAATAGTGTCGAGAATTTGGTGAATTGTTAAAAGGGTTGTTCTGTTTTTCAGGTTTGATGAGTGCGATGTATCTCCATTGACGATAAAGGCTCTTACTTTAGCAGGGTATGTGCAAATGACCAAAGTTCAAGATGCTACGATAACTACTTGCCTTGACTCTTGAGGGTATGTGTTCTATCCTGTCTGTGCCGATAGATTTCTCTATTATCTTTGCATCTGCTATCGTACTCAATAGTTGCCTTGAAAGTCTACCTCAAACCAAGGCCGAATCCACTCATTTATAAGTAAATGACTCAGAATTAACTAAATATACCACTTATACAACATGTTTCAAGTATAAAACAAGAATTATCTTGAATACTATTTTAATGTTCCCAATAATACAAAAAAGTAAGTGCAGCCACTATAAATATTACACGAAAAAGGAAAGATCAAATTTATTATACACTTTCACAAGTCCTCTTTCGTATATATAATAAAATTGATAGTATAGAGAGTTGATTAGTCTCTCGCTAACTTAGCTTAGATTTTAGCAATTTAGCACTATATTTTGTTTAGCCGATAAGGTGTTGACCTTGTTACCGAATTCGTTGCTATATCACCAGTGCCTTTTTTGCCTTTGTGTATCGAGTGGACTTTATGATTTGTTATTTGGTTCGGCTAATGGAAACATAAACACTGCAACTGAACAATCCCTCTTAATTTGGTTCTAACAGGCAAGGATGCCTTGGTCAAAGCTAAAACTGGAACAGGGAAAAGTGTATGCATATGTGTTTTTCAAGGTTAATTTAAAATTAGTGTAATGATGCATATTTATTTCAAGGTTAATATAAATTTAGTGTAATGATGTATATGTGTTTTTATTATTGGTAAATGTTTTTTGAAAGAGTGTTCATATGTGTTTTATGGTTGCAGGTACCGACGCTATGATCATGGCACAAACTTGTATCGCTTAATCTGAGCGAGACGATAAAACACATGTGCACAAGGGCTAAAAACACATGGGCGATTTCATGGGTTCTTGAACCAAAGTAGGAATACATGTGCACACCTAAAAGATGAACCAATTGTTAAAGACATTGTATTAAACACATGTGTACGCTTCATACATTTGTAATAAAATTAAATACAGTGTAAACATAGTGGCGTTTGTGATAACTCAATATCATATAACTAGAGTAAGACAATTTGTAAATTTTGAAATGCTTAAATATAATAATAAGGTTTTGTTGTTTGTATTTATATTTATGTAATATTTTTAAAGATATATGTGAAACACATGTGTACACAATGCAAAACACATGTGCACACAATGTTAAAAACACATGTAAAAAAACACACATGTAAAAACACCTATGCATAAACAAAAATACAATTATCACATAATGCAAAACACATGTGCACACAATGTTAAAAAAAAAAAAAAAAAAAAACCTAAAATTACGGAAAAAACGTTTTGTAAAAAATCAAATATAAAAAAAAAGTAATTTTACCATTATACCCTTTTGAATTAAATAATAAAATTAATATAAAAAAAATCGATTGGTTGATGCTTTGGTTCTCGCAGCTTCGCAATTTATTTGGTTCGAAAATAACCCTTCCTATATATATATATATATATATATATATATATATATATATATATATATATATATATATATATATATATATATATATATATAGAGTGAGGATCAAAGTGGATTTTTTAATTCGTGTGGATGTGCGGAATGATCTGGACCGCCCATTTCGGATCTAAGTCAAGATCTCGCTTATCTTCACGGTAGCAATTAACCATGTAAACGATTTTTTAATTTTTTCCTTTTCAAATATCCTTACTATTGTTATCTTCTTTCATTTTTAATTTTTCATATTTTCGAGCAATTTTGTTTTTTGATTATGAGTTCTCATCGCGATATTAACGATATTATGAGTCCCATCGTGATATTAACAATTTTACTTAATATCAACGCTTTTTATTACGATATCAAGAAAACTTACGGTGATATTAAAAAATTAACTTTGATATTAAGAAAACATGCAAATAGTAACCGTGATATTAACAATTTTACTTAAAAGTTACTTTGATATTAGAAAAACTTAATATCAACGCTAGTTTAGAAACTCATCACAAATTTTAGTGAAACCATCGCTAGCCTTAGGTAGTAGTGATATTAAGAAAGCTTGATAATTACGGTGATATTAACAAAATTCATAATATCATTGTACCTTTTAACTATGAAAATAATTTTTTTTCTCAATTTCTTTTCGTGATTCTTAATAAATTGTCGTCCTCTTTCTTTTTAATTTTTCAGATTTTTTGAATTATTTTTTTTGAATGTTACCGTGATATTATCCGCACCATCCCTACTTAAAATGTAATCCGCACCGATCCTTCCCTATATATATATATATATATATATATATATATATATATATATATATATATATATATATATATATATATATATATATATATATATATATATAGCTAGCTCAATGCAAAACCAATTTTTGTACGTAACCTACAGAACCAACCTATTTACTCCTAATAATGCATAATGTATATCATATTAATGCAAGATGTAATGTTTTAAATATCCACCAATTATTTTAAGGAAAAATAAATAAATCAAGGGTATTTGAGGTATTTTGTATCCACCCCTAAATAAAAGCTAGTAACCGTAAAATTAGGTCAACCTCATCAGCCTTTTTCTTATCAACATCCCAGATCCACCATTTTACTCGATCCAAAAAACATCCCAGATCCACCATTGTATCCACCTCTCTCCTTCACTTACCCAAAAAAACATTCATCAGTTCACAATCCACCATTGTACTCGATCCCAAACTTATCAACATCCCAGATCCACCTTTTTCTTATATATATATGTAAATGCAAATATGCAATTCATTTACCAACCTGTTTATGTTTTATCATATCATACACAATCATCTGCACATATACATACGTACGTATGCTCTTTTGTTCTCAAGTTATTTAGCATTCTCATTTGAAATTTTCCTACACATGTACAATGTGTGTATGTGTAGCTAACTGGATGGAGACACTCAGTTTTACGTAACTATGTATTTATTAGCTCAATTGTGTTCAGTTTTATCTTTTCTTTTTAGAACATGCCATTTTAACTGGTTTCTTTCTTTATATTTGCAGCCATCACCAACACCTCCATCACCAATGTCACCATCACCACCAGTCCACCACCACCCCACCACCGTCTCACGACCACCGTCACCGTCACCATCACCTTCACCGCCTTCATCACCACCTCCACCGTTGCCGCCACCACAACCACCGACCATTAATTATGCTATTTAATTTGTTGGGAAATGGTAGCAAGAAATGGCCACTCAATGTGGTCATATGTATTGTGACGACTGCATATCAGCAGCACTTGCTAAAAGAAACAAGTGCCCAATATGTAAGCAAGATGCCACATACCGAGACCTCATCAGGATCTATCTCGACGTTTGATGCTTGATAGGTTTTTATACCTAATCTTTTTTTTTTCTTCTATGATAGTAGTAGTGATGGGCCTTTCATATATGAGGAACCACTATAACCAACAGTCCGTTCTATTGAGATCTATTTTTCTGTTTTATTAAACTGCAAATATGTTACTGCTAATTTGTCAGCATAATTACTAAAGCTGAACCATATGAATCAAATATATGTTGTGAAAGGTTCTATAAAAATTGGGTTCAGAAGGGTCAACCTTGAAGATTCAGCCCATGAAAAATTACAACGATGCTACTGCTACCCACAGCCGATGAAAAATTACAACGATACAAATACATATTTTCGCGTATCATGTCTCATTGAAAAACAAAGAAATGCAAGACTTCTTGTGAGGTCATTGTGAATAAAGCAAGCATTCATGTCATACATGTTTTTCTATATCATCAGATACAAAAGGTGATGTCATTAGTCTTCACTGCTATTCTTCAATTTTGAAAAAAAAAAGATTTGATGGTGGTGGTCGTGTGGTGGTAGAGGGTGGTGGTGCTGGTCGTGCGGTGGTAGAGAGTGATGGTGGTGGGACATTAATTGCAAATTTAAAAAAAGTAATTGTGGGATGAAGAGGAGGGTAATTAGTCATTTCACATGACCAATAAGGAAGAAACTAACGATCGTTAGCAAAAAACATGAGTAACGCTAATTTCTAGCAAAAATAGCAAAGTTTAGGAACATAATTTGCAATTTACTCAAAATTAAATGTACCATCATAAAGTGCTAAAATTATTAGCTTACAAGAAACAAATAAATATTATTGTTTATTTTTGTTTTGACGAAGATATTATTCTTTCAAATACTTCTATAAAAATACTCAATTTTCGAAAACTTTTGCAACTACAAAAGTCAACTAAAAAATTCTACCCAACACCTACTCACTCACTCGCTAATATATATCTTCTTATTCTTGTTTGACTCTCACTCTCAAATTTCGTCACTTGCTTTTCTTTTTTCTCACAGCAAACAAAGGTCTTTCTACGCCCAAATTTGTTTTACTTCTTGCGAGTATCTGTTTGTTGTTGATTTTAATTTCTATAGTATCAACCGTACTTGTTATTGCTACTTGTTTCTAGTAAATTTATTAAATCTATATCTGTATGCTAATCATCCATTTTTGTTAGGTTTTGAAACGCTAATTTTAGTTTTTTATATAATAGCAGTACCTTGAAATAAAATTTCCGGCGAACCATGTTTTTAACTTATTATTTTTTCTTGACAATAAATTTACAAATATCAAAAATTTTATGTCACATATTTCAACTTTTTAATCAACGACAATGTCTTTCATTATACAATTGTGATAATAAATATTTTGTGAACAATATTTTTCCATTATTCAAAATGACTATTTGATTTATATAAAGTTAATCTTTGCACTGGGTGTTAAAAAAAATATGTGAAACCCAAACCGAGTCGACCCCCTCAACCGAAATCACAAAAAACGATTACCAAGAAACCAAAACGGAACCGGAAAAACCCTCTTATCACTGTTCATTTTTGGATTTTATTTTCAAATAACCAAAGTTACCCAAATCAAACCGTGTTTAATATACATGTAGTTTTTGACAAAATATTCATAAAAGTATACAAGCATTCACTATATTTATTCATGTTTAATATATTTTCTTATATGTCTTAATTGATTTAGATGTTCTGTTTGTTGTGGTTAGTTGGATTGTACCATAAGCTTTATTAGTTGTAATGCTCAATGTATATGAAATATCTTAGTATATTAAATGGAGGAAATATCATCCTTCAATTAGATGTAGTATATATATAGATATAGATAAAGATAAAGATATGTGTAATATGTATAAACTCAAAAATATTATCACTTGTGAATTCACGTCTTTGCATCATGTGCCTTTATTCCAATTGTCTCGATATTTATAAAAGGCTATCTTTTTTGCTTTTGTGGTTAACTTTATCAAAAAATACTACAAAAGTTATTTAAATTGGTTCTCGAAGCACTCTTACGATTTAATAATATTTTGGAACTTAGTAATCTAGTATGTGTTTTAAAATTCTATTGATTTATATGTACATTTTTACTTAGGGTGTGCTTGGTATGTAAGTATGGGTATGAGTCTATGGATTTGAAAGTCATAAAAGATGCTTGGTATTAGTAGATATGAGTATAAATCTATGGAGAAACCTTTAAAAAGTGAGTATATCCACAAACCACTCTATTTTGAGAAGTATGTGTAAACCTTTCAAAATTTCATTTATAATATCATAAATATTAAGGGGCCCACCAACATCTCATCTTAATTTGTAAATCAACTCATTTAGGGTCCACCAATTTATTGTTTTTTATTTTATAAATTTTAATATTCAAACCCAACATATATAACAAATACTCCAACACTTTTAAGATAATTATACTCATTTCTATTACCCTTTATTCATAAACCTATACCTATAGTGATTCCATGAAGCATACCAAACGCACCCTTAATAACTATACTAATTCAAAAAATCAAATTAAATAAAGCATATAAATTTTGTGAAAGATAAATTAGTAAAATCTATGTAGTGTGTACATTATGCATTAACAATTTTAATGCTTAGAAACGCATTTATGACATCTTAAAAAAATAGGAGAGAGAGTGTTAAATACGTTATATGTAACTAGCAGGCACCATGACGCGCGCATGCATGCACTCGCGACTAAATTTTTCGGTGAACAAATGTTATTTTATTTTGGACTGTTGGATTTCAGATTTATGTTTTGGAAGCTTAATTAGATTGTACATTGTGGTTAAATAGTTGTATATTTTGGCGAATGGGTGTTTTTAATAGTGTATTAATTGTATATGTTGAATAGTATTTTTTTAGTTTTATTTGTGCTTTAAATACTTGTAAATTATGTTTATTTACTTGCATTTGCCCAAAAATCTATTTTTAGTTTATTCATGTATGTAAGCTTAATTATATTGTACTTTGGGGGTTAAAAAGTTGTATTTTTAGATGAAGGGGTGTTTTTAATAGTGTATTAATTGTATTATATGAGTAGTGTGTTTTTAGTTTTATGTGTGCTTTAGATACTTGTAAATAATGCTTATAAGGTAGTATTTGCTTAAAATTGTATTTATGATTGTCTTAAAATAATAAATAGGAGGGAAGTGTCTTCCTCCATTATAAGTTGTATAGATATAGATATAAATATAAATATGTGCAATATGTATAAAGTCAGATAAATTATCACTTTTTAATTCACATTGTTGCATAATTTGTGTTGAAATTTTTTTTTCCGATTTTTATAAATTACCTTTTTTGCTTTTGTGGTTAATTTTACCAGATAAAAATTCAGAAAGTTATTTAGATTAGTTCTCGAGGCACTCTTACAATTAATAATAGTTTTAAAACTTTGTAGTCTGGTATGCATTTAAATTTTTATTGATGTTTATGCGCATTTTTGCATTAAAAACTATACCAATTAAAAACTTTATGATAAATGAAGTATTAAAAGATTGTGGAAGAGAAATTAGTAAAAGCCATCTAGTGTACATTATGCATTAACATTTGAATGTTTAACAAACACATTAATGACATCTTAGTAAAAGCCATCTAGTGTACATTATGCTAAATTTAATATATATAGTATAGATATAAATATAAATATTTGTAATATGTATAAAATCAGATAAATTATCACTTGTGAATTTATATTTTCCATCATTTGCCTTAAAAACATTGTCTCGTTATTATAAAAGACAGTTGTTTCTACTTTTGTGGTCAATTTTATCAAAACAAACTTCGAAAGTTATTTAGATTAGTTCTCGAGACACTCTTACGGTTCTATAATATTTTTGAAACTTTGTATCTAGTATGCATTTTAAAATATTATTGATTTATATGCGCATTTTTGGCATTAAAAACTATACTAATTGCAAAACAATTAAGTATTAAAATGTTGTGGAAGATAAAGTAGTAAAAGCAATGTAGTCCTTGTGGCCACAAATGTTCACTTGCGCCGACTCCGGCTATCCAAAAGTCGCAATGTCTAGTCGGAAATCCATGTAACCCCCAAAAAAGCTATGTAGTATATACATTATGCATTAACAATTGTAAAGCTTAAAAAATATATTAAAGATATCTTTAAAAAATTTAGAAAAGAGGGTGCTAAATGCGTTACATGTAATATAGATAAAAAAAAATGAAAAATTAAAATAAAAGAAAATAATAAATCTTGTTTTCATCCTTAATCGATTTTATATTTATGGTGTTTTCCTTATCAGATGCGCTAATTGTATTTCGACGTCCCATAAGCTATATACACATAAGCTACTTTAAATACGTTGCGTTAGTGGTGGTGTAAAACTCATTAGAAATCTGATAATTACATAATAAAATGATTGGATGCTGTTAGTTTTCATTTATTTGTGTATAATCTCGCCTAACGTGTTCCGATATGAATTTTCACTAACAACGTCTGTCAAGGAGTGCAAATCTATACTAATTAGTGTTGATGCAGTTGTTGTATTGTTGTAGATTCCGTGTATCAATTGGTAGCTAACTAATAATCAATTGCTTCTTTTAATAAGAATCTTAATGTTTATGAACGAAACTCTATTTTCTTGCATTTTGTAAAGGTAACTGATCATGTATGGTCACTAGCTAGTAAAAGTATGAATGTATGTATGTTTGTTTAAATTGTATTATTAATGTGTTATATGTATGTAAAATACTTTACAGATTCGAAAACTTACTGAGTACATATCTACCGAGCTCTAGTAGTACTGCTCTTCAAGTGCAGGTTTAGCATTTTAAGTACCTTTTTTACTTATTTAATGTTACTTTTCTGTAATTTATATTCTTTTGTATAGATGACTTCTTGGTTTGATAACGGTTTATGTGAGAATTGGTCATTGTTATAATTAATAATTGATGGCTATGATTTGGAAGGGGGCCGTCGAAGATTAAACTCAAATGACTTCATTAGTCAAATGCCAAATGAGATTCTTGTTATAATACTTTCTCTATTGTCTATTAAAGAGGTGGCAGTAACCAGCATTCTCTCCTGTAGATGGAGGTTCGTGTGGTGTAATGTAACCCGATTGAAATTTGATAGCACTCAAATTTTAAATATGGTGGAACCGGATGAAAAAGTGTATGTTTTAGAGCGGTTTAAATACATTAATCAGGTGAACAGTGTCATTCGAAGCTACAAACACCCATGTGTCCAAGACTTCAAAATTCGTTTCAGTTTGCACCAATCAACATATGGAGATAGCGTCTTCAAAAAAACTTGTATTGAAGACAGTTTACGTGAAGGAATCAGTTCTTCATGAATTCTTAACAAATTGTCCACATCTTGAGACAATAGTAATCCATGAGCCGCTATACTTGAGTCATATTCAGACAGGGCGATCTCTTAGCCTAAAGCACTTTGAAATAGTGTCACATTCTTGTGTTCAAAGCATCTATTTAACAGATTTTGATCTTGTATCATTCACCTACAAAGGTTGCTCTGTTGATCTATATATGTCTCATCTTCCTAAACTCAAGGAAGTCAAGTTGTATCAAGAATGGGGGAGGTCAATGTCATATCATAATTTGTTCCACCAGATATCATCTTATGCTCTATCCCTAGAGGCTCTTTCCTTCTATATGCATCCCATGGTTAGTTGTTCACTTCTAATGTCTTTATACTCTTAAGAAAAGATTGTACGTATGATATTTAATTTTATTTTATAGGAATATATAAAACTTGATTCCATTCCTGAGCTACCAAATGTCAAGAAATTGAGGCTGGAGATCGGTGGTAGTAAAAGTAAATGTCTTCAAGAGTTGGCTTTGATATTGAATGCATGTCCAAATTTGGAGACTCTTACAATAGTGGTAATATGCTCTGTCCAATTCTCGCCTTCGTATAACCACAATATTTGTTGGGTACTCTTCACAGGTCTAACGTCAAGCCATCTTCGTTGCATTATTGCTTTATAATTGACCATGGTGTGCGTATGAAATTGAGAGACAAAGTATGCGAATTGTATAAACACAAAGATATGAAATACGAAATAACGAAGACTTGTAAACTTGAATTGTTGTTGTACAAATAACTTAGACTCGATCCTATTTAAACCATGTGAAACGACAAAATCACAAGTTGTGAAACGTTGTGATTTTTCAGAGGGTTGACCCTTTCTAACTGCCCTCTAACGGGCTTTAACTAACATAACTACCAACTTAAGGGGGTGTTTGGATCAAAGCTTGACCCAACCCATGTCCTTCCCCTTTTTGACCCATGAACATAAAACGTAAATAAAACAATGTACTTTTAACATACAAACATTAACGAGAGGTTTACATCTCCCCCCTAATTTTGTAATGTTAAAACGTCGAGCCTTCCTTGGTCTTTTCTTCCTTCACGTGATGACGACAAAGTCATCACCATTTGATGTGTTTTCCTTGCTACTTTCACTTGTGGTGCCTTCCATGTCGCTTTATTTCTTGACTTCCTCATGAGCGTACTTGCACTTTTTCCTTGGACTTTCTCCTCGTGCTTCCCCTACATCAACGCTTGTCATTGCATCGCCAAATGGTACCTCTTGACCGACCAATTCAACCTTGGCGTTCCATGCCCCGATCTCCGCGCCTCTTCGTAGTAAACCTTGACTAGTGCTATGTATTCCCTATAGCACTCATCATGCCCATTCTCCCGAGCCAATCCCAAAAGTATTGCGACATCACTCCACATATTGTTAAATGACACATTCATGTATCCTGCCATGTCATCCACAAACTTATATAACGCTAGCAAATCTATTTTGATTACCCCTACAACCGGTGGTAACGTCCCCAACACATCTTGCCCCATATATCCAAGATAAAAGCACTCCAACAATTCAACAAATTTCTTTCCCATAATCTCCCAATTCTTAAACACTAGTTTGTCAATTTTAAGTAAATCTAAAAAGGACAAAAAGCGTGGGAAAGTATTTACCTTTAAGTGATATAGCGTTCCATTAAGACTAAGATATTCGTCATCAACGTAGTCTTGGCTATCATCCTTGTCCATCTCCAACTCTTCCATTCCCTTAATCAAAGAACATTCTTCACTAGGGTCGATTGACTTATAATAATCTTCCGTAAACTGTTGGTGATCCTTAACCATCCTTTCATCACCCATATCCATGGTACCTTCATCCTTGTCAAACATATACCTTATTTGACACATACCATTGCCATAAGTCAATATGAACCCTTGGTCTTCAAGTTGGTTGATGCTTAACACATTCATTGTGATTTCTGGCGTGTAAAGCACGTTAGGAATCACAACACTTTCTTCTTTGTTATCAACAATTGCCTCTCCGACACCATAGGAGACAATAAACTTCCTTTCCTTCTCCTCTTTCCCCACCAACTTAAAACGATTGATCATACGATTGAACAAGGTCCTTGTAGGACTCATATGTTTGGCATGGGTTTTGCTAACGTACCATATGTTATTCCAGTTTCCCTGGTCGGTCCCCTCTACCATGAAATCAGTCTCGACATGGACTTTTTCTGTTGGCCAATTGAGTGCTTCTTGAATGCTTGGCATATTCTCCATTGTTTGATCTTGATCGTTTGCTTTTTTGTTGGTGCAATTCTAGTAAAATTGTCCCTTTACTTTGCACATGAAACAGCGTGACCTTCTTTCTTTTCTGGAAGTCGTGGGGTGTATTCCTGATTTATTGGATGGCGGTTGTGAAAGTGGATAACGGTTTGAATTTTTAACCATTTGAGACTTTGAGACATTATAGGATACAACTTCTTAAAGTTTATCCCATAATAACTGTTTTCCCTCATTAGATAACCGCTTTTTGCTTCCCATTTGGAACCGCTTGAAACTATATCCCTTTGTAGAAACTTCCTATTTAACGCCACTCTTGCATTCTTTCTAGATGGCTCGCTCCGGATTCGAACATGGGCTCGTACCGATGTTGGTACTCTTCACAGTGTCTAACGTCAAGCCATCTTCGTTGCATTATTGCTTTTTAATTGACCATGGTGTGCGTATGAAATTGAGAGACAAAGTATGCGAATTGTATAAACACAAAGATATGAAATACGAAATAACAAAGACTTGTAAACTTGAATTGTTGTTGTACAAATAACTTAGACTCGATCCTATTTAAACCATGTGAAACGACACAATCACAAGTTGTGAAACGTTGTGATGTTTCAGAGGGTTAACCGTTTCTAACTTCCCTCTAACGGGCTTTAACTAACATAACTACCAACTTAAGGGGGTGTTTGGATCAAAGCTTGGCCCAACCCATGTCCTTCCCCTTTTTGACCCATTAACATAAAACGTAAATAAGACAATGTACTTTTAACATACAAACATTAACGAGAGGTTTACAATATCTTATATAAAATTTACCAAATACATGTTTTTTTTCTTTATTTTCTTTATTTTTTATTTTTTGTTATTAATATTTTTTTCTTGCAGCCATTTTGAACTTCACCGATCATAAATAAGAAGAAAGCAAGGGATCTTACTAATGCTCATCAACGCCTCAAATTTGTTGAAATCTTGGGCTATTATGGTCGAAATTGTGACTTTGAACTTTCTGCATATCTCATACACACTTGTGTTGCACTCAAGAAACTTGTGATTGATACTTGCTGGACGAGTCAACGTATTCTTCTCATAACTGTTAATAACTACTTGAAGAACAGAGAAGCTGTTGTATCTTCTGCTAAGAGCAAGCTCGAATCAATCTTGCCTAGTGGTTCAGAGCTGTGCATGCTCTAATTTTCCTTTCAACGTTTTAGTAACGTTTTGATGGTTTTGCGGTTGATAGTGTTGACTAGACAGCGGTATCGTAAAAAACATTACTGTTCTGCAGCTCTTTTGTTTTTGTTTGTCGTTATTGATTTTGACTTTTAAACATCTGCACCCGTAATTGTAAGTGATGGCTTGTTGTTTTAAGTGACAAATTTTCTATTGTTTACTATATTGTTGTTACTAGTTCTGTTCACAACGCTTTAGTAATGTTTTTGATGGTTGATAATGTGATTTCAGTTAGATTGGGGTACTGACCATAGGTTATTTGTTTTTCTTCTTGTTTCATCATCATTTGGCTATTTTGTGTTAGTATTTGCTTATTGTTAGTTACGAGTGTTTGGATCAACAATGGTGTTTATGCTTTTGTAATTATAATAGGGTGAAATAAAACTTGTAGGGTACATGCGCGTTACAGCGGCGGGTAGGGGTGTTATTCGGGTTGACCCGGTCGGGTAGCCTAAAATAAATGTTAACAACATTAAAAGTCAAAGTCGCCCGTGCCCGTTCGGGCTCGAACCCGTTTGGCCCATACCCGTTCGGGCTCTAGCCCGTTACCATTCGGGCTTGAATGTTTGTATAATGTCATTTATTATTTGTATTAGTCATATATAATGCATGAATTATGTTTAAGTTGATTGTACAATATACTTGATAATTTGTATTTCTTATGTAAAAAGTATTTTAATAACTGCATTAATTATATTTAGGGTGTAGGCCGAATATACGTAACAAACTTTCTCGAATTTACCGATATACGTAACATACTTATTTTATTGTCAACATACGTAATATAATTTTAAATACTTACCAATGTGCGTAATATTGTCATACTACCACTTATAAAAGTTACAGTTTTGATCCTTGTCGTTTGCATTGACTTCCACTGTTAGTCCCTTGACATTTTTTCACTTAGAAAAGTTATAGTAATGGTCCCTTGACTTCTTCATTGACTTTTACCGTAGTCCCTTGACATTTTTCACCTAATATATGTATATTTTGTCCGTTTTATCTAATTTTGTAAATTTTTATACGTTTTCATCCGTTTTTATACGCTTTCATCCGTTTCTCTTACGTTTTTATCCGTTTTATATGTCTTTTCATGTCTTATACGTTTTCATATGTTTTTATCCGTTTTTATACGTTTTTGTCTGTTTTATACTTTTTTGTCCGTTTTTATACATTTTTGTCAGTTTTTATACGTTTTCGTCTGTTTTCTTACGTTTTTGTCCGTTTTTATATGTTTACGTCCATTTTTATACACTTTCGTCTGTTGTTATATATAAATTTAAATAGACAAAAATGTATAAATCAGATAAAAACATAAAAAGTAAATAAAAGTAGATAAAACGCAAGAAAAACGGGCGTAAACGTATCAAAATAGACGAAAACGTATAAAATGGACAAAAAAACATAAATACGGATGAAAATGTACAAAAACAGATGAAAATAGATAGAGACGGATAAAAACGTATGAAAAATAATAAAAACGGAGGAAAGCGTATAAATAGTTGAAAACAAAAAAGACGGATAAAAACGTGGGAAAACGTAAGAAAAACGGACGAAAGCGTAAAAAAATAGATGAAATCGCATAAAAACGGACAAAAACGTATATAAACAGACAAAATTGCATAATAACGACTAAAAACGGATAAAACGTATGAAAACATATAAAAATGGACGAAAACATAAAAAACGGACGAAAACGCACAAAAATGGACAAAAACGTAAGAAAAATGGACGAAAGCGTATCAAAACGGATGAAAATGCATAAAAACGGACAAAAACGACTATATAAACGGATGAAAACATATAAAAACGTACGAAAATGGACAAAAACGTATAAACACAAATAAAAACATAAGAAAACCGGACGAAAGCGTATAAAACGGATTAAAACGTATGAAACCGGTCGAAAGCGTATTAAAACGGATGAAAATGGACAAAAACGTATAAAATGAATTAAAACGTATGTAAACGTATAAAAACGGATAAAACGTATGAAAACGTATAAAAATGGACGAGATGCAAAAGTGTAACGATAAAAGTCAATGAAAAAGTCAAGGGACCATTACTGTAAGTTTTCTAAGTGAAAAAATGTCAAGGGACTAACGGTGAAAAGTCAACGCAAACGACAAGGATCAAAACTGTAACTTTTATAAATGGTAGTATGACAATATTACGTACATTGGTAAGTATTTAAAAGTATAATCTACGTATGTTGACAATAAAATAAGTATGTTACGTATATCGGTAAATTTGAGAAAGTTTGTTACGTATATTCGGCCTTCACCCTTATATTTATTGACCAGTTAATTAATTGACTACATTATAAACATTGACAATATTAATAGCATTAAAGTAGTTGTACTTTTAGCTTAAGAACTTGTAATGCTGAAGCTATTGAATCTTACTATAATAAGTAATGCTAAATTTTAAGTATTTCTGTATTAAAAAAAGTTTTTGTGCAGTATAAGATAGTATGATAGTTGCTTTTTCAGCTATTTACTTTGTGTGACTCAAAGTAGGTAATCATCCAATTTGATTAGGAAATATCAAGTCATACTTTTCTCCTATAGGAGTGTGAACGTAGCTTGACGACTTTATGAAATTGCTAACATCTTTGAATATGTTATTGTCAAATATTCATATGTGTTTGTTGCTTAAAAAAGGTAGAAGGTTAAATTCGAAAAAAAATTAAGGTGTTATTGGGTTTTAGAAATAAGCTCATCAAATGTCAAATGATTTAGTGTTCCCGTTTAGTTAATTACAAAGATATAACTAAGTTAACTAATCAACTTTCATGCCTTAATAACGTAATTTTAAACTTTAAACAAGATATATAAACGAGTAAGTAAATACACATATATTGTCAACGTTTAAATTCTTATTAGAAGTGAATCAAAGAATTAACTTAAGATTGTTTGCGGAAGAGCAATCTAGGTTGAATGACAATATTTGATGATCTCTTACTAAACTTAAACATAAACGAAAGTTAATCTTTAAATAAAAACTATGCTTAACCAACCGAATCTTAAAAACTGTGTTTAAGTAAAAACTATGCTTAAACATAAACTATGTTTACGTAAATACTCAGGGATTTACAGTTCTATTTGGATGAAATAAATGCTCTTTTGAAAGTGTATCACTTTAATTGCAAGAGATGACCATTTACTCCTTTACAACATTCCCTTTTATAGGCAAGGATCAAGCTGGATACACGTGGTTTAATAGCGACGTATCAAGCATTTAACTGTGTAATACACATACATTAAATGCTTTCATTCTTGGAATATGTTCAACCATACTTTAAGGAACAGTGGTGACAAATGTTTGTCATTTTTTTACCAACTTTAGTACTATCTTGAGTTTATAGTAAGCGCTTTACACTTGTCTTCCAAAGAAATTTCTCACCTTTATTTTAGTGAGTTGGATACTTTACTTAACTATCTAAGTTTCAGGATGTCTTGGATTTGTTGAGGAAATCTTCAGGAAGACAGTGATCTATTGTCATCACTTACTGACTTCATCATCATCTTCTTGGTTCAGTACCTCACTCACTGAGTTCCGCCCCCTCAGTAAGTGTAAAGTTTTTCTTTAGACTTTAAAGATGACTCCTTCAGAGACTTTGTTTACGCTTAGAAAATTTCTATTCAAATCATAGATGAAGATCAGTGGGCACTGAATTAGCCCAACAATCTCCCCATATTTTAATATAAATATAGCCTAAGTATTTTCTAGTAAAGCATATACTTATAAATGATGCAAAGGATTTCATTTATTATGCACCTATTACATAATAAACAACAAAAGATAAAAATTACATAAGACCCTAACTAGTTTTGTTTTTCAGGAAGTCCCATCATTTCCAGATTTACTTTCTTTGAAATGAGGATGTGCTTGTCCTCTCTCTTTTCAATTTTCTGATCCAACAGTTGTACCATTCTTAGAGCTTAAAGGGTCTTTTCTGATAATTCAACAATCTTGTAAAGGAAAAGGGTTGAGGTGTCTACGAGCTCAAAGACTCTCTGAATGTGGGATCATCAAATACATTGGTAAAGAAGATACCGTGTTTAAGAGATCCGGTTACTTGGTTCTCCTTGAACGAAACTCCTTCTGGATGGGTTCTTTTGCAGTGGAGGCCAACAATGTATTGTTCAGGTTACAGTTCCACGGTTCTTTTCCTTTTCTTCTAAAGAAAAAGGATTTTGGTAGGATCTTGAAGACTTAGAGGCTTTCTCATATCAATGCCCAGAATCCTTTCTTGTTCACTAATTTTATCAAATCTTTTAACAAGAAATTTGACTAATTCAACAGCATTTGTCTCCTTTTGTTCTTCTTCAGTATGGAAGCATCATTTCCCATACCTTAACACCAAATAATCTCCATTTGAATTCAGTGATAAGTTCAAAGTTGGTTTTGTCATTGTTCTTGATGATGCTTGCACTTATTGATTTGGCGTTGGTAATGATTTTGATATCAGTGATTGGTTGAGGCTTCCTAAGATACTCCATCTTTGTTTTGTAATATTCCAAGAGCTTTATACTTTTCTTAGTCTTGGTATTTTGGTTTTCTTTAGCAGCATTCAGTTTATGAATCTGAAGTTATTTGAATTCCTTGGATGTTGTGACAACTCACATTTTGTAGGTTAATATTTAACCTTAAACTTAAAATATTTTACTTTGAACACTTGAATACTTGCTTTAACGTATAATCGTTAGGTTAACCAACGTGCAATAAAAAACAACATTGAACGACAACCGTCACTAGACTAAGTTTAGTGTACATCGAATAAGTACCTTATCACTCTCATAAGTATATTTTATAAGTCATTTGCATTTGGTTTATAAACTTCACAAAAATCGTCTAAAACTTGCATTATCTTTTTTTTTATTTATTTTTTTATTTTTTATTGTCGTACCTTTGCCGTATCAAAGAATATGGATTTCGATTTTTCCGCTCACCGCACTGCTTCATCCCCGCACTTCGATGCCGCACTCCATCCCAAAGGCTACATATTATTGTTGTACCTTTGCCGCATCGTATCTTGGATTGATTTTTCCGCTCATCGCACCAGTATCGTCCCGTGCGGATGCCGCACTCCATCCCGCTACATAGGTGGTCATCACGATAGTGGTTGCTTCACACAAAGTAAGCAGGATCTACTTGGATAGGGAAATTTCTATCAATTTTGTGTATGCAAAGTATTTTGAACAATCGCCTGAAAGCATCAGGAACAAAATGTGTCCACCAAAAACTGATCTTGTCGGTTTCCTATCAGAGAAGTATTTGCCCAGCGGCACAATCCAACTCGAAACAAATATGTGAACATACCTATTGGGTAAAATAGTAGTCATGGACTCATGTTCTCGATTTGAACTCTCAGTACAATATTTTCTTGGAAGGAAAACAATGCAACATCTATGTGCAAAAGTATCAACAATTCAATCTCAAATTCAATTTACAACAAGATCAGGCATGTCACTAGTCAAGAGTGATCCTCCAGGAAAGGGCAACGGAGTAACAACAAGAGACAAAAGTATGGGAAGTGGAAAAGCTAAAGAAATAGCACTTGAGGGATATGGAGAAGTGATGAGCAAATACATGTATGTAATAAGCATAAACAGGCATCTCCCACATCAAGTAAAATACCAACTTATTTAGTTATTTGCTATAAGTCTCGATGTTATCATTGGAGCACCAGTCGGCATGTGTAACACCCCCAATTTCATGATTTGCAGCGGAATTCAAACTGGGTGTTACTTCATGGCACAACAGTCGTAACAATAGAAAACGAACTCTAATGGAGTCATTTTAAAAAGGATTTATCATTCAAATTATTTAAATATATCAGAGTTTACAAAATAGGTCCCAGTTGGTTCCACTGTTTACAAAAAGCATCAATATAAAGTCTTTTGATGTCGTGTGAATGATAAAATATTTGTAGCCTTCTTGATCTAGTCCTTGCTCTTTCGTGCCAGCTTCCGACATTATAGCCCTGAAATACATGCTTAAAACTGTTAACACAAAGGTTGAGTGAAAATCATAGAGTTTGTTTGATGGTTGAACACATTATGTTTGTAGTGTGAGTTAATTAGACTCGCACCAATGGTTTGAAAACAAAACAGTAATTATTGTTTGGTACGGCTGCCTCAAGTATATGATACTTGAGCCCGCTTTTGTTTGTCACCAAGCTCATGAAACCAAGGCGTTAACGTGTTCCAATATTAATTAGAGAACTGTTGGTACTTGCCCTAATAGGTAAAATTGCCGTTTTACCTAATGTTACTCAAATATAGTCGTTTGTTTGCCTACCCGGTCAACACAAACGGGATTCGTCAATCCCAATAGATCTATCCACAATATTCGTGCTCACTTTCTCTAGTGATTAATGGTTCATGATTTAGGGACTTATGTTTGGCAAATGATGGTTACTTAGTGACAATATGACAATCAGATAAACATACAATTTGAAAGCAATGTGTTCGATTTAAAATAAAGCATGTATCTCCCCCAAGAGTTTGTAAAACAATTAAGTAATAGAAAGTGGGGCTATGAACTCACCTTTGAGTAAATGATATCAAATGTATAATGAGAATGATAGATATTCCGTGAGAACTTCTACGAGCAACCTAGAATAGGATGTTGCGACTTAGGTTTGAAATAATGATGCGAAAGAAATAACAAACCTATATACGTCTCTATGTTGATCATGATGTAGTACATGGTTTTTGTGTATGTCTTTTATAGAAATGGTCTAGTTGTGAAAACGTGTTTAGTTTATATATATCGTACTACCATTCGGGCCATCACAATTCAGAGGTCATGTAGTAAACGTTCGAGGAGCTAGGACACTTTAAATCATAAATCCAGCAACTCGTCGATACGTTTTACTCAAATGAAACCCCTCACATGAAGCTCCCTAGTTTTGTAGCACTTAGTAGATAAAACATAGGTTTTGAATGAAGATTTTTATATCATAAAGTTTATCATGTTTTAGTAAATATCTAGTTTTTACAAGTTCTCGTCGTTTCATAAATATGATCACCTTAGATAACGGTCTTGGGTAAATAAGCCTTGAGGCTTTAGCCATGGCCTTTCCGTGGCTTTGGTCTTGAGACTCAGCTTTAACCTTAGCCGTAGCCGTGTTCTAGGCTTATGGCCATTAGGCCTCTTGGTTTGCTTTTAGTTGTGACAAAAGTATAGTCGTGAAACTATATATAGGGAAGTTTCAGTTTTTGAAAGATAATGGCCTATTTAAGCGTTTTCATGGTCCGAGCTTCTTTACAATTGAAGGAAAACGTCGTTCCGGACAACTTCGTGTTTAACTTTTGATGATTCGGACCAAGTACCACTTTCAAAGCGGACAACCGCTAATGACTTGTGTTTAGGCGGTTTCGCTTTAGTTTTGCTAACTTCTTTTGGCCGTATCTTTTGACTCGTTTGTCCGTTTCAAGTGATTCAAGTTGCTATGTTTACCTTTTTATCTTGTCTACCATATTATGTAAGTTAAAAAGTCCATATGTGACTGGTTTTAATGGTCTCAAATGTGTAGAATATGACCAGTTTATTAGTTTGTTACTTTTACGACAATATGTGAATTAAAACATGTGATTGTGTATATGTACATCATGAATCAACATAGTAACTATATATATAGTATGAAATTGTTAAGATTATGAATAATAACGATGAGATGATGGTGGTGATTAGTTGCTTACAACTTTTGGCTTTCAATTAAGAAAGGAGTAACTAGTAAGGATCGGACTTTGATTGAACACCTAGAACCTTGGATTGAGCTAGCTTTCTACACCTTGGAAACCTTGCAGTCTTGAAGATTTGGTGATGAAGTACTAAGTGACTTAAGTGATCTAAACTCAAGAAGATCACTTAAACTTGCTAGAGATTTGATGTAGTAACTTACTACTTGAAACTTCTTTGCATAAACTTGGAGTTTATAGATCAAATTATGGAAGATATGAATGTTTTATGCTATGAATGTTTGAGGTTTCTTAGGATGTATTTCACTTGCTATTTATAGGAGGGTAAGTTTGGTTAACCATATATTGGGTTAAATGTTAACCATGGTTAAGTTAGGACACATGTAATGATCTAAATGAACCATGGTTAGGATTAAGCCACCAAGATGATGACTCCCCCCCTAAGGTCGGCCAAGTGAAGATAAGATGACTTAGGTGGATAGTTTTGGTATTATCTTGGTTACGGAGTGAGTTTTGGTCCCGTTAATCGCTAACTGTAAGCCGTTAAGTCACGAAACGTAAAACCGGGTATCGTAAAATACGAAACTTGTAGGAATGATGAAACTCATCATTATACTCCATCTAAAAATATAAAATGAGTGATAAGTCTTATTGGCAAAAACGCCTAAAGTCGAAATGCGGTCAAAAACGTAATTGTGACTTTATCATAAAAGAATGAAATTTCGGAAATGACCGTGAATTTATTTAGAGTAGACTAAAATTAGTCTATAAGTGATATGAGATGTCAAAATGTGGTTTTCAGTCATCGTGGATAACTTAACAGTTATACGTGAAGTTTAAAAGTTACGCGATTTAACCAAAAATGTAGAACGCATAAGCTTAATTTCTTTATGGTCAAAGGAGGAGGAAATATGTTTGACTTTTTCCAAAATCTAAAAGTTTCTAAACATCTTAGAAAATACCGTGCGAGAATGGTTAAGTCCGGGTCTCGTAGATTTGTTTAAAACGTAAGTTTAGTTTCGTGACGGCTCGTGGTTTATTTGGTAACATTTAAAGAGATCTTAAAAATTTTCTAATTAATTATGGGTGATCTAAAAATTAATATGATGTGAGGAAAATTGTCAGAGTTGATTTTCGTTATGCGCGGGATGTTAAAATGGTGTTTCGACCAAAATGAAACTTTAAGACGATGTTTTCTTAATAACTTTTACGAAAATGATCTAACGATTGTCAAACTCTCAGGTCATTACTAAAATAATTTATCTTACGAGAATGTGAAATAAAAATTTTACGTGATGAATAGTAAAAGTGAATAGTAACTTTTCAAAAATATGAAAACTAACCCGAAAAATGTAGATTGTTACAGCATGAATGACATACACAGCAACCAGGGAAAGGTATAATCTCAACATGCATCAAGATACAACATCCACTTAGATGGAGAAAGGAAACCTTCCCATGGAAAGGTTTCAATTCTCGAGTCAATGACTCAGTGCAAGAAAAACTCTCTCACTATGAAGCAAATTAAGTCAAAAAAGATGATAATGGCTGTTGATGCATGTACACAGACTGTTAGCCTGTATTGTTGTAACGGGCCCAAGCCCGTGTCTAGAATATTCTTAGTATCGCTATAAATATGTACAAAGTAATCAATTAGGATCAATCAATCAAATCAGTATTATTCTCCTAATTGTAATCTTACATGGTATCAGGCCTAATCGGTCCTCCCTCCAAACCTTAAACCTAAACTCTTCCACCGCCGCCTCCGGCCTCTGGCTACACGCCGGAGGTTCGGAGGGCTCCCTTTACACTTTAATAAATAAAATAAAATAAAATAAAACAATCTCTCTCTCAATCTAAAACCCCAGCTTACCAGTCGACGGATCTGTTGTTGCAGCCGATGGATCTGTAGTAGCCGGCGCCTGTGTTAGTCGTTGCCGCTGTTGTTATATCACTCCCACACCTCATTTATTTATCACATAAGCACAAACGCTACATCAAGATATGAGTATTTTTTATTTATGGGTTTAAGTTAATATGGGAAATGATATCAGGATATGACTTTATTTTGGTTTGTTTTGAATTATGAGTTATGGGGGAGACGAAGTGTTTGACTTTTCTCAAAGCAAGTGGAAGTTGTTTAAGAAGAAGCAAACTTCTTTTTCCCCGTATATGTTTAAAAAATAAATAAAATAAAAAAATGTGGATCTTTATGCTTTTTCTAGAGAAAAACACGCCCCGTTTGTTCGGAAGGTTTTTTGGGGGTTGAAGTTTTAGAACCAACTTTCGTTTTATCATCTTTTCGTTAGTGCACGAGTTTTTAATTTTATATGTTTTAGTTGTAGGGGATACTTTGGGTTATCCCATTTTAGTTGTAGGGGATACTTTGGGTTATCCCATTTTTAGTTATAGGGGATACTTTGGGTCATCCCATTTGGTCAGGATACTTTGGTTTATCCTGTTTGGTAAGGGATACTTTGGTTTATCCTGTGGTACGGATACTTTGGTTTATCCAGTTTATTGCATGCTGCTGAAGATGTGCTTCCGCTTGGTGTCGAGTGTCTTCATCAACAATTATTTATTTGCTTTAATTTAGTGGTTTTTAGTTTTTAATCTCCAGTCCGAGCTTTCGCGATTTCGCTGCTCGGACTGCAGGGGAGTGTTAGCCTGTATTGTTGTAACGGGCCCAAGCCCGTGTCTAGAATATTCTTAGTATTGCTATAAATATATACAATGTAATCAATTAGGATCAATCAATCAAATCAGTATTATTCTCCTAATTGTAATCTTACAGACACAAACATCATCAAATAAGACATAATGTGCTCCAAGAAGATTTACCCATCACTTATGGTAAACTTCTTGGGAAAGCAAGACATCAACATAAGCATTAACATCTATAAGAAAAGGTTCATGAAAACAATGAAGCTCAAAGACAAAAGCATGGAGCAGTCGTGGTGAGCAGGAAATGGTTAGAGACCATGCCTGACAACAGATGAAAACAGGGTCAACACTTTCTCTGGTGCAATGAATGTCAAACCTGAGGAAACATTCCTCTAGGGATTCACACACTTCTATCTTTAGTTTATTTAAATTTCCCTAAAGAGAGTGTTATCATTCAAGATTGTACTCGGGTGCTTAATGAAAATTTCCTTGTTCCTCCAAACTTATGTGTTTACGTTATGCTATATTTATTCTATTAGTCAATTAATTAGGTGTGAACAATCACGTCCTATTTACGGCATCCTCATAATTATTAACACAACAAGTAGTTAAGACATAAAAGGTTGTTCACAAGATAGTGGCAATAGATACATCAAGTGTCAATATGTATGTACCTGAGACAGTTAGACACAAAACAAACCCACAACTTGTAGTTCTAATTTATGCGAAAGGAGAAAATGTCATTATGATAAGTAACGGCCATGCATATTTACTTGATCACTAAATACACTAGCCCAAGCTCGGTAGTGATGAACTCCACAAAAAAATGCAAATATGGGTTACAAATTCTCAAAAAAAAAAATAACAAAAACAAGTGAATGTTTACTTAACTCGTATCCTCAGGAGAAACTTGAGGATACAAAAATACCAAGGGTTCAGAATCCTTTGACACATTAAACTTGAAGTCGCTTTTGATTCCAAAAGATGATGGAAGATTATTATTTTTAAATCTTCGATAAGTTTTGTTTGTCACGCAAAACATAAATTTTAAGTAACTTATATTTTCATACAATAAGCATAAGCTTCTCTTAATCTTGTGTGTCAAACAGCTTTCAAATATAAAAGTTGAGAATAAGAGAATGATTTATGTTTTGATGAGTTAGTTTGGATTCATTTTTTCCCACTTCGTTTAATGTTAGATAGTTTAAGACTTCTCATACATTATTTATTCTAATCCGTATTATTTTCTTGGTTATTATAATCTTTATTGTTTTCATTTAGTTTCCAAATAAGATTAAATATCTTGTTTACTATATTAGCATATAAATATAAGTCTCCGTAATTTTTTTATCAAAAATAATACTACTTTTTTTTTACTATGTTGCATTATGTTGGTATCCGTTATTTTCTTGTTCCATGGTTATTTCTCGTTGTCACTATTAATACACATATATTTACATACAATTCACTCGAGATCTTTTGTCCATGAAGTATTTGGACCGTGGCCCACGAACATACAACCTAGATAAGTTTTTGCTCACATTTTGTGAACCCTAAAGATGCGAGCATTTACAATTATGGCCGTTGGATCAATTTGATCATTTAATCTGAGATCCTTTTTACTATAAAAGGTTGATAAAGGCACACACAATTTCACAAAGTCTCAAATATGAAAAAGAGAACGGCGACAAGAAGAAATACCTTTCCAGATCCTCGTTTCGATAAGAAGATACCAAATTCAAATGAAACATCATGCGTTATCACTATCATTGTTCATAGTATTTTGATTGTTAGTGTCTTTTTTCAATTAATACAATCTATGGATCTTTACAAATTATCATATGAGGGTTTACTTTGTTGTAACATTTTTTTACTCAGATAAATCAAACATACGTTTTTCTTCGAGTAGTTTTGTTTAAAAAAAATCACAAAAACTTTATTTGTTAGTTTCTTTTTTAGATGACTTTTATTCACGATACTATCTTACATATGTTATTTTCTTATTCAGAGGGAGTTCATTGATCTAAAGGCTCTAGATCTGCTGTGTTTTCCTCTACGCTCTATCAATTTCACAGTGCAATATATTAGGTAATATATCTTTTTAATAATTGTTTTATATTAAACCATATATTAAATATAAGGGTGTTGTTAAAAAAAATACCCTTTTAAAAGTGACATTGAACCTTCTTTAGAGCAAGTCGTTGAAACAAACCCACACATCATAAAGAGATTCATCACGATGTTATATATAAACATATTAATCTATCTATCTATATCTAAATCTAAATCTATATAATATCTAGAACATATAAAATTATTTAATATGTAGTAAATCATTTACATCATATTAATCTACAAAATCGGGTATATAAAATATGTTTATATCATATTTGTTCAGCTACAATGTGTAAATTAAATTTTATTTCAATTTTTTTGGCCGAATAATCTAAATTTGTATACAATTAATATGCTTCAGTTAAAAGTGCAAGGTACTCTAAAGTAAGTTATGCTATGATACTTTGTATTCTCTTAAGAGGAACTAGTCATAAATTGATTTTAGAAAATATTTAGTAAGAATCTTAACTTTGAAACCAGTGTTTTTGGATTCAAATATAATATTTAATTGTCCACAAAAGCCATATTTTAGCAAGCATAATATTATCAATATAATGTCTAGAAAAGTTATATAAAAAATAGAAAATTAAAAAAACTTTATAACTTAATTATTTATAATGTTATAAAATACTCAACTTTTATAAACATATTAATTCTTATTGTAAAAACATACTTTTCATAACTAATTTGCTAAAAATTCTTACTTTTATATATATATAATCAAATTTTCAATTTTATCAATTTATAAATTATGTAATATAATCATACTTCTCTAGTCATCAAACATTCATGAAATGGAACTCAAAGTTTGTATATTATAATTCATAATTCAGTTAACATTCATTTTATATTGTCACATATGACTTACTTTCGTTTTATCGGTTTATATAATACATAATATAATTAAAGTTTTATAATCAATACTATTTACATTTATTGCATAAAACTCAAATTTTACATATTCTTATTTTGGTTGCATATGATTTATATTTTTTACCATTTATTATATTTTCATATATATATATATATATATATATATATATATATATATATATATTAATTAGTAATGTCAATATAAATTTTACATATTCTTTCTTTCATTTTTGGTCATGATATAAAATTTATAATATGGTTATATATTTATTGATTAGAAGGTCCTTTCAATTGCCTAGAATCCCTTACTCGAATGAAACTAATTCTTTTGGAATCATATTAAATATTTGACGATACATTCTGATAAAAATTGATGCTTACATATATTGCATGAAACTCAAGTTATATACATTATAAGTATTTATTATAATCATAGCTGTATAATCATTAAAATTACCTTCATTTAACGAAACTCAAAGATTGTATATTTAAATTTTTTGTTCTTTTAACATGGATTCTTAATTATATTGAGTGTGACTTAATTCATTTTTTTATCAATCTATAAATATACATTACATATAGAGTGTTGTAATAATTAATATTTATATCTATTACACAAAACTCTAGTTTTAGATATTCTTATTTTTGTTTCAGATGATTTAGTTTCTTTTTATGATTTATTAAAAATATAAAATACAATTATACTAATATAGTAATGCTTACATTTATGACTTAACCTTTATTTTATCAATTTTAAAAAATTATAATATCATTAAAGTTTTATAATCATTAGTACTTATATTTGTTGCTTGAAACTCAAATTTTATATATCATAGTTAACATACAAAGAATTGAGTAAGTGAATATATATTGAAAGACTTAACCTTGAAACCAATTTTATATATTTAATCATTTAAATTAAATTTTTATTTTTTCTTAAATGCTATTTCATAGCATGCCTAATATTATTAATACAATGTTTAGAATATTTTGAAAACTTAAAATACTTAATAACACTTAATAATTCAATTATTTTTAGTGTTACATGAGACTCAACTCTTATAGACATATTTAATATATATATATATTTGAAATAAAATTATTCATAAATTTTTTTACAATTAATGTATAAAATTAAAGTTCCATATTTATCCATCTAAATAATATTAATATAATCATTGCTCTATATTCATTGTAAATAACATTCATTGAATGAAACTAAAAGTTTGTATATTATAATTCATAATCGTTATGAGATTAATTCTTATTTTCATTGCGTATGACTTAATTTCTTTTTATCAGTTTATAAAACATATATAATATTGATAATTTTATTATTATTAATATATATGAATATTGCATGAAACACGAATGTTATATGTTCTTATTTGTTTTGCATGTGATTTAATTTCTTTTCATCAATTTATAAAATATATAATACAATTATAATAACATAATCATTAATAGTTACATTTGTAACTTATTTATTTTTTATTACTACCTTTGTCCTATAATTATTATCTAGTATTGACTTTTAAGGTTTTTATTTTGCAACTTTCATCTTAAATATTTTTATTTGTATTATATAATATTTAATGAAGATTACAACAATGAAAATACATTTAAAACTCAATCTATTCATATATTTGTATCAAATAAGATATAACACAAATAAAAATATTTAAAGTCAAAGTTGATAACTAAATACTTCAAAATTCAAAACTGGATAATAATTTTGAGACGGAGAGAGTAGTTTATAAAATATATAATATAATTATAGTTTTATGATCATTAAAAATAATATTTATTGCATTAAGCTCAAATTTTATAAATTATATTATAACATAATTATAACTTTATAATCATCAATACTAACATTTATTGGACGAACATTTAATTTTACATATTCCTTTTTTTTGTTATCATATTATTTAATTTCTTTTTATCATTTTAAAATATAAAACACAACTACAGTAATATAATCATTAATGCTTACAATTATGATGTAATTTCTTTTATAATACATATAATATTATTATATTTTTATAGTCATTAATATTTACATTTTTTTGCGTATGATTTAGTTTTTTTTTTATATTTTATAAGATATAATACAATTACTAGCCTGTGAGTAAATATATTTTCAAGAAATGTTATAAAAAAAATTATTACATTATAATATTAAAATATAACAGTGTTTCAAAAATCGGCCTAGGCGACCGATTAATTGCTAGGCGGGGATTAACCGCTCTGATTTTCACTAATCAGGCTTATTAATTGGTTTGGTCAAAAATCGGTCAACATACCGATTAATCGGATAAAAATTGGCCAAATCGTGCATAAATCGGCCAAATCGGAAAAAAATAGGATAAATCGGCCGGTTTGATTTCACATGACCAATAACGAAGAAAACTAACGATCGTTAGCGAAAAACGTAAGTAATGCTTTAGGGGAATTTCTCGCAAAAATAGCAAAGTTTAGAGACATAATTTGTAATTTAATCAAAATTAAATGTACCGTCATAAAGTGCTAAAGTTATTAGCTTACAAGAAACAAATAAATATTATTGTTTATTTTTGTTTTGAAGAAGATATTATTCTTTCAAATACTTTTATAAAAATACTCATTTTTTCAAAAAAAATTGCAACTACAAGAGTCAACTTAAAAATTCTACCCAACACCTACTCACTCACTCGCTAATATATATCTTCTTATTCTTGTCTGACTCTCACTCTCAAATTTTGTCACTTGCCTTTTTTTCTCACAGAAAACAAAGGTCTTTCTACTCCCAAATTTGTTTTACTTCTTGCGAGTATCTGTTTGTTGTTGATTTTAATTTCTATAGTATCAATCGTACTGGTTATTGCTACTTGTTTTAAGTAAATTTATTAAATATGTATCTGTATGCTAATCATCCATTTTTGTTAGGTTTTGAAATGGTAATTTCAGTTTTTTATATAATAGTAGGTCCTTTGAAATAAAATTTTTAACTTATTATTTTTTCTTGACAATAAATTTACAGATATCAAAAATTTTATGTTAAATATTTTAACTTTTTAATCAACGACAATGTCTTTCATTATACAATTATGATAATAAATATTTTGTGAGCAATATTTTTCCGTTATTCAAAATGACTATTTAATTTACATAAAGTTAATCTTTATACTAGGTGTTAAAAAAAATATGTAAAACACAAACCGAGTCGACCCGCTCAACCAAAATCGCAAAACACGATAACCAAGAAACTAAAACTGGAACCGGAAAAACCCTCTTATCACTGTTAATTTTTTGATTTTATTTTCAAATAACCAAGGTTACCCAAACCAAACCATGTTTAATATAAATGTAGATTTTGACAAAATATTCATAAAAGTGTACGATCATTCACTATATGTATTCAAGTTTAATATATTTTCTTATATGTCTTGATTGATTTAGATGTTCTGTTTGTTGTGGTTAGTTGGATTGTACCTTAAGCTTTATTAGTTGTAATGCTCAATATATATGAAATGTCTTAGTACATTAAATGGAGGAAATATCATCCTTCAATTAGATGTAGTATATATATATAGATATAGATAAAGATAAAGATAAAAACATGTGTAATATGTATAAACTCAAAAACATTATCACTTGTGAATTTACGTCTTTGCATCATTTGCCTTCATTCAATTGTCTGAATTTTTATAAAAGGCTGTCTTTTTGCTTTTGTGGTTAACTTTATCAAAAAAATACTACAAAACTTATTTAAATTGGTTCTCGAAGCACTCTTACGATTTAATAACATTTTTGGAACTTTGTAATCTAGTATGTGTTTTGAAATTATATTGATTTATATGTGCATTTTTACTTAGGGTGTGTTTGGTATGTAAGTATGGGAATGAGTCTAAGGATTTGAAAGTCATAAAAGATGCTTGGTATTAGTAGGTATGGGTATAAATCTATGGAGAAACCTTTGAAAAGTGGGTATCCACAAACCACTCTATTTTTAGAGGTATGTGTAAACCTTTTCAAATTTTCATTTATAATATCATAAATATTAAGATGCCCACCAACATCTCATCTTCATTTGTAAAATCAACTCATTTATAATATCAGAAAATTTTAAAGGGTCCACTGATTTATTGTTTTCTTATTTTATAAATTTTAATATTCAAACCCAACTTATATAACAAACAACACTTTTGAGATAATTATACCCATTTATATTACCCTTCATTCCCAAACCTATACCTATATTGATTCCATCAAGCATACCAAACGCACCCTTAATAACTATAGTAATTCAAAAAAATCAAAATAAAATGAAGTATTAAAATTTTGTGAAAGATAAATTAGTAAAATCTATGTAGTGTGTACAGTATGCCCTAACAATTGTAATGCTTAGAAACACATTTATGACATCTTAAAAAAATAAGAGAGAGTGTGTTAAATACGTTATATGTAATATAGATATAGATATAAATATGTGCAATATGTATAAAATCAGATAAATCGTCACTTGTTAATTCACATTGTTGCATAATTTGCGTTGAAAAAAAATCCAAATTTTATAAAAGACCTTTTTGCTTTTGTGGTTAATTTTACCAGATAAAAACTCTAAAAGTTATTTAGATTGGTTCTCGGGGCACTCTTACAATTAATAATAGTTTTAAAACTTTGTAGTCTGATATGCATTTAAAATTCTATCGATCTATATGCGCATTTTAGCATTAAAAACTATACCAATTAAAAACTTTATAATGAATGAAGTATTAAAAGATTGTGGAAGAGAAATTAGTAAAAGCCATCTAGTGTACATTATGCATTAACATTTGAATGCTTAACAAACACATTATTGACATCTTAAAAAAATTGAGGGGAGAGAGTCCTAAATTCAATATAGTATAGATATAAATATAGATGTTTGTAATATGTATAAGATGAGATAAATTATAATTTGTGAATTCACATTTTCCATCATTTGCCTTAAAAACATTGTCTCAGTTTTTATAAAAGACAGTTGTTTCTACTTTTGGGGTCAATTTTATCAAAACAAACTTCAAAATTATTTAGATTAGTTCTCGAGACACTCTTACGGTTCTATAATATTTTTGAAACTTTGTATCTAGTATGCATTTTAAAATATTATTGATTTATATGCGCATTTTGGCATTAAAAACTAAACTATTTCCAAAAAAAATAAGTATTAAAATGTTGTGGAAGATAAAGTAGTAAAAGCCATGTAGTCCTTGTGGCCACAGATGTTTACTTGCGCCGACTCCGGCTATCTAAAAGTAGCAATGTCGAGTCGGAAACCCATGTAACCCCAAAAAGCTATGTAGTATATACATTATGCATTAACAATTGTAATGCTTTAAAACACATTCATGATATCTTTAAAAGCAATAGGAAAGAGGGTGCTAAATGCATTACATGTAGTATAGATAAAAAAATAAAAAATTAAAATAAATAATAAATCTTGTTTTCATCCTTAATAGATTTTATGTTTATTGCATTTAGAAATAGATGAATAACTTGCTTCTGTTGAAATAATTTGTTTCAATAAGCTGGCTATGTGGTTGTGAGGGTGTTTGCATAAGCTGTATTCAAACGATTCATGGCAATTTGATACATCTAATAATCACTATTGAGTGTTTTCCTTATCAGATGCGCTAATTGTATTTCGACGTCCCATAAGCTATATACACATAAGCTACTTTAAATACGTTGCATTAGTGGTGGTGTAAAACTCATTAGAAATCTGATAATTACGTAATAAAATGATTGGATGCTGTTAGTTTTTATTTATTTGTGTATAATCTCGCCTAACGTGTTCCGATATGAATTTTCACTCATCTACGTATAGTCATCCGTACGTAGGATAATCATCCTACTCTCAATAGAATATCTCGAAAATCTTTATTATATATAAGAATATTAATGAACTAACAACGTCTGTCAAGGAGTGCAAATCTATACTAATTAGTGTTGATGCGGTTGTTGTATTGTTGTAGATTCCTTGTATCAATTGGTAACTAACTAATAATCAATTCCTTCTTTCAATAAGAATCTTAATGTTTATGAACGGAACTCTATTTTCTTGCATTTTGTAAAGAAAACTGATCATGTATGGTCACTAGTAACAGTATGTATGTATGTATGTTTGTTTAAATTGTATTATTAATGTGTTATATGTATGTAAAATACTCTGCAGATTCGAAAACTTAATGAGTACATATCTACGAGCTCTAGTAGTACTGCTCTTCAAGTGCAGGTTTAGCATTTAAGTACCTCTTTACTTATTTAATGTTACTTTTCTGTAATTTATATTCTTCTGTATAGATGATTTCTTGGTTTGATAATGGTTTATGTGAGTATTGGTTATTGTCATGATTAATAATTGATGGCTTTGATTTTTGAAGGGGGGCCGCCGAAGATTAAACTCAAATGACTTCATTAGTCAAATGCCAATTGATATTCTTGTTATAATACTTTCTCTATTGTCTATTAAAGAGGCGGCAGTAACCAGCATTCTCTCTCGTAGATGGAGGTTCGTGTGGTGTAATGTAACCCGATTGAAATTTGATAGTACTCAAATTTTAGATATGGTGGAACCGGATGAAACACTGTATGTTTTAGAGCAGTTTAAATACATTAATCAGGTGAATAGTGTCATTCGAAGCTACAAACACCCATGTGTCCAAGACTTCAAAATTCGTTTCAGTTTGACCAATCAACAAAAGGGTGTTATTGATGAATGGCTCCAGTTTGCGGTAAACAAGAAAGTTGACAATCTTGAACTGGATTTGACGGATAATCGTATAAACTTATGTGTCTATCCGAGGAAATATGATTTCCCACATATGGAGATAGCGTCTTTAAAAAGACTTGTATTGAAGACAGTTTACGTGAAGGAATCAGTTCTTCGTGAATTTTTAACAAATTGTCCACATCTTGAGACAATAGTAATCCATGAGCCGCTATACTTGAATCATATTCGTATTGGTGGGCGATCTCTTAGTCTAAAGCACTTTGAAATAGTGGCACATTCTTGTGTTCAAAGCATCTATTTAACAGATTTTGATCTTGTATCATTCACCTACAAAGGTTGCTCTGTTGATCTATATATGTCTCATCTTCCTAAACTCAAGGAAGTGAAGTTGTATCAAGAATGGGGGAGGTCAATGTCATATCATAATTTGTTCCACCAGATATCATCTTGTGCTCTATCCCTAGAGGCTCTTTCCTTCTATATGCATCCCATGGTTAGTTGTTCACTTCTAATGTCTTTATACTCTTAAGAAAAGATTGTACGTATGATATTTAATTTTATTTTATAGGAATATATAAAACTTGATTCCATTCCTGAGCTACCAAATGTCAAGAAATTGAGGCTGGAGATCGGTGGTAGTAAAAGTAAATGTCTTCAAGAGTTGGCTTTGATATTGAATGCATGTCCAAATTTGGAGACTCTTACAATAGTGGTAATATGCTCTGTCCAATTCTCGCCTTCGTATAACCACAATATCTTATATAAAATTTACCAAGTTCATGTTTTTTTTCTTTATTTTCTTTATTTTTTATTTTTTGTTATTAATGTATTTTTTTCTTGCAGCCATTTTGGACTTCACCGATCATAAATAAGAAGAAAGCAAGGGATCTTACTAATGCTCATCAACGCCTCAAATTTGTTGAAATCTTGGGCTATTATGGTCGAAATTGTGACTTTGAAATTTCTGCATATCTCATACACACTTGTGTTGCACTCAAGAAACTTGTGATTGATACTTGCTGGACGAGTCTACGTATTCCTCTCATAACTGTTAATAACTACTTGAAGAACAAAGAAGCTGTTGTATCTTCTGCTAAGAGCAAGCTCGAATCAATCTTGCCTATTGGTTCAGAGTTGTGCATGCTCTAATTTTCCTTTCAACGTTTTAGTAACGTTTTGATGGTTTTGTGGTTGATAGTGTTGACTAGACAGCGGTATCGTAAAAAACATTAATGTTCTGCAGATTTTTTGTTTTTGTTTTGTCGTTATTGATTTTGACTTTTAAACATCTGCACCTGTAATTCTAAGTGATGGCTTGTTGTTTTAAGTGACAAATTTTCTATTGTTTACTATATTGTTGTTACTAGTTCTGTTCACAAAGCTTTAGTAAGGTTTTGTTGGAAAATTTAGTGCACTTGTGTGATTAGTTTACACCTTGTAATGGGTTATGAGGTACGGAGTGTACACCCATAAGGTCCATGAACACCCTGACTCTTATAGTGGTTTGTATTGGTAGTCTTGGTGAAAGTCTTTGCTAGGTGAAAATCTTGCTTGTGGAAAGTCGCTTGTGGTTTCCAGCGATGGCGATGTTTCCACCGATAGGCGTGTTTCCATGAAGTGGTGTATCCATCGATAGTGCTATGAAAATCTTGATAAGCGGTGTTTCCATCGATAGTGTACTTCCACGCAAGTGAAAGTCGCTAGTGGAAAATCGCTTATGGAAAGTCTTGCTAAATGGCGATTACAACTTCTTTATGACCACGTTTAATTGCTCATGTAACCACTAACGGCTATAATGGGGATAATTATGAGGCTATTAATGGGCGATTAATACTCATAATTCCATTGGAATAGCTCAAGAGTAACCTCCTATATAGGAGATCCGAACATGCATGAGAAACACACGAAAACATAAACACTTATTAGCGAAAGGGTTATAGAATTGTGCCTAATTCTCTAACTACATTTGGTCTTATCCCAAGTAGATATTCGTGATACCCGGTATTAGGGTCGAATAGTTTACTTTGGAAAGTGATCACACAATTCAAGTGATATCCAGTAACCACCAAGTGGTATCATTACTACTAACGGTTTGTTTGTTTACGCTAAAGAGTTGCACATTTCCGAATTGATTATCTTAACCACCTTTGGGACGAATAACCACCAACAATCAAAGTAAACTATTTAGTGATAATCAATGGCAACCGCGCAATGAAACACATGGCTTCAAACTTTGCTAAGTTGGACAAGTTTGAAGGGTGGATTTTAGAGGTGGCGAAGAAGATGCACTTCTTCTGGCATCGAGCATGAGTGTGGTCTGTGTTGACTACTCCAATTCACGATGATGGTGATGATGCTCTTGTGGGCGGATCGGGAGGAGGAGCAAGTGGGAGAATGATGACTACATATGCGAGGTCTTATTCTCAATGGTATATCCGATTCTCTGTTTGATATTTATCGAACTTTGAATCTTCCAAAGAACTATGGGATTCCTTGGATGCCAAATATATGGTGAGGATGCATCAAGTAAGAAGTTCCTTGTTAGAAATTTCACAAATTACAAAATGACCGATTCAAGACCGGTTATGGAACAATACAATGAACTTCTTGGAATACTTGGAAGGTTTACACAACACCAAATGAACATGGATGAGGCTATCAAAGTCTCTTGTGTCATTGACAAACTCCTCCTTCATGGAAAGATTTCAAGCATACCTTGAAACATATGAAGGAGGAGTTAACTCTTGTTGAGTTAGGCGGTCATCCGCACATTGAGGAATCTCTCAAGGTGCGGATAATGACAAGCCAAAGAGTAGCAATGCTCTTGGACCATCTGTTGTCAATATGGTGGAGCATAACAACTCCACGGTACAATGACAACAAAGGCAAACGCAAGTATCATGACAACACAAGGCGATCCTAACAAGAAGGCAACACCTACTTGTTGGAAATGTGGCAAGGCCGGTCACATTAAAGGGACGCAAAGGTGTTAAATTGGTGGTAAAGCCAATGGATCGAGCACTAATGGTTCGGGGGTGGTGGTTCACCAACTCACCTGAAAGGTCGAAATATGTTTAATAAGTCTTTTCAAATTTATTATGTTACATATGTATCTCGAATCTTTTTATGTGCGGGATGATGATGTTGCGTGGTGGGTTGACTCGTGTAACAGTTCATGTGTGCAAAGATAGAAGTCGGTTCAAGATTTATGAGTCAGCGAATGATGGTTCTATTCTTCACATGGGAAATGAGTCAACGACCTTGGTGCATGGTCGTGGTTGTGTAGATCTTAGGTTTAGTTCAGGAAAGATTGTAACTCTGTTTAATGTTATTCATGTTCACGATATCGGGAAGAACTTGGTTTCAAGTAGTGTTTTGAATAATCATGGATATAAACAAGTTATTGAATCGATAAATTTGTTCTTTCTAAATGTGGTGTTTTATTGGTTTTGGTTATTTATGTAATCAAATGTTCGAGCTTAATATTACCATGACGATGTTATTTCGACTTTTGTGACCACATATGATCGGTGATTCTAACCTTTGGCATGCTAGACTTGGTCATGTTCACTATAAAAGGATGCAAGATATGTCTAGGGATGGTTTAATCCACTTTGACATGGACACCGAAAAGTGTAAAACTTGCATGTTGACCAAGATAACCAAGAAACCCTTTCGGGTGTTAGTCGTGAGACTAAGATCTTGGAGCTTATTCACGATGACACATGTGATTTGCATGCCACTCCTTCTTTGGGGAATAAGAAGTACTTTGTGACATTTATTGATGATGCTTCTAGATTTTGTTATGTCTATCTGTTACATACCAAGGATGAAGCATTAGATAAATTCAAAGTGTTTAAAAATGAAGTTGAATTACAACTTGGGTGTTTAATCAAAGATTAAGGACGATAGGGAGGTGAGTACATGGATACTCAAGACTTTCATCTGTTAGAATAATCCATGAAACAAGCGCCTTTATACTCCTTAGCAAAATGGTATTTACGAAAGGAAAAACAGGTCTTTGAAGAAGATGGTTAATTCCATGTTGTCCTATTCGGATGAGTCAAGGGTTATGGGGTGAAGCTATGTTATGACTTGCTATTTATTAAATAGGGTTCCAAACAAAGGAACAATGTCACCCCTTATGAACTCGGACTAAAAGAAACCAAACTGAATTATCTCAAGGTTTGGGGTTGTAGAAATTGTAAGACTCCACGATCCAAAGCAAAAGACTTTGGGTGAAAGAGGCATTGATCGCATCTTTGTTGGATATCTTGAGCATTCCAAGGTTTTAGGTTCTATGTTATTGAACCTAATGAACATGTTTCGATTAACTCAATAATTGAATCAAGGGATGCGACTTTGATGAGAATAGATTCTCATCGGTCTCAGACCAAGTCGAGGATTCCTAGTGGAACTCATGACCTTTGGTGTATCGAAGTCACGATGATGGACCATCGGTGGTCCCCGATGAGGTTGTGGTTCAACAACCGAACTGTGCTCGGGGAAAAGCAAAAGGGTCGGGACTCCAAAGTCATTTGGACTGAGTTTCAACTATACTTAGTTGAAGGTACGAGGATGAGGTCTCGGACCAATACTCCTATTGCTTCATTGTTGAGGATGACCCCAAAACATTTGAAGAAGCAATGAAGTCCCGAGATATTGCTTTGGAAAGAAGCAATCAATGATGAGATGGATTCCATCATGGGGAACAACACTTGGGTGTTGGTTGATCTACCACCAGGTTTCAAACCTTTGGGTTGCAAGTGGATTTTCAAAAGGAAAATGAAGGTAGATGGAACTATTGAAAGTTCAAGGCTAGATTAGTTATTCGGGGCTTTAAACAAAAGTCGAATAGACTATTTTGATACTTATGCCCCTATGGCTCGTATCGATTACCATAAGGCTAGCGATTGCTATGGCATCTATTCACAATCGGTTATTCATCGGATGGATGTGAAAACTTTCTTGAATGGTGAATTGGAAGAGGAGGTTTATATGAACCAACCTCGGGGCTTCATCATGCACGCAATGAAAACAAGGTGTGTAACCGATTAAGTCTCTTTATGGACTTAAGCGGGCACCTAACAATGGCATCAAAAGTTTGATGAAGTAGTTTTGTCTAGTGGTTATGTTCTTAACCAAGTCGACAAATGTGTATATAGCAAATTTGATGAATCTGGTAAAGGAGTCATCATTTGTCTATATGTTGATGACATGTTGATTTTGGCACTGACCAAAATCAGTTGACGACAAAGGAATTTTGTCATCAAGGTTCTCCATGAAAGACATGGGGAGGCGATGTTATCCTTGGTATAAGGATTAAACATGAAAGTAATAGAATTTCTATCTCTCGGTCTCATTATATTGAGAAGGTACTAAGGAAATTCAATTACTTTGATTGTACTCTGAGTACACCTATGGATACTTGTGAGAAGTCGATGCTAATAATGGCAAGGTCAGTATCTCGTTAGGTCACTAGTTTTACAAACACAAGTTATAAGAGAAGAGATGAAGGCGATTGAACAAGTATCACACACACACACACACATAATATTAGACCGGTTGTGCGTAGAGTATGTGAAAAGAAAACTTGAACAACCAACCTCAGTGAGGGTTATTACATTGTTTATATAGGCAAGGAGCTAGGCAACACTCCTCTCCTTCCTATACCTTATTGGGCTTGGGCCTAAGCTTATGGGCATTCTACATAAGCTTGACCTTAAACAAACATAAAGGCCATAATAAAGCTACCTATTACATATGAAATATAAATACTTGAAATCTTGTTTGGGAGTGATTCCAACAATCTCCCCTCAGTATATATGAATGTAAGCAGTGAAGGCGTTGATGTAATAGTAGATGTGACGTCTTCGACATTCTTCTTTCTTGTGAGAGGAATTGCCTTGATTCGAACAATCTCCCGGTGTAGAGATAGTTATCTTTGAGCAGTTATGCTTGACGTCATCTTTAACTTTGTTCTTAGATCATTGTTCTTTGTGGTGAAAGTGATAGTATGTTGTTGTGCATTAGTACGCCTCAGTGCCGCTTCGCTGCTCAGGTGTCTCCACGTCATTCTTCAACATGCTCACACGCTCTTTGACGGTGGAGATCAATCTTGATGAAGTTCGTAAGTCTTTAACTTTGTAGATTCTTTGGTTTGACGAAGAATCATTCGACGGTTGTGTTGCTTTTGAATAGAACTTTCATTAGTGATGATGTTGGCGTGAGCATGAGAAGAATCAACACGATCATCCCGCTCCGAGCTTCCATAAGAAGAAAACATTTCAAGCGGTTAGTAATAAGCGGTTTCCGGCACTTACAAGTTTGAACTTGAGAGTGTCAACGACATAGTGTGAAAACACAACTCTAATTCTTAAAATGGCGTTCTGAGCCGGAGTCCCACAAGTGAGATAACGCGATGTGCAAGTACATCTACAGTTCAGATGAGTCGGGTACACGAAGCATCACCTCACGATCGTAGACCGTTTGAGACACACTCCGCGTAATCCACGGGAGTTACCGAAGTGACTTCTTGTCGGGGTCATTTGATGTTGACCACGGGAGTTTCCATTCAATCACCGAGGATCACGGATGTGAACCTCTCATAAATGTTCTCGACAGATTGCTAAGATCATGAAGGACTCGATATGAACCATCGATAATCTTATTTGTTGATCATCAAGTGATTAAATGTCAAGTGTTCCTAAGAGATCTTTTGATGAATCTCGTGGCTCTAGACTCAATAGTGCGTTTTGGTTTTCTGGCGGAGACTAGGGAGAAGGTCTCCTTCTTCAATACCGGCGATCTCTAGAGAAAGCCAATAGTTTACGTAGGGTTCCACGTGAGAATGAAACAAGCTTACGTTGAGAAAACTTGAGTGGCTAAGAAGGTTTAGTGCATCGTCCTTTGGGTCCATGACGACTTTTAATCTTCAATACCGGTGTCACTAAGTGACAATCGTAGTATATGAATTGAACCCGTGTGCGCCTAAGTTGAATAATCTGAGGTCGTTTCTTTTCACCCTTTACTTTTCATTTCTTTTGATTCTTCAACTCCTTCTTTCTCCAATTCTCATTTTCTCCTTTTACAATCATTCCTAAGGACTTCTAACACTAACTAATGGTAGTGTCCTTGGGTAGATTCCTCCGACTCTGGCGGATCATAGGACAGTTATTCTAACCTTAGTCACCTTATAACTCTATGACTAACCTATGTTTGCCATTAAAACCATTGTATGTGAAAATATCTCTCGGAGGGTTTGTTAATGGAAAACATGTTTGAACCATATGAGAGATGATGTTTTGCATAAATACTCCCCTCCACATGTGCTTAATAGTTTTAATGGTTAAATGCACGGTGAGGAAAGAGCGCGCACTTTTGAATTGATCCATTGAAGATAGACAATCTCCCGCGAGACACGGTTCGTTGAATAGTTAAAGAGATACATTGTCGACTTTTAGGTGACAACTAGCTCTAATAACTACCTTGAAGGTGTAGACAAACCTCGAAAGGTTGTCATACCCGTCGAGTTCATGTCTATCAAGAGTTTCTCGAATGGTACTTTCTACTTGGACAAGTCCTTTGCGAGACACGTTTACATCACTAGCGAACTAGCTTGAAATTATTACCCGTCCGGGACAAGTCTTTTCGAGTTACTACGGTTTAGTACCGTCAATTCGTAGGTTAAGTCCGAGGTACACATATTCATTTGCATTTTGTACAACATATTTCTTATCACACAAATTTTCTCCCCTAAAAATGGCATATAAAGTGTTATTTTGAGCGTTTGAGAATAAATATGACCATTTCGAGTGTTGGGAAGATGACCACTATGAACAATTTGTGAACAAAGTTTTAATTCAAATACTCCCCTCAACCGGTGATATAAGCGGTTGAGGTTTTGAAAATCATATGGGAAGTACTTGTCTTTTGAGCAAAACCTTGAAAATGAAAGGTTTGATAGGTTTTACTCAAAAATAAGAAGCTTTCGCTCCTTTTATAAGGATTGTGGCAGAGGCGTACTACGGGGTCCTTTCTTGACAATTACGGGTTGTACACTTTGTTATGTGCACAAGCCATTCATATATATAATCATACATCCAAAATTATATGAAGGAAACAATTCAAGGGTACCGAAGTGCGGATGATGTTCCCGAGTGCCCAGGGGTGTTGAAAGCCGGTGATGTTTCTCTGGTCGACCACCAACATAGCTCTCCAATCGTGCAGGCGATCCTTCGAACAACCGTTCATCAATCATGGTGATGATTCGTCTCACATCCCTCCTTTCACGAGAATTCCGGTAGCTTAGGAGACCCACTTTCGGTATATCCTTCAACTGTCGCCAATCCATCCTAACCGACTTCAAGGTATGATCCCAATTTGTGGAGCTCACTACACGCCATTAAGCGGTTTCTTTGAAGTTCACTATGGTAAACAACGCGAAAGGTTTCTTGATGAGTGTATATTGAGATAGCTGGTTGAGATCGGGAAGAGTAGCGTTGGAGGAGTGAGGTTGACACGCGTCGATAAGATTCAACGACCATCCGGATATCTTCAACACGTTCTTTGATCACGATCGTCTAATGAAGATGAGAACCGACTTGATAAATTCACGTTGAACTTGATCGAGATTGTCTCATACGACCACTGTACTTTGGCAAGGTACATGTCTTGATGTCGTTGAGGACAAGTTCTCAAAGTCGACCTCGGAGAATCCATAGTCCAGTTCATCTTGTCGTTTGACTATGATATTCTTCAAGAATGTGTAGTCCCACTTAGACTTGAGATCAATGTGTTTGATGGCCACGATGTCCTTAGAACTATACTTTGCATGTTGAGACTTACGAACCGGGCAACACGTAGTAGATTCTTGACATTCGGGCCAATGATGAATCCCATACAATGCATCTTGGTCGTATGCTTGCACGTTGTCGAAAACAAGTGATTTGCACGTTCCTCGATAGCTATGCGGTTTGAGTAAATAGGCTGGAATGGAAGAGTCAATGATGTAGCGTATTTTCGCGAACCATCGCTGCCGTGTAAGAAAATCCGGTCTCTGTAAAGAAGTATCGGAAGGAATCCGTGGTTCGTCTGTTTGGCCAATGGTCGGTGGGGTTTGGTCCATCGGTGTAGTATGGAGGTTGTCCCTTTGTGTGAAGTCAATGTTTGCTTCGGATTGAGCCAATCCATGTTGTTAGACATAGCTCGGCGATGTTCTCAAGATGATATTCGACCTCGAGGCGCTTTGGTTGTCTTGTAGGAGTTGAAGCGCTTCATTCTTGATTCGCTTCAATTCGATTTCGTCATTTTCTTCACATGGAACTTTTCTTGCAAAAGTTTTGCGTGCTCAATGTAGAACCGTCTACCAAGTCTTGACCTTCATCGGGTGGGAGTTTGATTGACAAGTGTGGAGAACCATTCAAACTCTTGGTTTTATCGTCATCTAGCCATGATCGACTCGGTGAGTCGTCTTCTTCTTCTTTGGAAGGCCTTGATGATGATCTTGGTTTACGCACTTGTTTGGGTAAGGTGGGTTGTTGTCGGGGCTCGAGGACCTCTTCATCGTCACCACCGTATACTCAAAGTAATCACTGTTTTATGAGTCGGGGTGGTAACTCGGAATCGTCCCGGGTTTATCGATGAAGACCGAGGTGGAGGAGACTTATGTTGAGAAGAAGTCCGTGGTGGAGGAGGTGGCATCGAGTAGATTTACCGGTTGCTTCGGCGTTTAGGTGCGAGTCCTTGTCCTTATCATCGTCATCTCTTGGTCGTTTGGGTTGATCGGTGACTCCTTGCATGATGATCTCGAGTTGAAAATCAAGTAGATTTTCGAAAAATTTAGCTTCCTCCGAGTAAGCGTTCTAGATCGCTTTGACATTTGCATCACTAGTTTAGCGATTAACTTTCAGTTCGAGAGATCGACTTCTTTGGCCATTGTATGTTTAACCAATGCGACGATGTTAGGGGTGAGTTATGCGGAAAATACTTCTCTAGTCACACGGGGCGGATGTCGAGAAGAAACTTGTGGGTATGATCTCTTCTTGTCTTCTCCGGTTCCTTTTGGACTTTAGGAGCGATATCACGAAGGTACTTGTTAGTGTAACCTTGATCATTTCGTTCAGTTCCTCTTTTGATGACTCTTCATGAAATTCTGAACAAATTCCTTTCTTTCTCCATCTTGTCTTTCTCATCATTTAAGTCTTGAATTTGGTTGACAAACCAATTCATTTTTCGTAAAGTATGTCCTTTTTACGACTTGTTGGACGACTTTCACAATCTTTTATAGTCACGAAATCCAAGATTTAGGTGGTTTCTTCTTGATTTGGATGATGATCCGTTGACTTTGTAGATGGTGGTGGTGATGAGTGAGATGAAGAGTCGATGATGAGGAGACATGAGGAGACTTGAGGTCCTTAGGAGTTTCGAGGTTTTCTCCTTTGAGTGTGTTGAATTGTCTAGAAGAAACTTTGTATAATCATCCTCGTCATCTCTAGACTTTTCTTTCTCGGTTCTGTTTCTCAAAATCATACACAATAGTGTCCTCAGCGAGGCTTTGTAGTTGCACAAGAGTGGTGGCACGGATCCCTTATCGGGTCGATTAACCGCATCGGGATGCGGAGAGGTGACGACACCACTTGATCCTCGGGGCCACCCATTTGATCTTTAGCAAATTCTTGACCTTTTGAAGATGTCGACATTGTGAAACTTCTTCTGTATGATTGATCCGGTTGCTCTTCATCTTCTTGAGCTTTCATCCCGTGACACAAGTGCGAGTCTTGCCTTTTCCTTTATTAGTTTGAGGACTTGGAGGTTTTGAGTGCGAGGATTTTCGTCCTGCGGTTTGAGTATGTGATCTCTTCATCATGTCGGTAGCCTCGAGTCCTCGTCCTTGGCTGTCTTTGCGGTTCGGTGAGCGGATCGGAGTGGCTTCACGAGAAGGAACTTTCTTCTTAGTGGTAGGTTTCCTCTTTGGAATAGGTTTCTTCTTTGGAACATTCCTCGACTATCTGAATTGTGACACTTCCGGCATTTCCTTTTACGGTTCTCCTTACAGGTGTTCGAAGATTTTTCGTCGAGATGACCAACTTTGCCTTGTCATTGCTTCCGGATACCTTTTATGCGATTCGAGCTTTCGACATCTTGATTAGAAAATCAGCGGCGCATCACCTTGTTTCTTTGTAGGCGTTTCCTTGATTACGGCGGATAGAATAGGTTCCGTCAACATGTCGTGATTGTCGGGGTCATTGAGCCTCTTGGGAATGTCGGGATGAAGTCCAAGTGCTCTCGGATCAACAATTTAGTATATCGATGTAGGAATCTTTGAGCCAAGTTTGTTGAGAAATGACATCATGTCATCCCAAATCGAGCTTCGATAGCGATGTGTTTCCTGATGACCAATGCCGAATATTTGCAATTCCATGAGCTTAGGGTGCTCATAGCTTGTGTCACGACCGAAGCAGACTTGGTGATGATCATGTAGAGAGTTCTCGAGGGTTGAGGAATACTCTTAAGCTCTCGTGAGAATGCTTGATGATTACTCCACGTAGCCTCGTCATAACCGATATCGATTAAGATTGGAGAGTGAGCTCTTGAAGGTGTGGCATATAGTTTGGTTGGATCGACATCGGGAATTAGGAGAAGCGCCCTTAAGTCTGCGGGTGTAATGGTGACTTGTTTGTGATTGAGTCACCGTCACAGATTTGTCCTTTGACCCTTTCCATAGTGTTCGAGGCTGTTGGATGTAGATCTCGGGGGCGATTGCGAGTGAGTAAGCATGTTACGTACGGATGAGTCCTCGAATGTCAATAGCAATTAAACACGAAGATTCGAGCAAGTGAGGGTGTCAAAGTCAACACGGAGATTATTCTTTCCTATCTTCATTGGATAGCCATGAGGATAGATATCGACAATGGAGAGAACTTGGTGCATCCACATTCATTTGTTCGACCATGTCGTGATGCGAAATAACATTAGCCAAAAGAACCAACATATCGAAAGACATAATGTTAGTCAACAAAAGGTCTTATTGTCTAGTTATTGAATGTCGGTGATAATGATTATTCTGAGTCCTAAGTCACTTGTATGTTCAATAGTTCAATGATGTCGTGAAATGTTTCGTGAGTTAGTTAACTTTAAGTTTTAAAGTTTATGTTATCACTTATTGTTCTGACATATTAGGCGATTAAGTTTATTAGTGACATTATTGGATTAGTGACGTTATGATTAGTTTATTTACAAGTTTGTACACGTAACAAATCATCATGAAGGTCAATCCGAGGGTTAAGCGTAGTTTTGGCAAAGTTATGCGTAAGCGAGAATGATATATGCTTAGGCGTAAACTTACGCGTAGAATCCTAACTACGGCGTAAGAAGTGTTACGCGTGGGAAAAAGGAGACCTTATGCGTGGAAGCTTATGCGTGGCATATATTAACCTTACGCGTAAGGCTACTCGTGAAGTTGACCTTATGCTTAGAGGTCACTTGTTCGCATATCCTTCACGGGATCTGCGTGGTCCATTAGAACCTTGCGGCGTGGGCTGTTATGCGTGGGATTATTCTTACGGCGTAACATGACTACGGCGTGGGGTAATCCTTATGCGTAGAGTTGCAAATGACCTAGATTACGATTTTCACGGTAACAAGCACGAAATAGAACCATCATATCATCAATATTAACACATAGATTCATTTTAACAACGGATCATGGCAAGAACACATGTTACAGAGTTGTCGTAGAACTACATACGTAGTCTAATCCCTAAATCTCGCGTATGAGATCTAGCCATGGAATATGCACCAAACTTTTACGGTAGTTTAAGAGTGTTGAGGAAGTCTATATACGAGTTATAACACCCAATTCATGGTGAATCAAAATACCCAAACTTATGAACTTTAAACCCTAATTCCAAATTGTTGATTATTTAGAGTTTCTGGGTGGTTATAAAGCAAGGAAATCATCAATTCATCACCATAAGAACATAACCCAACAATATTTTTGACCAAAACACTTCACATTCGAAAACACCCAATTCGACATAAGAACCCTAATTTTCAAAAATCATTGATACGTGTTTCTGGGTGGTTTTTGATGAATAAACTGATATCATTGATGTATTTGAAACATTTTGACATAATCCATTTAACCACAAACGTCCACACAATGATTGTGTGTTCATACGCTTATGCGTAGAACCCCTAATCACTCGTAACATGAATTTTAACCGTTGGATTTGAATGAAATTCAAGACCTTATCTTAAAAACATGTTTAGATCACAAAAACACTTACACAATGATGATCAAATCAACAGATATCTTGAACGATTTTAAGGCGTAGGATGTGTTAAGTTTTGTGTAATAAGTGTGAAGAATAAATGTAGGTGGGAGGGTGTTTTATTAAAAGTGATTTTAACCTTTTGACAGTTTTGGTCCCTCCACCTTTTCCTTTTTCAAACCAAGCCATTTAACTTCCATTTTGGTTACCAAACGAAGATTTTAGGGAAGAAACTTGACGACACTCTCCTCGACTTGAGAAAATAATGAAAGGTTATTAATTTAAGTCCGAGGAGTGTCTTTGAACCAGAAAATGTACCACCATTTGTAAAAGAATCAACCGAGATAAGATAACATGCAAGTACAGATGTTTGAAGCAGTTAATAGATTATTTTCTCCCCTCAACACTTGATCGGAAAAATCTTGAATTTTGAAAGATTAAAGTGTTGACGGAAGAAATGTACTTGCCATGTTGAAAGAAATATAGATTAGGAGAATATTTTTGTTGTTTTATCGAATTTTATATTTTTGTATTTTGTTTTTGAAAAATTATTTACAAAAGATGTTTTGGTGTTTGACAGGTTTTTAAGACTATTTTAAGAGGTCATCCAATTCCTCTTGAGTCAAACACCTCATACCAATCCGGTGGACCAACTCATTAAACCTAGCGGGAGGCAAGGCTTTGGTGAGCGATCCGCCAATTGGTATTCGATACCATAAAGTATAATTCAACGGTACCACATTCCACGTGGTCCTTGATGAAATAATAGCGTGATCGATGTGCTTTGATTTCAGTCTTGAGCGAGTTGCGAGATGGCAATGGCACTCGATTGTCGCATGATACATCGGGATTCATCAAATACGTAACCATAGTCTTTGAGTTGTGTTCTCATCCGGATGACTTGAGCACAACATGCGGACATGGCTACATATTACGCTTCGGTTGATGGCGATGTACAATCCTGCTTCTTTGATTGCCAAGACACCAGTTTATCACCGAAATTGTAGAGCTCAGGGTACTTTCCTTGAGTCTAAGCATCATGCGTGATCGGCCCGAAAAGCGATTAGTTCAAAACCGAATCCTTCGATACGGATCCCAAGTTAATGGTTCCTTGATGTATCGGAGGATTCTTTTAGCCTCGAGAGGTGAGTTTCGGTTGGTCGCGACGATAGCGGGAGCATAGATAAGCGGCAAAGACAATATCAGTCTCGCTGGTTGTTAGATACATGAGAGACCCAATAATACTTGATTATTTGGTAGGGTCAACCAATTTCCCATGTAAATCGATCTAGTTTCTTGGTATGAGTCATTGGTGTGGCATAAGTATCACGGTTTTCATTCCAAATTTGTTTAACAATTCAAGGGCATATTTGGGTGACTCAAAAATACCACGGGGTGATTGATGAACTTGCGGTCCTAGAAAGAGCGTAAGTTCACCCATCATGGACATTTCAAAATTTTCTTCATTAGTTTTGCAAAGCGGTTGAAAACTTTTATGTGTCGACCCAAAATGATGTCATCCACGTAAATTTGAACAATTAAGATATGTGCCCGTGATATTGTATAAAAGAGTTGGGTCAACCGATCCTTTGGTGAAATTATTGGCAATGAGGAAAGATGATAGCTTATCATACCATGCAGGGGCTTGTTTGAGACCATAAAGAGCTTTGTTCGGTTTGTAGACATGGTTCGGGAACTCGGGATCAACGAATCCATCGGTTGGGTGACATAGACCGTTTCTTTAAGTTGCCCATTGAGAAACACCGTTTTGACATCCATCGATAGACCGTCATGTTCATATGAGCTGCGAGCGCGAGAAATATCCGAACGACCTCAAGACGAGCAACCGAGCAAAAGATTCTTCAAAGTCTATTCCTCTTCACGATAACCCTTAGCAACTAGCGTGACTTGTTTGGGATAACATTCCCTTGACACCAATTTGTTTTCCAAATCCATTTGAGACCAATGGCGTAGACCCTGTTGGTCTTTCAACCGATTCCCATACTTCAAGACGTTTGAATTGGTTGAGTTCTTCTGCATGGATTCAATCCAGTTGTCTTTTGTCATTCGTCTTTAATGTTTTAGGCTCGATTGGCGACGGTGAGTGCATAAATGCGGTGTTCACCGTCGTGTGAAGGCGTTGTCGGCGTAACGACTAGTTGATTCGGTTGCCAATAATGTTAGCGGAGGATGGTCTTTTGTCCATCTATGTAGAGGTTGATGTTGGTATACATTGTGCGGATTCGAGGGTTCAAATGGTTTGTTGAAGATTCGCGACATCTGGTGCGTAGATCTCATTAGCAAGCGGGTTGAAGAACGATTTGGATCAAAATCTGCGGTGGGGTACTTCATTGAGAATATCATCAATGGTTCATCATTGTTGGAGCGGTGTGTTCAAGCTGTTGTGTTGGAGTCAATGGTGTAGGTGCATCTTCAACGGTAGTTGTTGTAGCAGTGTATCGGTATAGGAATCTTATCGGGTTGTGCGGTGAGCAGCGGATACACACGAACACGTTCATCAATATCGTCGCGAGCGGAGCAAATAACCTTTCCATTTGTTGACGAGTTAGGCGGGGCTTTGTTCGGTGATGATGGGGTTGAGGAAGTTTAAGCGGTTGTGACCGGGTTCTAAGTTGTTATACTCGAAGCCATTTCCATGAGTTCATCGAAATGAGCATGAATCGTTTCCATTACCTCCTTAGTTCGGCGATTCAGTTCTAAACCTTTAGAATTGTCACGATATCAATAAAGACTCAATATCGCTTTGGCTTTGAGATTTCCAAAATCATCACGATCATTATTCGGATAGCAAGGGATCCAAATACATGAAAGTGTTTGAGGTTCGGTTTATAGTTGTGGACAAGCTCGAAGGTGTTTTGTTGTGGCGTTTTGTGATCATAGAACGGTTTTGAGTATAGCATGCGATGATCGACACGCCCATAAGTCTCTGAAGTTTAGCATTGATTAACATTGTTCTTGCAGCTTCCACTAACATTCGGTTTCGTCTTTCAACAACTCCGTTTTGTTCGGTGTACGTGCAATAGATGTTTGATCACGAATTCCACTTTCTCATAGAATTCACGAAGGTTTTGTTAACAAATTCAGTTCCTTTATGCATTACGATGATTACGGCGGTGTTGAGGATGAACTGTATTTTTGTGAGAAGGTGATGATCATTTGTGGAGCTTGGTCTTTGCTACGAAGAAAGTAGACCCAAGTCCATCGTGAGTAGTCATCAACAATTACTAAGATGTAGCGTTTGTCGTTGATCGTTTGCACGCATCGGGCCACAAATCCATGTGAAGAAGATGTAGTACATCTTGAGTCGTGTTCCACCTTTGAAGGAAAATGAGCACGAGTGCTTTTCCCTTGTTCACGTGTGAGCAAAGGTGATCTTTTGAATACCGAATCGTGGGAGTCCTTCAACTAGTTTGTGTCGAGCAAGGTTGGTGATGGTTTGAAAGTTTAGATGTGAGAGCAGCGGTGCCATAGCCGTGGATTTTGTAGATGTTGCCTTTGAAAGTAAGCAAATGGGAGAGGAAGCAACCATGTCTTGCATAGAGATAGTGTAGAGACTAGAATTACGAGCGGACATAAGGTCATTTCCATGTAGATCACGAATGAAACAAGTTTTCTCCACAAAGCAACCTCCAAATCTCCATCACAAAATTGACCTCACGAAAGCAGTTATGACCGAGGCCTTCCACATAGTAAACCCTGCCGATTTCGATGTTCCCATTGACATAATCTCAGTAGCCCATGATGGTTGCGAGTGATCGTTCCCGAATCGGCGGTGCCAATGAACTTTGCAATAAAGTTTGATAACGGTTTAAGGTTGCTGTCATGTGTCGGGAACATCCGCTATCAACAATCCAGAATGATCGTATCACTGCATTACACATGCAGGGCGACACGGATGGAATAGAAGTAGATGTGGAACCCGAAATGTTGAGGGTTCGAGCGTATGTTAGACATACACACATTGATAATTTTAGGCATCCATTTAAATCCTAGTGTGTTATATATCCATTTCGCCATCTATAACTACTCTTTGCTTTAGTCTTAGTGAAAGCACTAGGTGGTACTTCATTCTTAGGAGGTGAAGCGAGACTCTTGTGATAGCAATGGTTGCCTTAGAATCTAAAAGGTGGTTTACCAAGCACGGACTTAGAATGATTAGTGGGCCTAGAGGTATTCCGATTCTTAGGATTCCGTGTCGAGAGATTATAGCTTTAGCAACACATTTGTCATGACAATCGAATTCATACTCTTCCGACAAATAACACAAGGTGCATCGATTGAATATCAAAAGTACTTAGCTGTTTAGCATTCGTTACATCACTATTTGTATTACATTTGCAGACGCAACATCTATAGTGGAAGCAACATGAGTTTTATTCGAGTCCTAGGGTGTTCTTCTACTTTAGCATTCCTTATTGATCTTTTCTTAGGTGCAACTTCCTATTCTTCGTTTGAGTGCTCTGAGTACGTGAAGTGCGGACGTTTGGAAAAGATGCAACTATTCTGTTTGATAAAGGAAACACATTAGCAACTTGTGGTTTGGCGTGGGAATTCTAGGTTCACGATTACTAAGTGTGATTGGTGCTAATCTCTTAATCACGAGTGGCGGAAGTTGTTCATACTTTCCTAACATTTCCGTAACTTAGAGATGGTGTGAATCGGATCTTGATTTTCGAGCGAATATTACCGGCAAAATTCATGACTTCTCTAGTGTGAGCAAGATAGTGATCAAGTTCGTTTGATGCTTCAAGTCGAGTCTTTTGAGTAAATCAAATATGACACCATATTCTGTTTAACTTTTACAAGTTCTTGTTCATATTTTGAGATTTGACTTTTCAAAGACACGTTTTGATCATCCAGTTGCTCAATTTTAGGATCGAAGATTTTGCACTCAACCGGCGATTTTCTTTTGAAAACTAAGTTGATGGTTGTGAATATCTTTTCACACCAATGAAGACGACGTTTTGCATTGTAAACTTCAGTGAGTGTCGTTTATTTTCGACTTTTAAAGACTCGATCTGAAGCACATTATCGGTGTTCTCATGATAACAATAGTTTCAACAATATCGGCGAGAGATATGATCGGATGCATATGGCAAAGAATAGAGTAACACTACATTATGGATATCGGCCGAGATAACATCTTCCAGAGTCGATCAACATCTTTTCTCAAGAGTTTCTTCTTCGTTTAGTATTAGAAATAGATGTTTAGGTTTTCTCGGCGTTTTCATGACCCCAGTTCCTTATGAAAATCCTTTTCCCGAGCAATTGCACAACTTTTCAAGTTTTAACATTAGGTAAAGATTTTTGAAAATGTCTCTTTGTTCTCGCGCGAGGCGATTGAAAATGTTCAACTTTGATTTTAGATCGATATTCTATCTCATGTTGTAAAATTTTGAGGTCACCATGAAAATGTCTAAATATCGAAGAATTTTTGATTTTCGGGTTGTGAGTTTACTTCACTAATGGAAGGTAAAGGACCATAAGTTTGTGCAAAGTCATTTTGGGATTAACATTAGAAGACTCGGTGTTTTGATGATAACCCTTGGTGTGTTTGAAGAATCCGTTGGTGTGACGAAAGTGACGCGTTTTTATAATTAAAGGTTTGTTGTAAACAACATTTTTAATTTTGATCGACTCGTCTTACGCATCTAATTCCTCTTGGCGATGATATTCAACAACACTCATGACAGTATTATCAATTTTGTATTACCCCGAAACTTGAGGAGTTGGTTTGAATGTTTTAGTGAAAGCTTTGGTTTGTAATCGCCAGATTTTTCCATATCCTTTAGGATTGGGTTTTAAGGTAAACTTTTCAATAGTGTTTCTTGATTCACCATGTTTGTAAACAACGGTTTGAAACTCTTTAAGTTTGTTTTGCAAGCGATAATTTCATCAAGAAGGTCATCTACCCGATTCGTTGAATGCTTTTTGTATCTGGAGGCTGTTTTGACAATTTAACAACTCGACCTTAGCTTTTTGATTTTCCAAGGTGAGGCGTTAATTTGCTTTTTATGTTCGTGTTTGATTGTTCTAATTCGGACAACAAAGCATTCTTGAGGCGGCTAGATCACGCATCTCTCTAAATATTTTTCGTTTGACGAGATTTTGCAAAAGCGACTTCAAAACCTTTTCACTATTGTCTTGAGTTTTGAAAAGTTGAGTTGCATTTGTAAACATTCAAAATCCTTGGTTAACAGTGCATTTTACTTTTAAGGACCGATTTAATGCATAACATTCCTCCATTTTGATTTTATGGTCTTGAATTAACCGAGCAAAATCCGGATGAGGCAACGAGATCATCTTGTTCAACGTGAGTCTCAACATGATCATTCTTTAGATCCTCGAAATGCGACCACGAGTCAATTTGATTATCAAAGGAAACCATAAGGTCATCTTGATCGTCAAATGTAACTACAGGGTTAACTTGAAAATCATCGAAAAGAGATGTAGAAGACTCATTTTGAGCGATCGATCCGTGCGGATTCGAGATATTGGCGGAGATATTAGTTCGAATATGATGATGGTTTGTTCGGTACACGAGACAAGCCATCGATGTCATACACTGGGCTGTATCACTCATGTGCGGCTCATGCATATTAGCCATCAACATAACGGTTGCATTAGCACTGCAAGTCCTCCATATCATCATCTCGATCCGCATACGCCATAAAGCTCGTTCTTTATCATGAGAGATCCACCGACTTCATCCTTAAGAGCCAAAGTAAAGCCTCTTTGAAATAAACACCCCCTAGTCCTTGGCTTTGGGCATGCATTAGCCAGTGTCCTTCTCATTGCGGTTGTAGCATCTAAGACCATTTAACCGATTACGAGCATTTCCTGTTCCACCACTGAGCTCGTTGTTATTCCCCACAAGCATTAAACCCTTGACCACCGCCCATCGGCGACCATTATCACGATTACGAACTTCAACCGTCCATTGTTCACAACAACTTGTCCGTGTGTTAGATGAGGAAACGAATCGATTGTTGGATTTGTTGGTGTAACGACCAAAAGCATTAGCAATCATCACAAATCCTTGTTGCAATGCTTGAATGAATCGATTTCTCGATGCTTCAACGACATATGCTTGAGCATTGTTTACGTATGGAACCAATTGATTATGTTGAGGTTGAGGTTGTTCTTTGTGAAGGTGTGTTTGAAGCGAGTTGGTTGAGTTCTTGGTTGAGAGGATAATTACATTGAGCATACAAGGCAAGTTGTTGATTATCCGGTTGTATTTGTTTAGCAATTTGAGCACGGAGAATCCTTTCCCGATCAACTTCCTTTTCATGAGGCTTCAAGTAATCGTACAACAATCCATAAGTAGAATGATGCATATTCTTCGCTGGCGGAGAAAATGACATACTTCTCCCATTACGGACCAAGACTACTCGGGAACTTAGTATTCACTGCAATTCTTGGCATGATGATGTTGTGTTTATCCAAATCATTGATGATGTCCGAAAATCGATGATGATAGGACTCTAGTGTCTCTCAAGTTCAATCATGAAGTTTTCATAAGCCAAGTAAATTTTGGATTCCAAATCCTCGATTGAGTATGATCCTTCCATAAGAAGGCGAATATGATCCCACATCTTTTGTGCGATCTTTTGAGCATCAACACTACGAAGAATTGGGTTTGGTAATCCTAGGAGGATGTATTCCATTGCAAGTTCATCGACTTCATAGTGTAGAAGTTACAGAGGATTTAAATCACAAAGATAGCAATGTTGGTTTGTTCATCTCTTGGTGGAACAATGATTGGATCTCCGGCACAATGACGAGAGGGCATCTCAAATGGACCTTCCAAGATAACCTTCTTTAAGAACTTTCCATGTGGCTTCTTTAGATCACAAAACCTAAAGAACCTTATCACCCATTGATCGTAGTTTCTGGAGTGAGCATTGGAGGTCTATCAAGTGATCGACTTCATGAATTGATTGTTGGTCGCTTAAAGCTTCACACATCTTTGCAAACCAAGTGGGTTCCTTCATAGTGTTCCTTGATGGATGTTGATTGAAATCATTTGTGTAAGTTTGAACTTGAAGGCTTGGTGGTGGTTGAACCATTTGTGGTTGTGGAATTGCACCAAGTTGTGGAGTATGTTCTTGATTAAATTGTTGTTGATAAATAGCTTGGTGTTGATTCCATTGTTGATGTTGTGGAGTTAATTGTTGTTGTTGTTGATGATTATAAGTGTGAGGAAATAGTTAGAGTATGGTGGTTGAGACATGATGATAAACTTGTGTGGTAAAATGGATCTTTGTAGTCGAATGAACCTTTGTTGATGAAGTGTCCTTACTCCTTGGCGTAGAAAAGACAAGAAACCAAGTAGTACTTATGCGTAAAACACCAAAAGATACGCCGTAACAATAAGGAGTTCTGGCGTGAGATTTAGCTTTCTGCGTAAGTAGGATAAAAGCACTAAAGTTAGGCGTAGAAAGTTAGGCGTGGGATTACCTTGTCGTAGACCTAAGTTTACGCGTAAAGTGAATCTTATGCGTGGAATTTCTCGGCGTAAGCTTATGCTTATGCGTAATTTTAGGGTTTTTCCCAAATGATCTTTACACTTCACAAAGGCAAAGATATCCAAAGTCGACGTATTTTCGGACTTATCCAAGTAAGAAAACACGAAATAAACCGGAAAAATGAAGATCAAACCAAGGAAAATCTTACGCGTAATTTTAGGGTTTGATACGGCGTGGGATTACTCGTAACTGATTTTGCCCAAATGTGTTTCTAAACCGATTTTTGTTATGGAATAGCTTCAATAGTACCAAAAGAACACAAAATGTGAATTTTGATGTACCAAAGCGCTAAGCAGTTACGCGTAGAACGACACCCACGAACAAAAACAAGCTTAAAACGTAGATCCACGCAGTAAAGTTTGAAACTTTTGCCAAAACAAGTATTTTAACACCTCAAAACATTGAAAGTACAAGAATCTTGGATTAAAAATGTAAAAACAAGTTTTAAGCGAACCAAATATGGCGTTATCTTTGCGTAAGACCCAAAACCAAAACTTCAAAACAAAGTGTACACCCAACTATTTGGCGATTGATACCACTCTTAGGTCACTAGTTTTACAAACACAAGTTATAAGAGAAGAGATGAAGGCGATTGAACAAGTATCACACACACACACACAATAATATTAGACCGGTTATGCGTAGAGAGTATGTGAAAAGAAAACTTGAACAACCAACCCTCAAGTGAGGGTTATTACATTGTTTATATAGGCAAGGAGCTAGGGCAACACTCCCTCTCCTTCCCTATACCTTATTGGGCTTGGGCCTAAGCTTATGGGCCTTCTACATAAGCTTGACCTTAAACAAACATAAAGGCCATAATAAAGCTACCTATTACATATGAAATATAAATACTTGAAATCTTGTTTAGGAGTGATTCCAACAATCTCAACTTGAGTATTCTAGGGTAATTGGTGCTGATGTATGCCATGACTTGTACAAGACGATATTGGTTTTGCGGTGGGAAAATTGAGCGGTATACTAGTAATCCTAGTGCTCATCAACGGCAAGCGCTCAAAGTGCATCAGTATTTGAGAGAACTATAGATTATAGTCTCTCATATCTTTGGTTACCCATCGATGTTGGAAGGTTACATCGATGCAAGTTGGATCGATAACTCTTTGAAGACAATTAAATCTACCGGTGGTGGGTATTCCTACTTGGTGGAGGTGCAATTTCTTGGGCATCTAAGAAACAAACTTGCATTACCGGTTCAACAATGGAATCAATTTGTGGCTCTAGCAATACCGGTAAAGAAGTCAATGGTTGAAAAACTTGCTTCTTGATATTCCATTGTGGCCTAAACCTATAGCACCTATTTCTATCCGGTGTGATAGTGCGGCTACATTGGCTAAGGCTTATAGCGGATGTACAATGGTAAGTCTAGACACTTAGGTGTCGGGCATAGCATGATTCGTGAGCTTATCATGAATGGGTGGTATCTATAGAGTTTGTGAGATCTCATGAACTTAGGCGATCACTTGACGAAGGGTCAGCTAGAGACTTGGTTATAAAGTCTGCTAAAGGGATGGGTTTAAGTCCAACTTAGTCATTTGAATGCTAGGGCACCCAACTCCTCCCGAGGAAACTTAGGGCCGAGTTCAATGTGGAAAGTTGAACATTCGGTGGACCTGAGCACATGTTTTATTTACATCCCAAGGTTGTGCTCGAGAACACGCTAAAAGGAGGATGAAGTCTTTACTTAATGGTTAATTTTCTTTGAAAAGTGCTTGGCGGAGCATGACTAAAGAGGAACCACCTATGTAAATGTTGAAGTTTTGCCGCTTGAGAAGCTTTGGACTTTAGCTTTACAACATTTATGAATTTGGATATGGACACATGGCTTGTATAGTGTCGGGAGTCATAAGTGTTTGAAAACTTGTGTATTTTATCTTGGTATTCAAATGGGTTGAAGGGTTCAATTCTTAGAACACCACGATTCTCGAATATTTGAACGTGTAATTTACTAAGATGGAAATTCAATCCTCTGGACATTTTCGTTTATGCACATGTTTTGATTGATGTTTATTTTTCATGCAAAGGAAGTGAACTAAATTTGGGAGGATTGTTGGAAAATTTAGTGCACTTGTGGGATTAGTTTACACCTTGTAATGGGTTGGGAGGCAGGAGTACACCCATAAGGTCCATGAACACCACGACTCTTATAGTGGTTTGTATTGGTAGTACCGGTGAAAGTCTTGCTTGGTGAAAATCTTGCTTGGTGAAATCTTGTTTGTGGAAAATCTTGCTGTGGTTTCCATCGATAGCGATGTTTCCAGCGATGGCGGTGTTTCCAGCGAAGTGGTGTATCCACGATAGTGCTATGAAATCTTGATAAGCGGTGTTTTCCATCGATAGGTCAGACTTCCACGCAAGTGAAAGTACCGCTAGTGGAAAGTCTCGCTTATGGAAAGTCTTGCTAAATGGCGATTACAACTTCTTTATGACCACGCTTAATTGGTCATGTAACCACTAACGGCTATAATGGGGATAATTATGAGGCTATTAATGGGCCGATTAATACTCATAATTCCATTTGAATAGCTCAAGAGTAACCTCCTATATAGGAGATCCGAACATGCATGAGAAACACACGAAAACATAAACACTTATTAGCGAAAGGGTTATAGAATTGTGCCTAATTCTCTAACGCATTTGGTCTTATCCCAGTAGATATTCGTGATACCCGGGCATTAGGGTCGAATAGTTTACTTTGGAAAGTGATCACACGATTCCAAGTGATATCCGGTAACCACCAAGTGGTATATGTTACTACTACAGCTTTGTTTGTTTCTTTGAAGAGTTGCACATTTGTCTTGAATTGATTATCTTAACCACCTTTGGGACGAATAACCACCAACAGGTTTTGGGGTCTGACCATAGGTTATTTGTTTTCTTCTTGTTTCATCATCATTTGGCTATTTTGTGTTAATACTTGCTTATTGTTAGTTACGAGTGTTTGGATCAACAATGGTGTTTATGCTTTTGTAATTATAATAGGGTGAAATAAGATGTTTTCAAATGAGAATTTATCCTCGGTGGACTCACAATTACAATTGTACCCTTGGGGTTAAATAAGTTGTTTTCAGCAAACTAATTGGTGGTATTTAGTACTGTTTCATAATTTGTTGAAACTAGTTGGGTATCCCCACGTTACAGCGGCGGAGGTAGTCTAAAATAAATGTTAGCAGCATCAAAAGTCAAAAGTCGCCCGTGCCTGTTCGGGCTCGAGCCCGTTTGGCCCGTGCCCTTTCGGGCTTGAATGTTTGTATAATATGCTTTATTATTTGTATTATTCACATTTAATGCATGAATTGTGTTTAAGTTGATTGTACAATATACTTGATAATTTGTATTTCTTATGTAAAAATATTTTAATAACTGCATTAATTATATTTATTGACCACTTAATTAATTGACTACATTAGAAACATTGACAATATTAATAGCATTAAAGTAGTTGTACTTTTAGCTTAAGAACTTGTAATGCTAAAGCTATTGAATCTTACTATAATAAGTAATGCTAAATTTTAAGTATTTTTATATTAAAAAAGTCTTTGTGCATTATAAGATAGTATGATAGTTGCTTTTTCAGCTATTTACTTTGTGTGACTTTAAGTAGGTAATCATCCAACTTGATTAGGAAATATCAAGTCATACTTTTTTCCTATAGGAGTGTGAACGTAGCTTGACGAATTTATGAAATTGCTAACATCTTTGAATATGTTATTGTCAAATATTCATATGTGTTTGTTGCTTAAAAAAGGTAGAAGGTTAAATTCGAAATAAAATTAAGGTGTGTTATTGGGTTTTAGAAATAAGCTCATCAAACGTCAAACGATTTAGTGTTCCCGTTTAGTTAATTACAAAGATATAACTAAGTTAACTAATCAACTTTCATGCCTTAATAACGTAATTTTAAACTTTAAACAAGATATATAAACGAGTAAGTAAATACACATATATTTACAACGTTTAAATTCTTATTAGAAGTGAATCAAAGAATTAACTTAAGATTGTTTGCGGAAGAGCAATTTAGGTTGAATGAAAATATTTGATGATCTCTTACTAAACTTAAACATAAACGAAAGTTAATCTTTAAGTAAAAAGTATGCTTAACCAACCGAATCTTCAAAACTGTGTTTAAGTAAAAACTATGCTTAAATATAAACTATGTTTATGTAAATACTCAGGGATTTACAGTTCTATTTGGATGAAATAAATGCTCTCTTGAAAGTGTATCACTTTAATTGCAAGAGATGACCATTTACTCCTTTACAACATTCCCTTTTATAGGCAAGGATCAAGCTGGATATACGTGGTTTAATAGCGACTTGTCAAGCATTTAACTATGTAATACACATCTATACTACATAAAATGGAAAAACAGTCAAAGTGAAACGTGGAAAAGTGAAAAAGTTTAATGGTCAAATGAGAGAGAAATATATTTGTGTAATTAATACTCTTATTAAAACACCCCATTACTTAAAAGTACAATAATTTAATCACATTGTACAACCAATTAAAAGCATATCCACCAAATTAAAAACAACCAATTAAAACACCCCTTATTAAAAAGTACAATGAAATTTTCACAATGTACAATTTAAACAAGCTACAACATAATTCTAAATATAAAATAATTAAACAAACTAATTAATATTATTTTTAAAATACCCTAAAATGAAAAGTACATGTTATTATACACATTATACAAATTAATAAAACACACAAAGCTTCATACAAGCTAACAAGTTGATGGTACATATAGTTTTAAAAATCGGACCGGACCAACGGGTTCAACCGGAAACCGGTGTCGCCATCTGTTCGGCTAACCAATAACAGCCATCCGGAAACGAACTAGAGAGGACCCGTTAAAACCGATACAAACTGGTGAATCAGGTCTCATCGAGATCTATTTCTCCGGTTAATAGTTACAGGGTACTCGCCGCCGCAACGCGCGGGTACCCTGCTATATTATATATAAAGGAAAAACCAAAAAGTAAAAAGTAAAAATTTGAAACTATTAACACATATTGAAAACCGGTTGACTACGCTCAAATCCAAAGGGTTGACCCTGTTTAATTTGACCCGTTTTGACCCAACATGTCATATTGACTCGGTTTAAATCGACCCATTTTTCGACGGGAACGGTTCAACCGGGCTTCAAAACGTTATGTTTAATCCCCAAATCTTCAAACTTTTTTTATTTTTCGTTTAGAACCCATAAACTTTTTTTAACACAAAACGATCTGTCGCTATATAAATATATTATCTATAAGTTTTTCTTCAAAAACAATTTTAATGTTTTACAATTATGAGAAAATATGTGCCCGTTAGTGCACATTTAACTTTTCAATATCCTAAATACGCTCATTTCATAAAAAAAGATGGGGCTAAATGTGCCAAAACCTTTTACAAAATAGCCAAAATTAGCCAATTTTTATTTTATTTTGGGCTAATCATATTCACGCTAATTTTAGTCACCATTAATCCCATCATTGTTAGTTTTTACGCAACAAGTAACGTGTGTTGTTAGTTTTTATCCTATAACTGATGTAATGTTTACTTTCATTTTCATTAAATGATTTTATATGTTGTTTGATAGATGTTAAGAATTTTGTCTAGATTTTAATTATCGTATAGTACAACCGTTTGCAATTACATTTTCATCGGTTCACGTTCTATTTTAAACGCTACACAAAACACTCACCACAATATCACAAATCATTAATTATCTGACGCTAGAAACAGCTGCCGCTAGGCGCGGGTACTCGTCTAGTATATTAAATGCTTTTATTCTTGGAATATGTTCAACCATACTTTAAGGAACAGTGTTGACAAATGTGTTAATACAAATATCGTCCTAAAACGTTATTTATATTTTATGATCTTTACCTTATTTTGTTAACGACAAAAGTAAATTTTATTTTTGTAAAGTATAAAGCTTGTCAAGATTAATAGACATTAAAACAAGCTTTTCTTAAATAAAGTCTTCATCACTTAAGCATTTACATCTTATCACATTTTAATTAGCTATGTATCAACTAACATTGATATCCTTCTAAACTATAATGTACATCAACATTTTTAGAGCAAGTATGTTTAGTTTCTTAAACATAACATTACATAAGTATTTACTTATAACACATATTAATTCTAAAAATAGAAAAAAACATATTAAATCATGGCTTGCATCACATTGGAAATCTTTAGGAGATTTCATAGAATATTTTGTTTAGATATTCACTCATCATATCTTAAATAATCTTGGAGAGATTTGGGTGATCTTGAAAAGATTTTTTGTGATCTTTACTGTCAGACTGGCGGAACCAAAAAAATATAAAGGGCGGAACCCTTTTTTTGGTTCCGTCAAGTCCATGGTCTTGCTGAACAATTGGCCTATAAATAGCAAGCCAACCCAAGTCGTTTTCTCATCCCTCATAAGCATAAAACACATACATTTTCTCATTCTATTACATCTAACTCAGTTTCATTTCATTCTAGTGATCATCTTTTGTAGCAAAGAAGATCAAGGCATAATCAAGCTTCAACAATTAGTTGGAAGGCTTGTTTGTTTTGTTGTTTTGTGATGCATTATTGTTCATACATCATTGTTGTACCAAACCATCTTAAACCTCTGAGTGTGAGTGGTTACTATTTTAGTCCTCAAAATACATAGTGTGTTAGGAGTGGTTGTACCCTTGTAAAAGAACTCGACATCTAGCTTTGTGTCGGAAATATTGTGTAAGCGACGTGTAAAGATTTTCTCCGCCGGATAAAGGAGCTTATTGATTAGTGAAGATAACTCTCAAATTGGAGACTCGGGGAGTGGAGTAGGACAAGGAAAAAGATTCCTTGTAGACCAAACCACTATAAACAACTTTGTCGTGGTTTGATTGTTTCTTTCCGTACTTACTTATATATATTGCTTGCATATTATTTATTCTTCACTAACACATCTTTTATCTATATCAATTGATCTTACAATAAGTTCTCAAAACAATTAAGATTTTAAACGGGGAAACTATTTAACCCCCCTTCTAGTTTTCCATAATTGGTATCAGAGCCTCGTTGCTCAAGATTTTCTAAAATATATTGTATTTTATAAACTTGAAACGATCCATGGATTCTGAAAACTTTAAAGAAGGGCAATCTATGCAAAGACCACCACTTTTTGAAACCAATGGATTTATCTATTGGAAAAACCGTTTGGAAACATATGTAAAATCAAAAGATATAGATCTTTGGTTTGTTATCTATAAAGGTGATTTTAATCCTACAACAAAAGATATTTCAAATGATGAACAAAATAAATTAATAGCTAAAAATAATGAAGCTAAAATGATGCTTTATAATGCTTTGCCTATAAAAGAATATGGTTGAGGTGCATACCAGCTCAAAGACTCTCTGAATGTGGGATCATCAAATACATCGGTAAAGAAGATACCGTGTTTAAGAGATCCAGTTACTTGGTTCTCCTTGAACGGAACTCCTTATGGATGGATTCTTTTGCAGTTGAGGCCAACAATGTATTGTTCAGGTTACAGTTCCACGGTTCTTTTCCTTTTCTTCTAAAGAAAAAGGATTTTGGTAGGATCTTGAAGACTTAGAGGCTTTCTCATATCAATGCCCAGAATCCTTTCTTGTTCACTAATTTTATCAAATCTTTTAACAAGAAATTTGACTAATTCAACAGCATTTGTCTCCTTTTGTTCTTCTTCAGTGTGGAAGCATCATTTCCCATACCTTAACACCAAATAATCTCCATTTGAATTCAGTGATAATTTAAAGTTGGTTTTGTCATTGTTCTTGATGATGCTTGCACTTATTGATTTGGTGTTGGTAATGATTTTGATATCAGTGATTGGTTGAGGCTTCCTAAGATACTCCATCTTTGTTTTGTAATCTTCCAAGAGCTTTATACTTTTCTTAGTCATGGCATTTTTTTTTTCTTTAGCAGCATTCAGTTTATGAATCTGAAGTTATTTGAATTCCTTGGATGTTGTGACAACTCACATTTTTTAGGTTAATATTTAACCACAAACTTAAAATATTTTACTTTGAGCACTTGAATACTTGCTTTAACGTATAACCGTTAGGTTAACCCGCGTGCAACAAAAAACAACATTGAACGACAACCGTCACTAGACTAAGTTTAGTGTACATCGAATAAGTACCTTATCACTCTCATAAGTATATTTTATAAGTCATTTGCATTTGGTTTATAAACTTCACAAAAATCGTCTAAAACTTGCATTATATTTATTTTATTTTTATTTTTATTTTTTATTGTCGTACCTTTGCCGTACCCGTGTCTTGGATTTCTGATTTTTGCCGTTCACCGTACCCGTATCGTCCCCGTACCTGGATGTCGTACCCATCCCAATGCTACAAAGGTGGTCATCACGATAGTGGTTGCTTCACACAAAGTAAGCATGATTTACTTGGATAGGGAAATTTCTATCAATCTGAAAGCATCAGGAACAAAATGTGTCCACCAAAAACTAATCTTGCCGGTTTCCTATCAGAGAAGTATTTGCCCAGGGGAACAATCCAACTCGAAACAAATCTGTGAACATACCCATTGGAAAAAATAGTAGTCATGGACTCATGTTCTCGATTTGAACTCTCAGTACAATATTTTCTTGGAAGGAAAACAATGCAACATCTATGTGCAAAAGTATCAACAATTCAGTCTCAAATTCAATTTACAACAAGATCAGGCATGTCACTAGTCAAGAGTGATCCTCCAGGAAAGGGCAACGGAGTAACAACAAGAGACAAAAGTATGGAAAGTGGAAAAGCTAAAGAAATATCACTTGAGGGATATGGAGAAGTGATGAGCAAATACATGTATGTAATAAGCATAAACTGGCATCTCCCACATCAAGTAAAATACCAACTTATTTAGTTATTTGCTATAAGTCTTGATGTTATCATTGAAGCACCAGTCGGCATGAATGACATACACAGCAACCAGGGAAAGGAATAATCTCAACATGCATCAATATACAACATCCACTTAGATGGAGAAAGGAAACCTTCCCCTGGAAAGGTTTCAATTCTTGAGTCAATGACTCAGTGCAAGAAAAACTCTCTCACTATGAAGCAAACTAAGTCAAAAAAGATGATAATGGCCGTTGATGCATGTACACAGACTGTTAGCCTGTATTGTTGTAACGGGCCCAAGCCCGAGTCTATAATATTCTTAGTATCGCTATAAATATATACAATGTAATCAATTAGGATCAATCAATTAAATCATTATTATTCTCCTAATTGTAATCTTACATGGTATCAGGCCTAATCGGTCCTCCCTCCAAACCCTAAACCTAAACTCTTCCACCGCCTCCTCCGGCCTCCGGCTACACGCCGGAGGTTCGGAGGGCTCCCTTAACATTTTAATCTCAATAAAACACCGGTCAAAAAAACAAAAAAGCAATCTCTCTCTCACTCTAAAACCCCAACTTACCAGTCCCCGGATCTGTTGTTTTAGCCGGTGGATATGTAGTAGCCGGCGCTTGTGTTAGTCGCTGTCGCTGTTGTTATAGCACTCCCACATCTCATTTATATATCACATAAGCACAAACGCTACATCAAGATATGAGTATTTTTTATTTATGGGTTTAAGTTAATATGGGAAATGATATCAGGATATGAGTTTATTTTGGGTTGTTTTAAATTATGAGTTATGGGGGAGACAAAGTGTTTGACTTTTCTCAAAGCAAGTGGAAGTTGTTTAAGAAGAGCAACCTTCTTTTTCCCGTATATGTTTAAAAATAAATAAATAAAATAAAAAAATGTGGATCTTTATGTTTTTCTAGAGAAAAACACGCCCCGTTTGTTCGGAAGGTTCTTTGGGGATTGAAGTTTTAGAACCAACTTTCGTTTTATCATCTTTTCGTTAGTGCACGAGTTTTTAATTTTATTTGTTTTAGTTGTAGGGAATACTTTGGGTTATCCCGTTTTAGTTGTAGGGGATACTTTGGGTTATCCCATTTTTAGTTGTAGGGGATACTTTGGGTCATCCCATTTGGTCAAGATACTTTGGTTTATCATGTTTGGTAAGGGAGACTTTGGTTTATCCTGTGGTACGGATACTTTGGTTTATCCGGTTTATTGCATGCTGTTGAAGATGTGCTTCCACTTGCTGTCGAATGTCTTCTTCAACAATTATTTATTTGCTTTAATTTAGTGTTTTTAGTTTTAATCTCCGATCCGAGCTTTGCGATTTACGCTTTCGACCGCGAGGAGTGTTAGCTCAGATTGTTGTAACGGGCCCAAGCCCGAGTCTAGAATATTCTTAGTATCGCTATAAATATGTACAATATAATCGATTAGGATCAATCAATCAATCAAATCAGTATTATTCTCCTAATTGTAATCTTACAGTACACAGACATCATCAAATAAGACATAATGTGCTCCAAGAAGATTTACCCATCATTTATGGTAAACTTCTTGGGAAAGCAAGACATCAACATAAGCATTCACATCTATAAGAAAAGGTTCATGAAAACAATGAAGCTCAAAGACAAAAGCATGGAGCAGTCGTGGTGAGCAGGAAATGGTTAGAGACCATGCCTGACAACACATGAAAACAGGGTCAACACTTTCCCTGGTGCAATGAATGTCAGACCCGAGGAAACATTCCTCTAGGGATTCACACACTTCTATCTTTAGTTTATTTAAATTTCCCTAAAGAGAGTGTTAACTCGAAATAACATTCAAGATTGTACTCGGGTGCTTAATGAAAATTTCCTTGTTCCTCCAAACTTATGTGTTTACGTTATGCTATATTTATTCTATTAGTCAATTAATCAGGTGTGAACAATCACGTCCTATTTACGGCATCCTCATAATTATTAACACAACAAGTAGTTAAGACATAAAAGGTTGTTCACAAGATAGTGGCAATAGATACATCAAGTGTCAATATGTATGTACCGAGACAGCTTAGACACAAAACAAACCCACAACTTGTAGTTCTAATTTATGCGAAAGGAGAAAATGTCATTATGATAAGTAACGCCATGCATATTTACTTGATCACTAAATACACTAGCCCAAGCTCGGTAGTGATGAACTCCACAAAAAATGCAAATATGGGTTACAAATTCTCAAAAAAGGAAAATAACAAAACAAGTGAATGTTTACTTAACTCGTATCCTCAGGAGAAACTTGAGGATACAAAATACCAAGGGTTCAGAATCCTTTGACACATTAAACTTGAAGTCGCTTTTGATTCCAAAAGAAGATGGAAGATTATTTTTTAAAAATCATCGATAAGTTTTGTTTGTCACGCAAAACATAAATTTTAAGTAACTTATATTTTCATACAATAAGCATAAGCTTCTATTAATCTTGTGTGTCAAACATCTTTCAAATATAAAAGTTGAGAATAAGAGAATGATTTATGTTTTGATGAGTTAATTTGGATTCATTTTTTCCCACTTCGTTTAATGTTAGATAGTTTAAGACTTCTCATACATTATTTATTCTAATCCATATTATTTTCTTGGTTATTATAATCTTTATTGTTTTCATTTAGTTTCCAAATAAGATTAAATATCTTGTTTACTATATTAGCATATAAATATAAGTCTTCGTAATTTTTTTATCAAAAATAATACTACTTTTTTTTTTACTATGTTGCATTATGTTCGTATCCGTTATTTTCTTGTTCCATGGTTATTTCTCGTTGTCACTATTAATACACATATATTTACATACAATTCACTCGAGATCTTTTTTCCATGAAGTATTTGGGCCGTGGCCCACGAACATACAACCTAGATAAGTTTTTGCTCACATTTCATGAACCCTAAAGATGCGAGCATTTACAATTATGGTCGTTGGATCAATTTGATCATTTAATCTGAGATCCTTTTTACTATAAAAGGTTGATAAAGGCACACACAATTTCACAAAGTCTCAAATATGAAAAAGAGAACGGCGGCAAGAAGAAATACCTTTCCAGATCCTCGTTTCGATAAGAAGATACCAAATTCAAATGAAACATCATGCGTTATCGCTATCATTGTTCATAGTATTTCGATTGTTAGTGTATTTTTTCAATTAATACAATCTATGGATCTTTACAAATTATCATATGAGGGTTTACTTTGTTGTAACACTTTTTTACTCAGATAAATCAAACATACGTTTTTCTTCGACTAGTTTTGTTTAAAAAAATCACAAAAACTTTATTTGTTAGTTTCTTTTTTAGATGACTTTTATTCACGATACTATCTTACATATGTTATTTTCTTGTTCAGAGGGAGTTCATTGATCTAAAGGCTCTAGATCTGCTGTGTTTTCCTCTATGCTCTATTAATTTCACAATGCAATATATTAGGTAATACATCTTTTTAATAATTGTTTTATATTAAACTAGATATTAAATATAAGGGTGTTGTTAAAATATTACCCTTTTAAAAGTGACATTGAACCTTCTTTAGAGCAAGTCATTGAAACAAACCCACACATCATAAAGAGATTCATCGTGCTGTCGTATATAAACATCTTAATCTATCTATCTATATCTAAATCTAAATCTATATAATATCTAGAACATATAAAATTATTTAATATGTAGTAAATCATTTACATCATATTACTCTACAAAATGGGGTATATAAAATATGTTTATATCATATTTGTTCAGCTACAATGTGTAAATTAAATTTTATTTCAATTTTTTTCGCCGAATAATCTAAATTTGTATACAACTAATATGCTTCAGTTAAAAGTGCACGGTACTCTAAAGTAAGGTATGCTATGATACTTTGTATTCTCTTAAGAGGAACTAGTCATAAATTGATTTTAGAAAATATTTAGTAAGAATCTTAACATTGAAACCAGTGTTTATGGATTCAAATATAATATTTAATTGTCCACAAAAGCCATATTTTAGCAAGCATAATATTATCAATATAATGTCTAGAAAAGTTATATAAAAAATAGAAACTTAAAAAAAACTTTATAACTTAATTATTTATAATGTTATAAAATACTCAACTTTTATAAACATATTAATTCTTATTGTAAAAACATACTTTTCATAACTAATTTGCTAAAAATTCTTACTTTTATATATATAATCAAATTTTCAATTTTATCAATTTATAAATTATGTAATATAATCATACTTCTCTAGTCATCAAACATTCATGAAATGAAACTCAAAGTTTGTATATTATAATTCATAATTCTGTTAACATTCATTTTATATTGTCACATATGACTTACTTTCGTTTTATCGGTTTACATAATACATAATATAATTAAAGTTTTATAATCAATACTATTTACATTTATTGCATAAAACTCCAATTTTACATATTCTTATTTTGGTTGCATATGATTTATATTTTTTTACCATTTATTATATATATATATATATATATATATATATATATATATATATATATATATATATATATATATATATATATATATTAATTTGTAATATCAATATAAATAATTTGTAACTTGATATCTTTCTTTCATTTTTGTCATGATATAAAATTTATAATATGGTTATATTTTATTGATTAGAAGGTCCTTTAAATTGGCTAGAATCCCTTACTCGAATGAAACTAATTCTTGTGGAATCATATTGAATATTTGACGATACATTCTGATAATAATTGATGCTTACATATATTGCATGAAACTCAAGTTATATACATTATAAGTATTTATTATAATCATAGCTGTATAATCATTAAAATTACCTTCATTTAATGAAACTCAAAGATTGTATATTTAAATTTTTTTGTTCTTTTAACATGGATTCTTAATTATATTGAGTGTGACTTAATTCATTTTTTATCAATCTATAAATATACATTACATATAGAGTGTTGTAATAATTAATATTTATATCTATTACACAAAACTCTAGTTTTAGATATTCTTATTTTTGTTTCAGATGATTTAGTTTCTTTTTTATGATTTATTAAAAATATAAAATACAATTATACTAATATAGTAATGCTTACATTTATGACCTAACCTTTATTTTATCAATTTAAAAAATTTATCATATCATTAAAGTTTTATAATCATTAGTACTTATATTTGTTGCTTGAAACTCAAATTTTATATATCATAGTTAACATACAAAGAATTGAGTAAGTGGATATATATTGAAAGACTTAACCTTGAAACCAATTTTATATATTTAATCATTTAAATTTAATTTTTATTTTTTCTTAAATGCTATTTCATAGCATGCCTAATATTATTAATATAATGTTTAGAATATTTTGAAAACTTAAAATACTTAATAATTCAATTATTTTTAGTGTTACATGAGACTCAACTCTTATAGACATATTTAATATATATATTTGAAATAAAATTATTCGTAATTGTTTTTACAATTAATGTATAAAATTAAAGTTCCATATTTATCCATCTAAATAATATTAATATAATCATTGCTCTATAGTCATTGTAAATAACATTCATTGAATGGAACTAAAAGTTTGTATATTATAATTCATAATCGTTATGAGATTAATTCTTATTTTCATTGCGTATGACTTAATTTCTTTTTATCAGTTTATAAAACATATATAATATTGATAATTTTATTATTATTAATATATATGAATATTGCATGAAACACCAATGTTATATGTTCTTATTTTTTTTGCATGTGATTTAATTTCTTTTCTTCAATTTATAAAATATATAATACAATTATAATAACATAATCATTAATAGTTACATTTGTAACTTATTTATTTTTTATTACTACCTTTGTCCTATAATTATTGTCTAGTATTGACTTTTAAGGTTTTTATTTTGCAACTTTGACCTTAAATATTTTTATTTGTATTATATAATATTTAATGAAGATTACAAAAATGAAATACATTTAAAACTCAATCTATTCATATATTTGTATCAAATAAGATATAACACAAATAAAAATATTTAAAGTCAAAGTTGATAATTAAATACTTCAAAATTCAAAACTGGACAATAATTTTGAGACGGAGAGAGTAGTTTATAAAATATATAATATAATTATAGTTTTATGATCATTAATAATAATATTTATTGCATTAAGCTCAAATTTTATAAATTATATTATAATATAATTATAACTTTATAATCATCAATACTAACATTTATTGGACGAACATTTAATTTTACATATTCCTTTTTTTGTGTTCATATGATTTAATTTCTTTTTATCATTTTAAAATATAAAACACAACTACAGTAATATAATCATTAATGCTTACAATTATGATGTAATTTCTTTTATAATACATATAATATTATTATATTTTTATAGTCATTAATACTTACATTTTTTTTGCGTATGATTTAGTTTCTTTTTTATATTTTATAAGATATAATACAATTACTAGCCTGTAAGTAAGTATATTTTTGAGAAATGTTATACAAAAAATTATTACATTATAATATTAAAATATAACCAGTGTTTCAAAAATTGGCCTAGGCGACCGATTAATTGCTAGGCGGGGATTAACCGCTCTGATTTTCCCTAACCGGCCTTATTAATTGGTTTGGTCAAAAATCGGTCAGCATGCCGATTAATCGGATAAAAATTGGCCAAATTATGCATAAATCGGCCAAATCAGAAAGAAATCGGATAAATCGGCCGGCTTGATTTCACATGACCAATAACGAAGAAAACTAAAGATCGTTAGCGAAAAACGTAAGTAATGCTTTAGGGGAATTTCTCGCAAAAATAGCAAAGTTTAGAGACATAAATTGTAATTTACTCAAAATTAAATGTACCGTCATAAAGTGCTAAAGTTATTAGCTTACAAGAAACAAATAAATATTATTGTTTATTTTTGTTTTGAAGAAGATATTATTCTTTCAAATACTTTTATAAAAATACTCATTTTTACAAAAAATTTTGCAACTACAAGAGTCAACTTAAAAATTCTACCCAACACCTACTCACCACTCGCTAATATATATCTTCTTATTCTTGTCTCGACTCTCACTCTCAAATTTTGTCACTTGCCTTTTTTTTCTCACAAAGAACAAAGGTCTTTCTACTCCCAAATTTGTTTTACTTCTTGTAGTATCTGTTTGTTGTTGATTTTAATTTCTATAGTATCAATCGTACTGGTTATTGCTACTTGTTTTAAGTAAATTTATTAAATATGTATCTGTATCATCCATTTTTTTTAGGTTTTGAAACGGTAATTTCAGTTTTTAATATAATAGTAGGTCCTTGGAAATAAAATTTCCGGCGAACCATGTTTTTAACTTATTATTTTTTCTTGACAATTAATTTACAGATATCAAGAAATTTTATGTTACATATTTTAACTTTTTAATCAACGACAATGTCTTTCATTATACAATTATGATAATAAATATTTTGTGAGCAATATTTTTCCATTATTCAAAATGACTATTTAATTTATATAAAGTTAATCTTTATACTAGGTGTTAAAAAAAATATGTGAAACACAAACCGAGTCGACCCGCTCAACCGAAATCGCAAAAAACGATAACCAAGAAACTAAAACTGGAACCGGAAAAACCCTATTATCATTGTTAATATTTTGATTTTATTTTCAAATAACCAAGGTTACCCAAACCAAACCGTGTTTAATATACATGTAGATTTTGACAAAATATTCATAAAAGTGTACGATCATTCACTATATGTATTCAAGTTTAATATATTTTCTTATATGTCTTGATTGATTTAGATGTTCTGTTTGTTGTGGTTAGTTGGATTGTACCTTAAGCTTTATTAGTTGTAATGCTCAATATATATGAAATGTCTTAGTACATTAAATGGAGGAAATATCATCCTTCAATTAGATGTAGTATATATATAGATATAGATAAAGATAAAGATAAACATATGGGTAATATGTATAAACTCAAAAACATTATCACTTGTGAATTTACGTCTTTGCATCATTTGCCTTCATTCAATTGTCTCAATTTTTATAAAAGGTCATCTTTTGCTTTTGTGGTTAACTTTATCAAAAATACTACAAAAGTTATTTAAATTGGTTCTCAAGCACTCTTACGATTTAATAACATTTTGGAACTTTGTAATCTAGTATGTGTTTTAAAATTATATTGATTTATATGCATTTTACTTAAGGGTGTGTTTGGTATGTAAGTATGGGAATGAGTCTACGGATTTGAAAGTCATAAAAGATGCTTGGTATTAGTAGGTATGGGTATAAATCATGGAGAAACCTTTGAAAAGTGGGTATCCACAAACCACTCTATTTTTAGAGGTATGTAAACCTTTTCAAATTTTCATTTATAATATCATAAATATTAAGATGCCCACCAACATCTCATCTTCATTTGTAAATCAACTCATTTATAATATCAGAAAATTTTAAAGGGTCCACCTATTTATTGTTTTCTTATTTTATAAAATTTAATATTCAAACCCAACTTATATAACAAACAACACTTTTGAGATAATTATACCCATTTATATTACCCTTCATTCCCAAACCTATACCTATATTGATTCCATCAAGCATACCAAACGCACCCTTAATAACTATAGTAATTCAAAAAAATCAAAATAAAATGAAGTATTAAAATTTTGTGAAAGATAAATTAGTAAAATCTATGTAGTGTGTACAGTATGCCCTAACAATTGTAATGCTTAGAAACACATTTATGACATCTTAAAAAAATAAGAGAGAGTGTGTTAAATACGTTATATGTAATATAGATATAGATATAAATATGTGCAATTTGTATAAAATCAGATAAATCGTCACTTGTTAATTCACATTGTTGCATAATTTGCGTTGAAAAAAAATCCAAATTTTATAAAAGACCTTTTTGCTTTTGTGGTTAATTTTACCAGATAAAAACTCTAAAAGTTATTTAGATTGGTTCTCGGGGCACTCTTACAATTAATAATAGTTTTAAAACTTTGTAGTCTGATATGCATTTAAAATTCTATCGATCTATATGCGCATTTTAGCATTAAAAACTATACCAATTAAAAACTTTATAATGAATGAAGTATTAAAAGATTGTGGAAGAGAAATTAGTAAAGCCATCTAGTGTACATTATGCATTAACATTTGAATGCTTAACAAACACATTATTGACATCTTAAAAAAATTGAGGGGAGAGAGTCCTAAATTCAATATAGTATAGATATAAATATAGATGTTTGTAATATGTATAAGATGAGATAAATTATAATTTGTGAATTCACATTTTCCATCATTTGCCTTAAAAACATTGTCTCAGTTTTTATAAAAGACAGTTGTTTCTACTTTTGGGGTCAATTTTATCAAAACAAACTTCAAAATTATTTAGATTAGTTCTCGAGACACTCTTACGGTTCTATAATATTTTTGAAACTTTGTATTTAGTATGCATTTTAAAATATTATTGATTTATATGCATTTTGGCATTAAAACTAAACTATTTCCAAAAAATAAGTATTAAAATGTTGTGGAAGATAAAGTAGTAAAAGCCATGTAGTCCTTGTGGCCACAGATGTTTACTTGCGCCGACTCCGGCTATCTAAAAGTAGCAATGTCGAGTCGGAAACCCATGTAACCCCCAAAAAAGCTATGTAGTATATACATTATGCATTAACAATTGTAATGCTTTAAAAACACATTCATGATATCTTTAAAAAGCAATAGGAAAGAGGGTGCTAAATGCATTACATGTAGTATAGATAAAAAAAAAATGAAAAAATTAAAATAAATAATAAATCTTGTTTTCATCCTTAATAGATTTTATGTTTATTGCATTTTAGAAATAGATGAATAACTTGCTTCTGTTGAAATAATTTGTTTCAATAAGCTGGCTATGTGGTTGTGAGGGTGTTTGCATAAGCTGTATTCAAACGATTCATGGCAATTTGATACATCTAATAATCACTATTGAGTGTTTTCCTTATCAGATGCGCTAATTGTATTTCGACGTCCCATAAGCTATATACACATAAGCTACTTTAAATACGTTGCATTAGTGGTGGTGTAAAACTCATTAGAAATCTGATAATTACGTAATAAAATGATTGGATGTTGTTAGTTTTTATTTATTTGTGTATAATCTCGCCTAACGTGTTCCGATATGAATTTTCACTCATCTACGTATAGTCATCCGTACGTAGGATAATCATCCTACTCTCAATAGAATATCTCGAAAATCTTTATTATATATAAGAATATTAATGAACTAACAACGTCTGTCAAGGAGTGCAAATCTATACTAATTAGTGTTGATGCGGTTGTTGTATTGTTGTAGATTCCTTGTATCAATTGGTAACTAACTAATAATCAATTCCTTCTTTCAATAAGAATCTTAATGTTTATGAACGGAACTCTATTTTCTTGCATTTTGTAAAGAAAACTGATCATGTATGGTCACTAGTAAAAGTATGTATGTATGTACGTTTGTTTAAATTGTATTATTAATGTGTTATATGTATGTAAAATACTCTGCAGATTCGAAAACTTAATGAGTACATATCTACCGAGCTCTAGTAGTACTGCTCTTCAAGTGCAGGTTTAGCATTTTAAGTACCTTTTTTACTTATTTAATGTTACTTTTCTGTAATTTATATTCTTCTGTATAGATGATTTCTTGGTTTGATAATGGTTTATGTGAGTATTGGTTATTGTCATGATTAACAATTGATGGCTTTGATTTTTGAAGGGGGGCCGCCGAAGATTAAACTCAAATGACTTCATTAGTCAAATGCCAATTGAGATTCTTGTTATAATACTTTCTCTTTTGTCTATTAAAGAGGTGGCAGTAACCAGTATTCTCTCCCGTAGATGGAGATTCGTGTGGTGTAATGTAACCCGATTGAAATTTGATAGTACTCAAATTTTAGAGATGGTGGAACCGGATGAAAAACTGTATGTTTTAGAGCGGTTTAAATACATTAATCAGGTGAACAGTGTCATTCGAAGCTACAAACACCCATGTGTCCAAGACTTCAAAATTCGTTTCAGTTTGACCAATCAACAAAAGGGTGTTATTGATGAATGGCTCCAGTTTGAGGTAAACAAGAAAGTTGACAATCTTGAACTGGATTTTACGGATAATCGTATAAACTTATGTGTCTATCCGAGGAAATATGATTTCCCACATATGGAGATAGCGTCTTTAAAAAGACTTGTATTGAAGACAGTTTACGTGAAGGAATCAGTTCTTCGTGAATTTTTAACAAATTGTCCACATCTTGAGACAATAGTAATCCATGAGCCGCTATACTTGAATCATATTCGTATTGGTGGGCGATCTCTTAGCCTAAAGCACTTTGAAATAGTGGCACATTCTTGTGTTCAAAGCATCTATTTAACAGATTTTGATCTTGTATCATTCACCTATAAAGGTTGCTCTGTTGATCTGTATATGTCTCATCTTCCTAAACTCAAGGAAGTGAAGTTGTATCAAGAATGGGGGAGGTCAATGTCATATCATAATTTGTTCCACCAGATATCATCTTGTGCTCTATCCCTAGAGGCTCTTTCCTTCTATATGCATCCCATGGTTAGTTGTTCACTTCTAATGTCTTTATACTCTTAAGAAAAGATTGTACGTATGATAGTTAATTTTATGTTATAGGAATATATAAAGCTTGATTCCATTCCTGAGCTACCAAATGTCAAGAAATTGAGGCTGGAGATCGGTGGTAGTAAAAGTAAATGTCTTCAAGAATTGGCTTTGATATTGAATGCATGTCCAAATTTGGAGACACTTACAATAGTGGTAATATGCTCTGTCCAATTCTCGCTTTCGTATAACCACAATATCTTATATAAAGTTTACCAAATACTTTATCTTTTTTTTTTTGCAGCCATTTTGGACTTCACCGATCATAAATAAGAGGAAAGCAAGGGATCTTACTAATGCTCATCAACGCCTCAAATTTGTTGAAATCTTGGGCTATTATGGTCGAAATTGTGACTTTGAACTTGCTGCATATCTCATACACACTTGTGTCGCACTCAAGAAAATTGTGATTGATACTTGCTGGAGGAGTCTACGTATTCCTCTCTCAACTGTTAATAACTACTTGAAGAGCAAAGAAGCTGTTGTATCTTCTGCTAAGAGCAAGCTCGAATCAATCTTGCCTAGTGGTTCAGAGTTGTGCATGCTCTAATTTTCCATTCAATATTATCCACAAAAGGTGTGAATTGGGGAACAACTTGACCCTGGTGCCTTTTGGCACCGGCCATTGGCCCACAAGGAATAGCTCCACCAACTCTCCTGCCATGGGCACCATCTGGAGTAGGCAGAAGCCAAGACTCGAACACCTTGACCTTTTCGGAGGTGGGTACCAACTGAGCCAAAGCTCTTTTGGTTTTCCTTTCAACATTTTAGAAACGTTTTGATGGTCTTGTGGTTGATAGTGTTGACTAGACCGTGGTATCGTAAAAAGTATTAATGTTCTGCAGATTTTTTTATTTTTGTTTTGTCGTTATTGATTTTATCTTTTGAACTTTGCACCCGTGATTGTGATGGCTTGTTGTTTTAAGTGATAAATTCTCTATTGTTTACACGCTTTAGTAAGGTTTTTGATGGTTAATAATGTGATTTCAGTTTAAATGGGGTACTGACTATAGGTTATTTGTTTTCTTCTTGTTTCATCATCATTTGGTTATTATGTGTTAATATTTGCTTATTGTTAGTTTCAAGTGTTTGGACAACAAGGGTGTTTATGCTTTTGTGATTATATTAGGGTCAAACAGGTAGTTTTCATATAATAATTTATCCTTGGTGGACTCACAGTTACAATTGTACCCTTGGGATTAAATAAGCTGTTTCCAGCAAAGTGATTGGCGGTACTAGAATTAGAGTCCATGCAGTTGTTGTGTTGCTTTATTTTTTGAGATAGTTGTTGTTTCAGATGTTTACTTTGTACAACTCAAAGTAGGTAATCATCCGCTTGATTAGGAAATACCAAATCATTCTTTTTTTCAATAGGAGTGTGAATGTAGCTTGACGACCGTATGAAATGGCTAAAGTCTTTGAATATGTTATTGTCAAATATTCATATGTGTTTGTTGCTGAAAAAGGTCAAGGTTAAATTCGAAATAAAATTAAGGTGTTATTGGGTTTTAGAAATAAGCTAATCCAAAAGTCAAACGATTTATTGTTCCCGTTTAGTTAATCACAAAGATATAACTAAGAATAACTAATCAACTTTCATGCTTTAATAACGTAAGTTTAAACTTCAAAAAGATATATAAACGAGTAAGTAAACACACATATATTTTCAACGTTTAAATTTTTATTAGAAGTGAATCAAAGAATTTACTTAAGATTGTTTGCGGAATAACAATCTAAGTTGAATAATAATATTTAATGATCTCTCACTAAACTTAAACACAAACGAAAGTTAAAGTTTAAGTAAAAACTAGGCTTAACCAACTGAATGCTCAAGGATTATAGTTCTATTTGGATGAGTAAATGCTCTCTTGAAAGTGTATCACTTTAGTTGCAAGAGTTGATCATTTACACTTTTACAATATTCCTTTTTATAGGCAAGGATCAAGGTGGATATCCGTGGGTTAGCGACATGTCAAGCATTCAACTGTGTAGTACACTTATATTAAATGTTTTCAATCTTGGAACATGTCTAACCATACTTTAAGGAACAGTGTTGAAAAATGTTTATTCTTTTTTACCAATGTTAGTACTATCTTAACTTTTTGATAAGTGATATACACTTGTCTTCCAAAGAAATTTCTCACCTTTATATTAGTTACTTGGATACTTTACTTAAGTGTCTAAGATTCATGATGATTAGATCTTCAGGGAGATAGTGAGTTATAGTCATCACTCACTGACTTCATCATCTTTTTCTTGGTTCAGATACTTCACTCACTGAGTTCCACCTCAGAAAGTGTCAAGTTTTTCTTTAGACTCCGAAGAATTCCGAAGATGACTACATGAATGCTTCTTTCCATTCAGAGATTTTGTTTACCCTTAGGGTATTTTCTATTGAAATCTTACATGAAAATCAGTGGGCACTGAATTGGCCCAACAATCTCTCCTATTGAGATATAAATATAGCCTAAGTGTTTTCAATTGTAAATGAGCAAAACAACTTCATCTTACGACTGAAATAATACATAGTAAAGCATATACTTATAAATGATGCAAAAGATTTCATGTATTATTCACCTATTACATAATAATAAACAAAAGATAAAAATTAGATAAGACCCTAACTAGTCTTGTTTTTCGTGAAGTCCCATCATTTCCACTTTACTTTCTTTGAGAGGAGGATCACTGTCCTCCCTCTTTTCAATTTTCGATCCAACAGCTTGTACCATTCTTTGAGCTTCATGGGTTTTCTCGATAATGCAACAATCTTGTAAAGGAAAAGGGTTGAGGTGTCCACTAGCTTAGAGACTCTCTAAATGTGGGATCACCAAATACATCGGTAAAGGAGATATCATGTTTAGGAGATCCGCATTTGATTCTCCCTGAATTGTGATAACGCGCACTTTTTCAGGTCAATATTTACCTAATAACATGAAATAAATCATTTTGAATACTTACGTGCACGTTTAACTTACAACCGGGAGGTTATCCCGCATACAACGTAAAATGTCATTGAACACGTACTAACACTAGAATAAGTGTAGTCTAAACACAATAAGTATATTACGAGAATTTCATAAGTCATATATACTTACATTATTATTTGTTACATTAATTGTCTACGTAATACGTTTTTGCAAGTGCATGCATGCATACTAGTTCATCAAGTTACAATATATACCCCTAACATATATATACTTATACACTAAAATCCACTAACAACTTTCCACTACAAAAATCATTCAATTCTATTAAACATACTATAACCACACAAGTAATCACCATAATCCCAAACTTTATCCTAAAAATCCTAACTTTTATATATAAAAAACCATAAAACAACAAAAAAGTTTATATCCTATCCTACCAGAATCAAACACCACCCCCTAATACCCTATTTTTTTAATCTTTCCAAACCTAACACACTCAATTTTGGATCTAATATTACCCACTCACATTTCCACTTTTATTCTTCTTAAACAACTAAGGGTGCGTTTGGTGTGTGCCAATCGGAATCAGGGAATACTTTAATTTCCATGTATAGTTGTTTGGTTAGTTAACATCGGAATTCAAAACGGAATGTTACTAAATATATAGCTATACATGAAGCTCACCCAAGAGGAGTGGTTTGAAATTTGATTCTTGGGCCCATCACTTCCCCTCACATAATTTATATTACACATTTCATCTAATTATCCTACCAAACAACATTTATAAGATTCATACATCAACTTATAGTCATTCCTATTCTACCCCTATATGAAATCATACCGATTATCATTCCGAACAACAAACCAAACGGCACCTAAACACTACATACTTTCATTTCACCAAAACAAAAAATACACCTCATCCTCTCCTCTATAACCCACGCCCAAATCCACACACACACACAAATTTGTTTTTGATTTGTTCAAGTGTTTTTCAAGAAGGTTAGGTGTAGTTATTTAGGTTTCTTAGTAATTTGGGGTTACTAGCTATTGTCGAAGGAAGCATTTGGGTAACATTGGAGTTAAGAGTTGCAAGTGCTTGGGTTAGTAGTAATCTTGCAAGATTTGGGTGCATTAGTGTTTAATTAGTGTTCTTGTCATCACCATCTTCACATCTATGTAAGGATACTTTCATTCCATCTCTTTTTCACTAATTACATACATATATACATTTACATATAAAATTGTATTACCATATTATGTTGTGTAAAAATAATGTGTTTGAAAGTAAATATGCAAAAGTTATGATTTAAATGTGTTAAAATGTGATTTTATGAGTTTAATATATAGTTATAGTCTTCTTGTTGTGATTATTATTCTTGATAATTGGTGGAAGGGATTAGGATAGTTTGGAGTTGTTGTTTTGTTTATAAAAATTGGTGGAAGGAATTATGATAGTTTGGAGTTGTGATTTGTGGTGAATCAAAGTGGTAAAATGTGTTAAAGTGTGGTTTTACAAAATATATAATAATGGCTGTTCTAATTTGCAAAATAAAGAAAAATGAGTTTAGTTTTTGTAGTATTTGACTAAAACAATAGAAAATAGAGTTTATAAGCTAAACGTGACCGTTTGAGTCGATAAAAACAAAGCTATAACGAAGAAACTACGGCTATTAGAAGTTACGACAAAAAGAAAAAGAAAATTGCAGTTACTAGTTCTGAAAAAGTAAGTTTCGGACCAGATTTCACAGGTGACCAGGTTCAAACCCAATTTTAGTGGGAATGGTGATTTTTGTAGAATGAGTCTTTTTGTACTCCTCACGGCCTAGATTTCAAATAGTCTAAATTCGAGTCAAACACATTTATAATAAAAAGATACAACCTTCCAAAGTTACCGGAAAACTGCCCATTTATGCTGAAAACAGCCTGACCGCCCCCACTTAATGGCTATTTTTACGTATGTTAAAGTTCGAAAATGATATCGAATTAGGGAAAGACATTTTAGATCTCAGTGTACTTTCCAACCCCACTGTAATGGACAAAAAAAAAAATAAGTAATGAAGGATTTACAATCCACAACGTAGGGCCATTCGCTCATTTTTAAAGGGAAAATTAGTCAAATAGACCGGCATACCGAGGCTTATCACTTTCCGGACCACGCACTTTTGTGAATGAAAATGGACCAATTGCCCAATGATTTCTCGTATCCAACCATGGGGTGCCATGTGTCCGACAAAGGTATGGTCAAACGTATTTTGAGATTATATGTCATGTATTGTAAGGTATTGTTTTTGGGCAACCAAATTGTATTTTCGGCAACTATATAATATTGGGCAACTTGTATTTATACACGAGGATAATATGGTCATTTTTCACGGGTGTATTATAAAACTAATAATAATAACGCACACAACATCACGCGTACTCACACAATCAAACATCTTCTTGTACAATTTCTAACACTTTTCACAATTAAACGTCTTCTTCACACATCACAAACCACATCTTATTCACAAAACCCTCTAAACCCTAATTAATTTAACTCTATAATTACATATGACAAAATTAAAGTTGTACAATTGTAAAATCGTAGTTCGCTTCTACATTGAAGTTGTCGCGGATATTAAACTTTTTTGTCAAAGAACGAAAACCGGAAAGGTTGTTCGTGCAAACAAGATTTGGTCCATGGTCGATTTAAAGTCGTGCGAGAATGACCGCTTTCCGATGCATTATGTTTTGCAACACTGTATATGTTTCTAACATCTCCTATGATTCCCCCACTAACATTCCAAATTGGGGACATTCGTTAAGGTTTGGCCGGAAAGAATTTTGTCCGATAATGTGGTTTCGATTTGGCAAAGTTTCAAAACCTATTAAACCATCTAGCGATTTTTTCACCGTGTATTTCCGAAAAAGAGTAATAGTATAACAAATGTACATGCAATTGATCTTTTGGAACTTGTTAATGACGGAAAAAGGATGAGAAAAGGTGGTTATCTCTTTCGATGAGGATGTTGTTAGGGTGTGTCTCATTGGTAGTCGCAGAATGGTGTTTATGGGAAAAGAAGATGTGAATTGCGTCCATAATCACTTATTGTCCTTGGTTGATGATTTTGATGCCCGGAATGTATTTCCTTGGGGTGAATATATGTGGCATAAGTTTTATCAAAGGATCATCAATATTGTTCATATTCACGTAAAAGATCATCTGTTAAAATTGAAAAACCCAAAGTTCAAAGGCCACATACAATCTATACGGGTTCGCTTGGGCTTTCAAGGTTTGAATTCTCCTGTAGTTTGCTTTTGATTCTATTTTGTTGTGCTATTACTTATTCATTTAAAAGTACCTATAATTAATGTTGTTGTGTTATTGTTATGAAATCATGGTGTTTTGTTCTCAGTATACACGTAATATAAAAGTTACCCAATTTAGATAACAAAATGTTATGACACATTTTAGTTTGTGATTTATTTTAAATTTTTAACCATAAAGGTATTGTTTCATCCTAAACAGTGACCTTTACTTTTGTAAACCTTTAAACATTTTCAAAACGATAATGCATAAGTATACGCTTTAAAGATGACAGTTATGGCTATTACAGATTTGGATTTTGAGACTTATCCTAGAAGCTCACGTTGGTGGGTGAAAGACAATAAGATCATCCCACGTGGTCTTGCTTGGTCGTTTTCAAAGTTTGAACCCTGACCGTTGTCACCTCTTTGGACCGGTATGCATCACACGCCTTACATTGTTGATTCCACTAACTTGTACCGAATTAGTTCACGATTTGAGTAATTTCAACTTTTTAAAATTATTTTTGTTGTTGTTAGGATTCAACTCCATTGTCGAACTTTCTGCAACACAAGTCGAAATGAAGCAACCGTGGTGTATTGCCGCCGCCCAATTTATAGATGGTTTGTCTGCTCCGCATACGACGATGGTTACAAGACCGCAGAGCATTCAAATGAATTCGTGGACGATTTCAATTTAAACTTGTGCATGGACGATTTCAATTTAAATCTTGCACAAACGGAACTACTCATTCGACAGTATGCCTATTTCGTGAGTTAGTGGATTTGAATAAAAAGTTTTGATGATAGAAAATGGCATTCATTCGGTCGAAACACACCTTTGTACTTGATGTGTTTATGTCCGTGAAAAGCGCACTTTCAAAAGTACACGAACTATTGGGTCTTAATAATTATGTCATTGTTGATCCTCAACATATTAAAAGTTGTGCCACCACAAACAACCCCACGTTATCTCCGATGATCCGAAGGTTTGTATTTACTTTTCAGCTTTACCTCCAATGTTTATACCAAACTCAAATAATCGTTTGTGTCCACACTTATATCAAACATTGGTTGATACAGCCACGCCGTCTCATATTGTAGGTTCTAACGGGATAAGGTTGTCCATGTGGACCATTCAACGGACATTGAAAATGATGATGGGCTTAAAGAAATGCAAACATGTAACCTTGGTATGCTTGTTGAAGCTTGTGCCATCACCCAAAATGTCCTGTTATGGAATATGGAGGTGAAATTAGTACTCAACTTCCACCAGTTGCACCTAAAGAGGAAAATAAAATACCCGTGACCCCATTATTGTACGTTATATTTCGATTCTGCTTAAATATCGGCTAAAGCATACGTCCCTACTTATGTATATATATTTAAAATTCAGAGAACCGGATTGTGGTAATGACCGGTCGCCTTACATAAACGATGAAAAGATTTGGGTGATAATTATGTAGATGCAATGGATTGTGATAACGAACAAAGAAGATGTGGTTCAAACAATTGGCTTGCCAACCGTAACCCGTTAGCAATATTGATTGTGTGCATGTAGTAGGAACACCCACCAACAAAGCTCGTGAGGTATCTACATTATTATTGTGTTGTTTTTAAAACATCGCGATAAATAAAATAGTTTAATGTGTTGTTTTGTAACATACTATATTCTCAAATGTCGCTTTAAAGACAACAACCTACCATATGTAAATGTGGTTGGCAAAATGACACTCTGCTTCCTCCCAACATAATGTCAACATAAGCGTCGATACAAAATTGTGTCTTCCGTCTTTAGATTTAATGGATTGTGATGATCAACAAAAGAAAGAGGTTGACAAAATTCGTTAGTTGCCCTGAATCCAAAGAATAATGATGTTGATGTGGTTAGCCTAGAAGATACACCAACAAAGAAAGACGTCAAGCCCTCGAATCTCGTGTTAAACCAAGAAAGTGTCATTTGAAAATGTGGTAGGTCCTAATGACAAACCTCTGTTGGAAGATCTTTTCTCCTATATGAATACAAACAAAAGAAAGAGACTAAAATTGAACGACAGCCTCGGAAAGAAGTCACATTGTACAAACTTATGCGACGTTGTTTGGGTCCGCTAATTCGAAAATGGGGTATCAAAACATCGCCTACTCCTTGTCGCCGTGTTACAAGATCGCAGGTGTCATTAACGAGGCTATTATCCCTACCGTCGTTTCGATGTACATCACCTTATTAAATTGTAACCGAAACGAATCTTTTTAAATATTTTCCGCTTATCTTTCAACTTTGTTTTCGTGAAACATCCGAAACCCCGTAACGTGTCCACTTAGTCGATTCTATTCGCCCACAATTGAACCGCTTGTAGAGGTAGGTTCTGCTTTGTTAATCCAATAACATCATTATCATTGTGTGTATGTTATTGAATATATTTGATTTTTAGGAACTTTTACGACACCAAATGCAACAAGAAGAAGGTTACCGTTCTCGATTACCTTCGCAAGTATTTGAAGCTTAAAGAACCATTACTTTATAGGTTTCCTTGGGGCTCCGGTGCGTTATTGCTTATAGGAATTTTGGTAGCCTTGGCATGTGTTGAAGATCGCACCGCGGGTGGCTTAGTGAGTTAGTGAGTAAAGTCGATGCCTAGCCGGTTCATCGCACTTGTTTATTATTTTGTTTTTTACTTATGAAACCAATGTTTACGCTTTTGATTTGTTTTATCCGTCCGCAAAGACTGGATGCATGGGTTGAATTGATGTGGTTGTTTAGACCACCGATGCATATTGGGCTTTGGCAGGTGTACTTTTGCAATCAAATCCTAGGTGGCAACATGCCTACCGCTTTTCAGATGGCACAACATACCCCGGCTTGGTGAGATGTTGCAAAGGTCATTTTGGCACTCTTACCGACATATACCACTCATCATATAAATGTTTTATAATATCCTCGCATTTGTTTTATATATCGTGTATTTTCCCATGAATGAAAGTTCAAAACACTGGATACTCTATGAGCTCCATATCCGCACCGAGTTGTTTACATTTATGACTCTCTTGGGTCAAGATCGGAGGTGAACGGTGGTTGCGAGGTTCCAAGCGAAACTTACAAACACAAATTAAATTGTACCTAACAAACTCGTGTCTTGCATAGTAGGGCATATCAATGGGATTATAAAATCACATACAAGTGTCCAAAAGTACCAAAACAATCGGAGTTGTATGGTAATCATGAGTATGGGTGTGCATTATTTTGTACAGATTGTTCGTAACCACCTCCGAAGTAGACGACTCTCTTCAAACAACTTTTAGCTTACCGTGAACGGATGCTTGAATACTTCGGAAGCACAAGGTTGAATACATAACATGATAGCGGTCTTTCAAGGTACTATTCTTAATGTCCGTTTGACCCATAATTATTGTCTAACGTTGACATGTGAAGTATTTTCTTTCAACGATATTGTAGGTATTTCTACTTCTATTATATATTAGTCGATTATTATAATATTTTTTAACTCAACGGAATTTCTTTAGTTAATACCCGTGCACATATACAAAAAGCCTATGCTTTGCAAACCACTTCTATATATTATGTGTTATGTATACTTTATTAATTTATTTGGTATATACTAGCGTAATTTAATATTTGGTTGCCCTATAGTACATTACGGTACATGTCCTTAAATGTCTTATTTTCCCAATCTCTTTCTTCAATACAAATCTTTCTTAATATGTTTAAAAACAACTTTCTTTCTTCTTTTGGTCTATTCACTTCATATCTTTATCACAATCTTTCGCTTTAGTTTAACAAAATGTCCGACTATATCCCACCGGATGTTCAACTAGATATCATTCGCAGTTACCTCCTAAGTCTATACTCCACCACGTAGTGTTTGCAAGTTATGGAAGTCTAGTATAGATTGTGGTTTTTCATCTCTAATTACGGTGTTCGTCCTAACGATGAGTATTTTTTACGCTAACATTTGATCGTGGTCACAAAGGTTTTATGTTAGCTTTTAATGAACAGATGACCGCCTGGTGCCCGTGCAGATTTAATGCTTTCATCTATGATTGCGCTTGGCAATTCTCACGGTCTTTCGTGTTTTGTTTATGGCTCTAATCTAATGTCATTATTTGGAACCCGCAATCCGAAAATCACTTGCGACATGTCCCGCTTTACAAGCATCAAATTGAATGTAAAACATTTGTTTTGGTTTTGCCGTCCGTCCGGACACTCTTGACCCGACGATCGTGAAGGTCTCCTATCCTGCTTTCCAAAGTGGTTTTGGTATGTTTCGCTTTTCTTTCAACTCGTTAAGGTGGACATGCCTTGAAAATTTCCACCCTCGTGAAACTATCAAATGAAACGCCAAAGTCGTGCAATTGTCCGTCATTTTATCTATTGGACCGGGAGTGAAAAGTTAACTAACGAGACGGTGTTACATACAAGATTTATATGTTGATTTCGCTTTGATTTGGTAACCAACAAATTTAAAGTTATAGACCTTCCGCAGATTTTAAAAATGAACTCCCGCCCATTCTATGTTTTCGATCTTGGAACCTCTCTAGTCATTTCGGTATGATCATTGATGACGATATGCCATTGTTTTGTGGATGGTTAGTGGACGTGAATGGTTTTTCCATAAGATCATTTAGAAGCCTCTTTGCCATCCCTAGCCTATTATATGTTCGCTTGTTGGGTTTACAAAGGATCGTGCTCCAATAGTGGAAGCGCACACCGGCAACCATTCGGGTCACTCGATTCGTGTACAACAAAGAACTTGAATTATTTGTCAAGATGGGAATTTTAGGGAAACGGATCTTTCTACATCGCCCATACAAAGATTCTCTTCTTTGTTAAATCATACTGATTGTCTCGCTTATAGTATGCTTTATTTATAACTTACCATTCTATTCATGTTCCTTTTAAACATTATAACTTGATTTGGTTAATGATATATCAATGCCAATTTCAACAGGTTAGTTCGGCTGAAGTTACGGATCAGGCTATATGGGAATGAAGGTTTGTGGTTTTAGTACGCTGTGTGTGTGGGAAGGAAGCATTGGACTGCTTAGATTTTTCGTAGTCGATGAATGTTATCAATAAAGTGGTTATATAATATGTAACAATTAAAGTTACAACCATGTATTAATCGTAATATGTACTTGGTTGTCTGTATCAAACGTTGTATGTCAACGTATTTACTAATTCATCTCTTCTGTTATCCCATTATCCCTGTTTTTTTAATCTGGACAACAAGCAGTTGTTACCCAAAATAATTTTGGCAACCTAATTTTGTTCTTAGGGCAACTTGTTTTCCATACGGAATACTTTTATAAACCCACGACTCCTTCTAGAAGTACATTTCGTATTCTACAACCTACTAATAACTAACAACTTGAGACAATGCACACTTCCAAAATAGAGGTTTAACATTCAACACTAGTACAAATTAACTAGCGCTTGTAAGTTTATTACAAGCGATGGTAAACGATCGTCCTGCTCAAATTTCACAAAAGCGAAGAGTAAAATCGAGCATAAAAGCATTAGCATTTATTTTATGTTTACAAACGTCGATAAAGCTCAAAATAATCCACTCAAACGAATGTCACTATACACATCCGATAACCTGATGTCGTTGTGAAGAAGTTCTTCAAAAATAATCCAAGTGAAGATGTTGATGTTTTTAGAATGAGCAATGGTCTTTACAATTGTTTCGTCCATTAACATTAAAACTGCTTTAAATCCCGCCATGGAAGGATCTACTATAGAAGGTGACTAAATCAACACAACCTAGTACTCATTAAGAAGAATAATAATTAACGAACAGCTTATTCTCACTAAACACCTCGATATGTTGTATTGGCGCTACAACCTTGAAGTACCGCACAAGATAAATATACTTGCAATACTTATCTAATGGGAATTGATACACACCACACTTTTTGATTCATGCACACTAGTTGTGCATTACAAGATTGTATTGTACACATCGTAATGCACAACTAGTGGTGCATGAATAAAAAGTGTGCGAGTATCACCTCTTATCTAATACAAAACATCCTACCAAGACATTCTAGAATATTACATGTTCATCCTCACAATCATAGTAGCGAGGACAAGTACATTAGCGTGGTACGCGACTTTTATCGCCATCGGTTGATAGGCCTTTCAACTTCAATGGGCCTTCTGGGGTTTCCGCCTAACACGCCCATCTGCGCGCAGAAGAAGGGCTTTTGGTAATGTAGCTTCCCAACCCGCGCAGGTTTTATTTTATCCCCTCCCTCAAGTCGGTCATTTTTTCCATAGACCCACTATCAAACCGATATCCCCGAATTAGTAGACGACACTTGAATGGGGGTCGGCCGCACCAACAGAGGAAGAAGGCATAGGTTTCATCCTCGCTTGTTTGACTTTCTTAGGAAGGTTCTTGTTGGAAGAGTCTCGGTTTACGTGCCGTTAGCCCTAACTTCCTTTTGTCGCCTTCCCTACGGGACCCATCTCGCCGAACATATATTATCAACATCCTATGACCCAATTCCCATGATTTATTTCCTTCTTGGCCTCGAACGACGTGGTTAAGAAGGCAAATGCTCTGACTTTCAAGATCCCATATTGCTAATGAGAGTCTAATAGGTTTAGACTCCCACCTTGGTATGCATATGGTCCCGCGCACTACCACCACGTGAAAGGACATGGGTTTTGGGTGAAGGTGTGTGTGGATGTTGGTCGAGATGGGTTTTAGTCGTCATTTTAGAATCCACTAACTGCTTTTAGTAGTCATTTTAGAACATGTTTCGCTTGTCGCATCATCGCCTTTGCGCTTTTATTTTTTATTTTTTTGTGGTAAAGGTTTAGGCTATGTATGGGTTTTGGAAACGGCCGTGCGTGGGCAACGAGTTGTTCTTGACGTCCGTATGTATTCTTTTGAACTGTGTACCGTCGGTGTCTTTTTTTCGAATAACATCTTCAACTTCTCTTGGGTTTTTAAAATATTCCGCTGTTTGATTTGCGGTGGAAATATTTTTGTAGGTGAAGGAATTGTTCCTTTTGCTTTTTCCGGACTTTCCCTTGATTTACCTCGTGTATTTATAGTGTGGATTTTATCGCTCGCGCACGCGTTATCATTAATTTTCATTAACTGCTTTTGTGGGTAGGCACGTGCTCAGGCTACTACATCGCTGTTTCTATATTAGACATAATATTACTTGGGAAGGAACGAGAACCTTTACATGCAGATTTTATCTCCTTTTTTGGTATTTGAATATAAATGATCACGTAAACACAATGAAATTTGCTCGTTTCGTTGAAACTAGCGGTGGTTTTTATGAAAAAATAGTTATGGCAATTGTGTGTTTCCAATGGACAAGTGGATCACACCAAATAAGTACCAACCCACAATATATATATATATATATTTTATAGTTTCTTCCTATTTTTTTTTCAAATATTTTTTATGACGAGTTTGCTAGTGCATAGCTAGGAAATGGTACTTTGGGCGCCTAAATTGTGTACTCATGGCAACTATACTTTGGGCAACTAAATTGTGTACTCATGGCAACTAGTTTAAATAGAAATACTTTTAGTAAAGTGGTGATGTATGCAACAAGGGGCTGGGCTTTTACTGGATTTAATTTACATCTTTCTATTTTTTTTAAACTTTTTTTATGACTAGTTTGCTAGTGGATACCTAGCAAATGGTACTGGGCAACTAAATATTGTAATGATGGCAACTAGTTTTAGTAGTAGTACTTTTAGCCAAGTGGTGATGCATGCAACAAGGGCTAGGGTTTCACTGGATTTATTTAATTTACATCTTTTAATTTTTTTCAAATAATTTTTTTGACGATTTTGCTAGTGCATAGCTAGCAAATGCTACTTTGGGCAACTAAATAGTGTACTCATGGAAAGTACAAAAGTACTTTTAGTCCAGTTGTGATGTATGCAAAAAGGGGTGGGATTGAGTGGATATAATTTGCATTCAAAGTTTTTTATTAGTCATACGTGTATTCATGTAAACCGCCAACTAGTTACAAAATTGACAAATTTATTTCGTCAAAAATAAAACACAATAGACATTTGGGTAAATAAAACATACAATATACCTAGCCAATTATTTTTTTATGTGTGAACGCTTGGAATAAACTTATGCCAAGTTCTTTATTCTTGTATTGTTATGCCCCAAAAAAATCAAACCTGCAAAGTGCAAGAAAAAAAGTAAAGAATTAAAAAATAAAATTAAAAAAAAAAACAATAAAAATAACATATTGCAAGTAAGTAAGCATAGAATATGAATAAGTGTCCATAAAATAATAAGGATAAATCCGCACTTACGCTTTCAGCTTTATGTTATTTTATTTTATTATTATTTGTAATTTGTTAAAAAAATTTGTCCTCCTGGTTTCATATATATACACGCAATTTGTTTGACGTGGTTTCGTTTTAACCTTAATAGTAGTAAATCATGCGGTATATGTAATAATAATAATAAAAAATAAGGTGGGGAGGAGGGGGGGGAATGAAAAGGCGTGTATGTGAAAGGTTGGTCATTTAATGCAACTTCTTGTGGTAGACAAAATGGTAGGGTGGCTGTCAACTCAACGGACGCAACACTAATTATATTAGTATAACTTAAACTAAACCTTCTGTTTAAAACACACACATACCAATGCAAGGGGAAAAAAAATAAAACATACAAAACAAAACTTATTAAAATATGCATATAGGAATGTAACGTTTAAAACATATACCCTAATAACAATTTAAATAACTTTGAAATAAATAAAAAATTTACTAATAGAATATAAAATATAAAAGTGCACAGTTATTTATATTCATCTATAAATGTACGAACTAATACGGTAACAAAAGTACATACGGGAGAGTACCTGGATTTGTTTCTAAAAATAGACGAAAAGGACAACGATATATTTTTATTTGATTCTTCACGAAAGTGACCTAGTGTATATAACAAAGAATGTGGTGATGTTTGATTGTTGGGACTTGGGACCATAAACTGATGTGTGGGGTATAAAAGGTTTAAGTCTTTGTCATTCTAGGTCCCTCATGTATCTTACAGCTGTCACACTAACGACTAAAAACTGCTAGTTAAAGTTAGTACTGCTAGTGCTGAAGACAATTTATCATATAAACGTGTTCTCACTACATGTTGTCTAAGGTTTCGGAATTAAGACTTAAAAATGTTATTTCATGTTACTACTGCTAGTGGTGAAGACCAAATAATATAAACATGGTTTTACTACAATTTTTCTAAGGTTACTCCTGCTATAACAAGCTTGACTGACCTTTAATTTGACTAGTCACAAGGTAATTGAATATTTTAGAAACAGTGTGTGTTACTCTTCAATTAAATTTTGCAACCAACTAGTATGGCACACCATTCAAGTGTAATAAATGAAGAGGAAAAATACAGATGGTTATGCTAGTAGACGTTCTTATATAAACCGTGAATGATATTGTTTACGATATAACATCGAAACCGGTTGAGTAAATGGTATGCATTCGGTGCAGGATGGAAAGAGAAAACAAGTGGTACTCTTGTCCAATGAATTTTTACGCAAGCAAAACAATACTCTTTGTGGGGTTGATGCATGTAGACTTGGTGGTGTACATGTTAGCGGTAAAAACAATTGTAGTTCGTAGATGTGAAGGTGTGATGGTGTGATGGGCTACATGTTCCACCATCTTGTATAGGCGGTGGTTCGAGAGTATGAGGTACTAGTGAGACTACATCAACAAATGATGAAATTCATGATTCTATGTGTACACAACCCAAATGACCTTAGTGATGAAGAAAGCCAACCACTTGCAAGTCGAATAACAAGTGAGCCACAACCAATTCTCGTTATATGTTGTATTTCATAATTTATGTAGACTAAATTGTATTATGTATTTGTTATGTTATGCCAATGCAAGGACGTATTTAGTTAGCAAAAAGATGGATAAATCCAAACACTAGATACACAAGATGCAAACTGTACAATCAAGCTGCAAAACTGTCAAATACAATTTTTTAAATGTTATTTATTTATTTAATTTTTTAGGTGAAAGTGGGTAAATACTAACAAGGGTGGATAAAGCACTAAAACAGGAAGAGATAGTTACCATGCACGTGCCCAAAACATAGTTGAACACGTGTACAACCACAAAAAAATGCTGACTGTTGAAATGAAAAAAAAAAATTATCTACAGTCCCCAAATAAAATGAAGTTGCCCTATATGATAAGTTTCTACTTTGTTTAGTTATCTAAAAAAAAAAATTAAGTTGCCCTATAGGGTTGCTATCCTAAAAACAGAGATGCCCCATCAAGGTTGCCATGATATACATCATACTATAAAGCATTCATACACACTACACAGTATTGTGTAAACGGACACCGAACGTAGATCAAAAACAGTGCATGCTACGATAACCCCAAAGCGTATGGTTACACAAAACCATCGTGATAATTTTATGCAATTGTTGAACATTTTTTGGTAATCATAAGAAGCACAAACAAAAAATGTTTAACAATTACATAACGTCCGCTTACAAAAAGACTAAACTAGACAAACTATTTTGAGTTTTAAGTTATGCTAACACCCCGCTTAACGTTATCGGCAAGATGAGCATGCCGCATAAAAATACCGCAATTCAACCTTCCGCTCCTTAAAACCAAGTTGCTTTTAATCCGCACCTCCTCGACGGCGGTCTCATTGTTAGAGCCTTTAAATGCCTCGACATCTTGTACTCCGTAAGGCCGATCTTGGTTTTTGAAGGCAAGCCTCCTTGCATAAGGTTTTCTAGAGGCCTTATGACCGTAACTGCCCTTAACGGAAGAAGAAGATGGCCCAACATCCATAGACATGCACCCAAGAAATACCCTATAGTACCATTCATCGTCATCGAACCCAATGTCAAGATCAACAATTTCGCTACCCAAAAATCCATGAATAGATTCTTTCCTTGACATTCAATTCCTTGACTTCTAGTTTGGAACGGAGGGCTTCTTAGGGAGGTGACCGCTTTTTCCTCCTCCCATGCAAAGAATATCGAGGCGTAATTAGAAGTAGCAAGCTCCACAAGTTTATTATGTATTGCTATCCTGTCACGCTGGCTCATCAAGAAGATCCACAAATAGGTTATCATAGTAGAATAATGCTGTTATCGTGCATGTGCAATGTATGCCGATCAACCCACATTCCTCGGCAAGTTGAAACATCCTTTAATGTCATTGTCGATTCAACAACTCACAAACCGGTTGATAGAGCAACATCGCCTACATAAATACAAAGCCCGTATCTCGCACTCTAACTTGTTGGCCAAAAGTCAAGCATTTGATTAAAGTTCATCCTTGTGGACTTATCGAACGCTTGCACGGGTGCGCCCACACGCGTAAGTTAATTTGGGCAACCGAATGAACTCACCATCGAGTGAATCTCAACTACAAGATTCTCGATACATAGCGGTAGTACTCCGTAATAAAGGAACAAAATGTATACAAATGAGATTAGCATGTATGGACAAAAACTAGTAAGTGCAAGTGACAATCAAGAAAGGTAATGGCAGGCATACCTTGGCTTGAAATCAAATAAGGCAACTGGAGGCTTAGCAGAATTTTTTTATGAAATAGAGGAGATTGCCATTATCACTTGTGTACAAATGTGACCTATATGAAGATTTGATATATATTAGGATAGGTTGTATTATTATTTTACTATTAATAATGTACTTATTAATAGTATGAAAAGTATGATCCGTTTATTTTAATATGGAAATAGTAAAAGGGAAATTTTAGGTTACTTTGTTATAAGTTTTTATGTCTAGTGTGTTTGTGTAATGATATGTTAATAAATCAATTGACAAACCTATGTATGGCCCTTTTTAAATTTTTCTTGGAATGGACCGCCAAATGGCATGATTAAATGGACGTCCAAATGTAGAATAAATGAATTGAGTTGTGGAGTTTTAAAAGAAAGATTAATCAGACTGTACAACAAATTTAGATGTAAATGTACATACTTTTACGTCGTGTCTCCCATTGATTTTGAATGAATGTTACACGTACACAAGGTTGTTGCATGCAAGGTACAAAGTGATTATTGGTTTATGTATGCATGTTATAAGTGTGTTTAGTATAGTAAATAGTTGTTATGAATCCATTGTCTAGACATTAATGGCTTACATCAATAGATGGTGCATGATAAAACAATGAAAGTGTCATGGAGATAAGTTTAAAATCATAGTACAAACGATAAAATCTATGTTTATAAAAAAGTTGGAGATAAGTTTAAAAGTGTTAGTACAAACGATAAAATCTATGTTTATAAAAAATCGAATCATATTCGCGATATGCTAGCGACATCGCCGGATCATCAACGTGAAACGATAGACCATGTGCCAATCGATATAAAAATATACAAACCCACACACCACAATCACCAAAATCCCACATTGCTTAGGAACGTTTTCGCTAACCTAAATGAAATCTTATAGTCATTCGGATGTATTCCGGTCTTATCAAAAACGTTTGCTTGCTCTAGAACAACCGGTAGTTTGACATGTAGAATAATGTAAACCGTTAAAATAAATAGACGGGTGATCTTGTTAGAGGCTTGTCGAAAAATGTAAGTATTATATAATCGAAATAACCACGCTTTGTCACCAATTATTGATGAAATATAGGTGTTTCTTCGCAGTATTAAATATGATATCTAGTTTTCATGTTGTAAATTATATATGTGTTCAAAAGTATTACATGTTTTATATTGGTGATTCATAAACAACGCTCGAACATTTGAGATGTGCTTCAAATATTTTTATTCATAATAGATTTCATTTCAATACATTAAAGGATAACAAAATACATCAACGTAGCAACGACATTCATGAAGATACCAAAACACATAATATGACAATCACATAATGTCGAGAGAACACATAGGAGTAGAGGATTAATAATTTTAAGCATCTTTGCCGTAAAGGAGATTTTTTAGAACTTGAGCTGAGTCTCACTCATTAGCCTCACCAGCCCTGCTTTTCTCAAGCTCCTCGTCCCGAATTGCACGCAGATTTCCAAAATAGCACCGCAAGCCTAGACCCAACCACGCACTCCAACCGCTTGATTTGGTCGGCCCTCACAAAGGCAACGATGAGTTAGGTCGATCACCTTTGCATGCATGTCACTTAAGAACTTGAAGTCACGCTCATTGTCACGCATAAACACGTTGTTAACCATGTCTTTAAGCACGTTATCCATTTCTTTTGTAGTAAATTGTGTTGTGGCTAGTGTGTGTCCCCGACAAAAGTTGTATGATATTGGGATATATGTTGTCCGCTTATATAAACCAAATGGGGTGGGGAAAGAGCGGGGTGGGGTGACATGGAGTTTATTTTAAATTGAAGTGTATCCGAATTAATGTGGATAGTCAAGTGATGAATAGTTGAGTCATGTCAAGTAATTATCAAGCACATTAGCCCAAGTTTAAATAATGAAGCTTCTCTCGTACTCAAACGATTCCCGCCACAAGATAATCATTTTGGGCAACTAGTTTCATTTGGGGCAAGTAAACCAGATTTGAATTTTGTTTAGTTCCAAATGCAACAAAATTTTACGTCCTCGGGTTAGAAAAATTATTAATTTACTATGTTTGTAAATAGACGCCATTATACAGTGTTTATATTGATTACTTTTTGGTTACATGAACTAAAACACATATGCTATTATTATATATTTTATGTAATAATACACTACCATGACTTTTATATCATAAAGTCGACTAAGTGTGCACTTGGTCGTGGTATTTCAATATTGAATGGATATTTTGTAAAAACCCAAATCGGGATGCTTCATTAATTAGGAAAGGACGAATGAAATGATGGTGGTAGCTAGTGGCATGTACCTGAAGGGAACTAGTCCATTACTTTTTCAACTTTAACTATTGCACAAAAATTTGGGCAAACACATACATACGATGGGCAACTAAATGATATGTGTCCGTATTAAATCATTGAACCTTATGTGCAGTTGTAAATCTAAAGTAATCAAGCTTGCTAGCTAAGTATATATTTCCTATATCGTATTATATGTACGGGACACAATGTAAATTAAAATCGGAAAATAAATTGTTAAAATACGGAAGCAAGCAAATTTATGTACTTTATCTTTGGTTGGTTCTAGTTAATGTACACATATTTTAGATAATGTTGTTGGTTGTGGAATTCGTTTGATGTTACTACTATAGAGTATAGACGGCTTTGTTTCTTTTTGTTATGAATTAAATGGAGTGGGAGCCCTTTCTCTTGCTTGATCCGATTGGAAAGGAGTGAATATTTCTCCGCCTCTAACCGCACCATTTAAGGAAAATGAAACATAAAGCTTTAATTTGGTAGGACCACACTTTTAGCTAAGAACCCGTTACACAAAATAAACGCCTTAAGTATAACAAATGTTTATGAGAAACTATGTTGTTGGTTGTGGTAAATAAAAATAAAATGGGATTTCAAATAAGAAGGATGGTTTATTAATGGTGAATAGATGTAATGAAATGATGGTGGTGCATAGTTGCATGTACTTGAAGGGAACTAGTGTGCACAAAACTCAAAGTCAAACTGCTACAACACAACACCCAAGAAACTTTGGCCAACAATAAATTTGTTCTGGGCAACTACACACAAATAATGGGCAACTACTCACAAGCATGGTTTATTCGTGCTCGGTCACAAAGTATAACAAATTCTTGATAAGTTTATTTATGTATGTGTTGTCCGTAATTGTATTATATATGTTGGTTATAAGAAGCATGGTGTATGGTCACAAAGTATAACAAACAAGTAATAACATGACCGGGTTATAATAAGAAGATACCGTAAGCACTACTCTAACACGGACATACCATACACGTGACTCATAGTCACGCGTGTCGCCGCTTATCATAGAATGTTACCACTCCAAGATGTATGTTAAATTGGGCAAGACACCGGTGTTTAACAGCCTCGTTGAGAGGAATAAAAACCTAAAAGAAAGTTGGCTGTGTATTAGGATATAGTTGGTCAACGTCTGAAATTAATAAAAGTTCATTTTGTATTTATCTGGTCAAAGGTAAATACAACAATACAATTGTCGTGTTTGTATGTGCTGTTGACATGGCTTACGGCAGGTAAGCAATATGTTAGTTACTAATGGACGTTTTAGTACTGCTATTGGAAATCTTACTACTGCTAGTGTGTATGAATCAACTGCTTGTTCTTTTTGTTAAGTCCTGCTAGTGGATATCATGTTTTTGTGTAAAAAAAATAATAAAAAATAAAATAAAATACAAAATTAAAAAATAATAAAAAATAATAAAAAGAAAAAAAAAACACCGAAAAAAAACAATGAATTGAAACATTAAATAAATAAATAATTAAATAACAAAGAAAAATAATAATAATAACATTGTGTAAAAAAAATTATAATAAGTTGGTTGGAAGATTAGAGTGCAAAACTGTTGCAACTGCTAGCTTGCATGGAGAAACTGCTAGTGTTACGAAAACACTGCTAGTTAGTTTATCATGAGGATACCATGAAACTTATAAAAAGGAATTGACGGAGAAACCACAGCTAGTGGCAATGGAAGAACTGCTGATAGATCAAAAGCTGTGGATAAAGTTTGTGAGTATCAAGTTTGTTAATACGTAAAGGAAAGTTTATGATTTGCTATCAAGTTTAAAAGATGAGGGACAAATATCAAGTTTGTTCATACTTTAAAAGATGTCGTTTTAAAAAACTTGCTATCATGAACTACGTGATTGTTGAGTGACCGTAAATGATAAAAATAGGAAGAAATGAAAAGTAAATGTATTACCTGTTCAACATCATTCCAGGGCATGGGATACCTCGTCCGTCTCGCATAAAACACGGGCATGCCATTTTGAAGAAGAATCGAACAAAGTAACTACTAACCATCGCCAGCATTCTCGTGTCGTGACGTCACATGTAGTCAACCCATAGGTCTATATGCTACGATTTGCAAGAAATAAAATACCAATTTAAGAAATGGTGAAAATCAAATACATGTAAAAAGAAAATCAATAAGAAAGCGATATAAACTAACCTCTTCGTTAGCCAACCTTTTCTAGCGGTGGTCTAAGCAAACTAAGCGAAGCCGTAAATCATGGGTCTACAAGATAATCATCGACCATGGAAATTTACACCGGTGTCTATCAGATCACGGAGGAATTCTTCAATCTCATCGATGCATAAAGAGTGTCGAGACAATGAAACCATATACTTAGATCCTAGAAAACAGTGTTCAATGTATTAGTTTGACAGCATTATTGATAGGCAAGTATATTGACAAGTTCGTAAAACTATCACAATACCTCTACCCAAGGTTTCACTCTGTTAAGCTCCTCAACAATAGTTGGGTCGCTCATGTTAGGACCGTGTTTTTTATTTTACGCGCTTAACCACCGATTGCTTTGTGGCAAAACAGTTCCATGAGAATCCTCTTGTCGGGTGGTAACCGACTTAAAGCCTTTTCAAAATGTGACGAATTCATAAACGCGCGCTTTTTCCTCTTCTCCTCCTCCAACTTCAACATGTCGCCTTCTTCCAATCAAGAACCTATTAGCCTCTTCGAGCCTTAAGATGTTGGCTCGAGCATTCGCCTTCTCTTCTTCCAACTGTAACCTTTCTTCCTCTCGCCAACGCGAATCTCAATTCCTCTAAAAGGAGATACTCCCGAATGTACTAGCGACCGATGACATTTGTATATAACGGCCATTCAACTAAATGCAAAGAAGAAATATTAACCCGAGCAACGCCCACGCCGATTCGGCAAGTCGATCGCTTTGAGATAAATGTCATAAGTGAATCGGAAAAGGCGGTCCTTGTGTTTGGAAAATGTGACTCAAAATCAAGTTTGTCCTGTAAAAAATATGCATGAAATTTCTAAAATAAACAATGGCAAAGAAATAACTATAGATTAGTTGAAAGGAATACCAAGACCACCGCCTCACATGTGCAAGAACCCATCAAGGTCTAAGTGTTAGGAAATTCCGCAGTGATGTTAAAAAAGTGAATCTACTATTCTTATATTATAATGAATATAAAGAGAACTCGAATAATACACTCAAGTTTAAAACTTGGCGATTCGAACCGAAATTACATGATCCTTAAGGCTTTTTGTCCCGAACTACTTCCACTTTGCATTGTTTTGAATTTACTTTCAAACCGCCTTTTGCACGCTGTCGTGACTTTTCCAAATTCGAAAAGTAGGTATCAACAAGGTCAGGCTAGGTCCCGACCGCTCGGGAACGTAGTCATTGAAAAAATCTTCGCTATTATCCACCATGCACATTGGAACTCATGTATAGTAGGTCTCAGATCAGTAATTCTAGTTGAATCCTAAAGTTCAGTAATGGTTAAAAAATAAAAATAAATGGTTTAGTTAATTACTTTGAGATACATACGACAAAATTTTATAAGGGATTCGTAATTAAAGTAATAAACTGCTAGTTCTGGGCAATCACTAAAAATAATATTTCCACTGCTAGCTAGCTTGAAAACACTGCTAGTTCTTGAAAATCACTGCTAGTTAGTTTCTGATTATTGTGGAAACTATAAGAGCTGTTTTCTAACTTTTTGGTGATAACATATTTATTGCCCAAATCACTGCGGAGGCAGGGCAAGGGAAACGTAAGAACGACCCAACCAATGGCAACTCCTTATGTGAATAGTTCTTTGCAATTCAACACAGGTGAAGGAATCCCTAGACAACTGGCTAATTTGGGGGACATGGATGTTCAGGCTACGTCTGATGCAATGTTCGACACATCTCAAATAGATGAGGGTAGTTTCGATATATTCACAAGTCTGGAGTCAAAGATCACTAGTCTTAAAAATTCCACAACAACTCGGGCTGAAATAATCAGGAGGTTCAAAGAACAGGGTAAGTGTTTTGGAGAGACTAAGAAGGCCAAGGTTCCATGCATTCAGGAAAGTGAAGAAACTGGGAAAGAAGGCAAACTGCAATATGATTAAAAGTTTAGAGGTAAAAAGCGATCTTGGATGATCTTTAAAGGTCGCAGTTGAAGAAAAGGATAAGGAAGTGGTGCGAGTAATCATCGCTGTTGTTGCATCCACGATAGTATTTAAGTTACCACCGCAACAACAACTTGGTATTATTATAGCCACCGCCAATTCAGACGCTTGGGGCGGAGGCTACATCTGCTACAATAATAAGCACCACAATAACACCAAGACCAAAACCAAAATAAGCCTTGGAATGAGGTTGCCATACAATTGGTCAACTTAAAGCAATCTGGCCCTATCCCTGCACCCAAACCTATTGCTAAGAGTATTTAGATTGGTGAAACTGTGCAGAAAGGTGTAGTTCTTGAACTCGATATTGGAAAGGGTATAGGGATTGCAGAGCCAACATTCAAGTTTAAAAGTAGAGGACCATATAGCCTTAATTTGCAAGTGTACTAAATCAACTAATCCAATTGTTCATCCACCGATTATGAAATTCATTTGGCCATCAAAGGCAAGCCTCAAGGTAGAATGAAAAGAAAGGCGCATGATAAAAAACATTTGATGAACAATCTGAGTCTGATAAGATATTGTGTGCTTAGATAGGTGGAAATGGAACATCTAATTTTGTGTGTAGGTTTACTTTTTTTTACCTATAAACAATAAATAAATAACAACAAAGTTTAACTGGCTTACATTTGAAAAAAGGTTCGAACGATCAGTTCTTTTAAAGATGGATTTCCTAGACCAGGCAAGTGCTCTTGGTATCACATTTGGATGTTTAATCCACCAAGCATGAGATTTTTCAAACGACTCAAGGATCCACACCTATGAGAATAAAAAATAAAAATGAAAATAAAACATAAACTTATATACAAATCAAGAAAATGTTAAGTTGGAAAATGGATACCGAAACCCAAACACAAATCCGCACAATGTGTATGTTGGACAATGCTTTGGATCTTTCTTTAATCTTAAAAGGTGGTCATCCGCGTGCTTATCAAATACATTATGAAGTTGGTCGATAAATGAGTCCAAATATGCTCACCCCATGGAAAAGCATTCCAATCATCTAGATTATCAACTAACCTCATCGTATCATCCACCTCGCATGTCAACAAACAACCCATAAAGATCACCTCTAAGGCTAACAAAGACATAGACGTCTGACATCTTCATCGATATCCGTCCAAACCGCTCTTCATCCTCGATAACACCAATAACATCTAGGTTGGTTAGAATATACCCTTGCTTGTCAGGAAATACCCTGTTATGAAAATTTAGAGAACCTGATGTATACAACCCAAAGCTTACAGATCGAAACCGCAGACCGGTCATTAGACAAAACTCACGACGACCAAAATGCAAAGCATGCCCTTCAATGTAATAAATGAAGGGCATATCATAGTGAGAATCGTCGACTTTATGCTGTTTCCTTAGCATATAATCTATGATGTGCGTTTCATGTTCAAAAAACAACAGATCAATCCATCTTCCAAAGGTATTCCTAAACAAGATGCGGCGTCTTGCGTCTAACTTTTGCTTTATCAACCAAAATTAGTTCGCCATCGGTAATGATTAACTTAGCTTCATAGTCCCAAAAAGGTCCCAAAAATACAATTTAAATCGGACCGTGCATGGAATCTATACCAACTCCGTAAACAATTGCGTATACAATGCATATAAAGCACTCCTTATTAGTCTAGAGAGTGCCACTAAAATTTTTAATGAACGTGTTATGTTACATACGTAATGACGACATCTACCGTGATTATACTACATAATTACGAATAAGACAGACGTTAAAGAGGAGAAATCAAAGGTATTAATCGAATAACAACGATTTGTTGAAGCATATAACCAATTGGAAATAAATAATGTCACAAGAAACAACGAGGAAAATATTTACGCACCATATTTGGCCACATTTTTAAACAAACTTGATCAATCCAATGTGGGTTGCACTCAACAAAGGTACCTTTATAGTGGTGACATAACCGACGATACAAGGAAAAGAGGGATCGAAGAAGACGGTCTCGCTTGTGAAAACAACTTAGTTACAACGTTTTTATGCGAGAAGCAAAACAGATAAAACCGTAACTATGAATGTTTTTGTGCGAGTGGGAAATTGATTTTGAATACATATGTAATGTACTTTCACTATTCGATTGTGTCGTTCTATGTAATGTAAAATTACCAAAAATCCTATTTAAAAATACGGTTGCCCACCGCTTTTCTTCGCCAAAAACAATACCTTAGACATACGGGACACGTGTCACAATGTCAATGAGTTGCCTAATAACAATGTTGCCTTTGGTCCATTTTCAAATTACAATTAAAAGTGGTCCAGAAAGTGATATGCACCCGGGGCGCGGTCTATTTGTGTCATTTTCCCTTTTTTAAAAGTTGTAAAGAATAATATTATTTTTTCAAATTCGACGTAGAACCTTATTTTTTATATAAAACTTAAACACAATATATAATAGTGATAAAAACTTATAATATGCATATGCATGACATACATAACATTTTTATGACATATGATGCATTATATAATTAGGTATATTAGGACACGGTTAGGGTTTTCACCTTGTTTAACGTGCCGACGCTTATTCACCGACTATTACCATATGTTTGAGGTGAATTTCATAGCCCCACATTTTACTTGATTTCACTTGTTTTGGGGTGAGAATACATTGCTTATTTTTACGTTTAAACACAAGTACATTTACCCATTTACGTACCGGCTTAAGTCCTGATAACCAATTATATCATTACTGCCCTTTTATCATGAATCGTTAATTACATTGGTAAGCACGAATGTTGTGAATATATCTATTGGGATTGACACTCCCTGTCGGGGTTGACTCAGTACACGTCAAACGGGCACAACTTCATTTGAGTATCAAACAAGAGGTCATGGGTTAGACTACTGTGTTGGGCATTCTTATTTATAATATTTGTTTTTAAAGCTTCGGTGTCATGAGCTTAGGTAGTTGTAAATGCATTTTCTTTTGGTGTGTCATTGTATCTGTTACAATGGCCATGCACGTTATAAAATCTTGTGGTTCAATATTACATTTACTTAAAATCTATGAACTCACCAACGATTTGTTGACTTTTAGCATGTATTTATCGTGTAACTAGCGTGGAATTCACGAGTCTTCTTGCATGACATCATATTTTGAAGACTTTTCATTTTAACGCATAATCAGCGGGACTATTTTGTTATTTTTGTGTGTGACATGTAACTTGAAACAATGTTGTTGAATTTATGATTTCTTAAACCCAAATGTACCTTTTCAAAACGTCTCATATAGAGGGAGTTCTTTATTATCTTGTACTTTGTGCTATGACCGTCACGCCCCCGGTTACCTTTCCGCTGTGATATTTTGGGGGTGTGATAGAACGGAACTCCTTCAGGAGGATTCTTTACTGATGGAGGCCAAGAATGTATTGATTAGGTTCAGTTCCACTATTCTTTTCCTTTTCTTCGAAGAGAAGGATTTTGGTAGGATCTTTAAGACTCAAAGGCTTTCTCATATCAATGCCCAGAATCCTTTCTTGTTCACTAAGTTCATCAAATCTTTTGCCAAGAGATTTGAGTAATTCAGTAACATCTATCCCTTTTTTTCTTCTTCAGTATTGCAAGCACCATTTCCCATTCCTTAACACCAAATAATCCTTATTTGAATTCAGTGATAAGTTCAAATTAAAGTTGGTTTTGTCATTGTTCCTCATGATGCTTACACTTATTGATTCGGTGTTGGTAATGATTTTGATATCACTGGTTGGTTTAGGCTTCATGAGATACTCTATCTTTGTTTTGTAATCTTCCCAGAGCTTTATATTTTTCTTAGTCTTGTCCTTTTGTTTTTCTTTAGCAGCATTCAATTTCTGAAGCTAAAGTTGTTTGAATTCCTTGGATGTTTTGATGGATTAAGGATATGCCTAAGCTTCCTCATTTTCAACCCTGAGAATTTCTTCTTTTGAAGCACCTTCACTTTTCCTTTTCTCTTCATCAGCTATGATTTTTGAACCATCTTCAAGCTGATATGTTATTAAGCCAGTAGTTGATAAAGATTCAGTTTGATCTGTAGGAACTGAAGTTGTTGTTGAGTGAGATTGAGTTCAAGGAATGGAAGTTCAGTTTCTTGAAGCTTAGAGATCTTGTTGTCTTCGGCTCCAAACATTTTCTTATTTCCTTTGGTGTCTTCAGTTGGTTGGGAAGAATAGAATGTAGGGATTTCTTCTACTATTATAATTCTAACTAATGAGATGGGTTCAGGATTGTCATACTCCATTGTCTTCTCCCCCTCAAGGGTTGAAGAGGGATTATGATAGGTGACCATACCTTGACTGGTGGGTTCAGGATCTGATGGCTTTGGACTACCTACAAATTAGGAAACCAATTGTTTTTCATGGATGGGTGTAGGACCAATCTCAACTGGCTTCTCCGCTTCAACAGTTGATGGGGCTGATGAACTAGGGACTAATGAACTACCAATTGAAAATGCATCCTAAAGTAGGTAAAGGATGTCGATGAAAAGGTTTTGATCTCGACAACATATTAAGTTAACTATGTTTGATGAGACACAATCTTTTCGCCTTTTTAGGTCAGAAAGCAATCCTTCCGAGTTGAATTATGTGAAATTGGAGCCCTCAATCTTGGAAGAGCATCTTGCAAGGGTTAGAGGTTTTAAAAGATGAGCTGGTATGAATTTTATGGAATAGGAATAAGAAACCATGCATGATAAAAGAAGAGCGAGGAGTTGCCCAGGCTAAAGATTTTGTAGAAAACTAGAAGGGGGTTTGAATAGTTTTTACCGATTTAAATTTAGTTTATAAAAACTTTAAGATTGATAGTATGTGAAACCTTTAAATTATGAGATATAGATAATGCACGTTAGTATGAAAAGCAATAAATATGAGAATAGTAAAGAAAGAAAAAGGATAAAAGCTTCACACAATGATTTATAGTGGTTCGGCTACAAGGACACTTTCCTTGCCCTACTCCACTCCCCGAGTACCCAACTCGAGATTTCTTAAGAACTATGTCAAAAAAACTCCTTTAACCGGTGGAGAAACCTCACAACATCGCTTACACTTTTTCTGGTACTAAGCTAAATACCGGATCCTTTACACAGACGAACCAATCCAACACAACTATCATAACTACTTTATGAATACTAGGAGATGTATCAACAATAAGAAAAAACTCAGTGGTCATGAGGTGATGAAGAATCCAAGAAAACTCTTCTCTTGAAGAATGGATGACTCGTATGTAAGAAACGTAATCTCGTCTTGTAAGAAGAACCTTGAGAAACAAGTAGAAAACAACAAGAATGATCCTTGGATCTGAGGTTAGAGAGAGATATAATAATGAGAGAAGAATTATACAAGAATGGGTGGGGAGTCAAGAAGAAATGGTTCACTATTTATAGGAAATTTGTCCACTCTGCCGGATCCCTTACCAAATGGATCCGGCCAGTGTAATCCAAGGGATCCGACAACTGGGTCATGGGTACCCAACATGATGTCATGCATGATGCAATACAAACTTTGGGTTATGGGTTATGGACTTTGGGTCATGGCTGATGGATTTTACCCATTGTGATGTCATGCATGATGCAATGAGCATGGGCCATGGGTCATGGGTCATGAGTTATGGGTTTTGGATTTTACCCAACACATTTACATACATAACTTATTATAAAAAAACAATATATAACTAAACAAATGTAAGTAAGTAGTAAAAATGGATATAGTAACATGTAATCTTTTAGATTTGTACTTGATATAATTTATGTTGTTATCGACAAAATTTAGAGAGATCAAGAAATATTAATAAACTTTTTTACGGGTTATTTGTATTAACAATCTCCCCCCTTTTGTTGATGACAAAACATAAAATTATAGTGAGTAAAATTTAATGAAAAAGTAAAAGATTTAAGTTTTAGTCTCTTCTCCCTCTTTTTGTCAAAACAAAATTAGTGTCGAAGATAAAGTTATAGTGGAATAAAGATTTTAAATGCAAACTCCCCCGTGACGTGAACTCCCCCTAGAAGAGGACGTCAAGTAAATAAATGAAGTCGAAAAACCTACATAAAAAGAGATTAGTGATATACAATAAAGTCATATATTGATAATGAATCTAAAGACGAGAAGTAGGTCGAGAGGAGGCCAAGGTACGTAAGACTAATCCTTGTAAAAAAAATGACAAAAATGTAGTGGTAGTTAGCCCACATACACTTGTGAAACTAAAAACAAATATTTGTTCTATAAAAACTAAAAGATATAAATAAAAAGAAACAAGGAAAAGAAAAAATAAAATATATATATATAACATTGGTCTTGGATGTTTGCATATCCTTTAGAGATTGAAGTTTTAGTGGGTGATGATGCTAATGAAGTCTAAGATATGGTTAAGGATGAAATGCATCTTTTCTCTAATTTCAAGAGCGACTTGCCTAGAAAATTGACAATGGTCGCAAAATAGATAGTGTGTAAGTGGAGGTAAATGATCATTGATCCAAAAGGGTTCATACGGTTGCGGAAGTGATGATGGAATGGTTGGTTGAGTGGTATCAACATCCATGATGTCGCGGATTGAGGGTGGTGGATTAACACTCCTAGGTGGAATATCTTCAAGATTATTAAAGAAAGGATTTGGATAAGTTGGAGGTGTAGAGAAAACTAACTCTTTTGGGTTGATGTTGGATAGGGGTAGTGGTGTTGATTTAGATGTTTGAGTTGGAGCGGGTAGTGGAGTAGATAAAGGTAGTGGAGTAGTTTTTGGAGTCTTAAGGAGTTCCTCTAAGGTGGTTATTGTTGGAGAAATGGGAGAATTGACTTGAGTTGTTACGGGAGAACTAGGTGGTGAGTTTTGAAGAGATGGTGGAGGTGCTATGTTTTTGTTACTTGGTGGTGAAAAGGTGCTAGGTGGTGATGAGTTGCTTGAAGAGGATAGTGGATTGACAAAGCAACAAGGTCTAATGCTAATCCAGGCGGTTTTTCTTGCTTTAGGTGGTGAAATGATGGAGGGTGGTAATGCGAAATTGGAGCTTTGAGCATGAGTTTCTTCTTGAATGTGATTTTCAAATGATATTGGTGAAGTTTTGAAGAGTGTTGAAGTCACGAACAAGATTTTCACTGGTTTGAGAGGATTCTTGAGTGGTTTGAACTCGTTTGGGTTCCATGATTGTTAAGAAACTTAGATTTGGAGAGGGTGAAGGTGATGAAGATGCAAGCATGTTAGGACCTTATTTATAGAGATAAATCATGCATTGCAATGAATGCTAAAACGACAAAATAAGCCATAATTTAATGACTAGATATGAATTGAATGTATGTAATTATAATAGGTTAAGCACTAAGTCTTAAACTCAGTAAATATTAAAGAAAAAGTAGTAAAAGTAAGAAATTTCAAGTTAAAAATGTTAAAAGAAGAGAAAATCTCTTCTGTGCAGTCGGATCTCTCGGATCCTTCCCATAAGGGATCCGGCCTGCCTTAACACAGGGATCCGGGTATCTGGTGCAGTCAGAAGCGGATTTTATGTAGAAAAACAATAGGACCTAGTGTGTGCCTATATGTAAACTATGTGGAGTTGCGGTTATCTCGACTCCAGAAGAAAAACAAAGATAGAAGTGTAAAATACGTACATATATACGTGAGATAACCCAAAAACTCCTTAATTCAATGTAGCTACATTCGAATGTACCCGAAAATACATATTGGTTATGTATTCCCTTTAGCATTTAATAGACATATGAGATGATGCATGAGAAAAAAATTTACTTTGTATTAACTATGTAAGAAAGATATGAGTGTCCTAAATGTGAGAATTTTGATTTGAAAGTATGGGGTGTAGATTTGAAAATTTGATTTGTTAGAGATTAAATGCAATTTCTAACTAAAAGAATATATTTTTGTAAGTTTGAACATAAATCCCCATAGATTTAATGTTTGTGATTTGCGAGAAATAGATATCCTAGACTCAGAAAAATTATTAGAAATGCGTACCTTGTAGGAAGAAAAGTTAGAAGATAGTTTACGATGATTATTCCATAAGACCTAGTCCTAATCATATTAAGTTGAATGTTTCACGCATCAATGGCTTGGTGAGTATGTCGGCAGTGTTGTCTTCGGATGAGACTTTCTCGATTGAAATGTTCCCTTTTTGAACACTATCTCTTTGGAAGTGGTGGCGTATTTCTATATGTTTGGTGCGAGAATGCAAAGCTGGATTCTTGCTAAGATTAGTGGCGCCTTTGTTGTACCAGAGGATGGCAATGTCACTTAGATGGATGTCGTAGTCAACAAGAGCTTGTTTCATCCATAGTGCTTGTTGGCATGCCTTGCCCGCTGATACATATTCAGCTTCGGTAGTATAGATAGCTAGTGCGGTTTGCTTCTTAGAAAGCCAAGATGTTAAGCAACATCCAATAAATGTACAAACACCACATGTACTTCTGCAATCAACATAATCACATGCATGGTCAGAATCTGCATATACAATAGTTTCTACCCCATCCCTTTAGGATACCATAACCTCAATTGAGTTGTACTTTTTATGTACATAAAGATTCTTTTTATGGCTACAAGATGAGAAGATTTAGGATCTTCTTGAGGGAGGTATTGAGACTTAGCTTGAGAGCTTTAAAGGAGTTTGCTCTGTGGCAGTCCCTTCTACCTAGATCTGAGGACTTTGGACAAGTTCCTCAACATCCATCGTTTCTTCCTCAATGAGAATGATCTCATCCTCCTCATCAAGTAGATTCTAACCCTAGGCATCATAATCATCAGAATCTAAGATTCCATGCATTTCACCAATTATTAGTGGGAGTGTTTTGTGCCCCTCGTTAGTGAATTGAGGAGAGTTCACTAAATCCTCAACTCGAGATCTTTTTAGGGTCTGTCCCTCAGGTAAAGGTAGTGATGGACTAGTGCCTTCATAAGGATCTATTTTTATGTGTAATTTAGCACCCTTAGGGATTGAGTAAAGTTTAGTATTCCCAAGCGTGTGACCCTTAGGTCAGACTGTTGTTTGTCATGGACCAGATCAAGGTTGTAAGGTCACTTTTGAGCTTCGACAACCCTGAATGATCCTCCCTTAGTGTAGACTCAGAGTAGGAAGATAGGATATATTGTTCATACCCGGACTAAGACTCTCTAGTGGATAGGGCGTGGTCCTTATCTTCACCCTCTCTTCCTAAAGAAGATTTTGAAGGGTTGCTTGTAGTGCCATTTTTTGACTGCCTGAAGCTTCAGGGAAAGCAACAGGAGGCTAGTTTGGGTACTCGATGTCCTTGGCCTGTGAGGACTCTATATTTGTTGGGCCTTGTGATTCATCGTCGTCCTTTTTTGGAAAATGGACGGTCGTCTATTTCTTAGGTTTTTTAACATTGGGTTTTTCTGATTCAGGCTAGATATTGAAAGATGGGCTTTTCTTTGTCTTAACCTTTTGTCAAGTTGTGCTCTTGGCTCGGAAACCTTAGATGATTGTTCCTTGAACTTAGGCACATTCTTTGATTTTTTGGCCACTACTTTCAGAGAAGTAGTTAAATCTGTTTAGTTTGTCCAATAACATTGAGAATTTGATACGTGAAAACAACTCCATTTTCAAGGATAGTAGGAGAGTAGTTTGAATTACTTAGGACGAAGGGTTTTATTCTTTTTTTAGACTCTTGAGCATACTCTCCACCAAGTAAGTTTTCTGTCATCAGGGAAACAAATTAAGGATAAGACATTGTTTTTTATTTGCCCCTGAGGACCAAATGCCTACTAGGTCATCATAGATGACCCTCCCTGTGTTGAGCTTAGTCCTTGTGATGAGACTATAAGCTACCATATATTGATTGGAATTCAACTTATTGGTAGATGATTTGTTCCACTCAAAACTGAATGACTATTGTCATCAGGATCCTCCAAGTGGGTGAGAACCAAGATTTGTAAATTGGTTTCTTTTCGGCCAGTACAATAGAGTCCAAATCATGTTTTGTTGGGTGTTTAAGATGCAACTTTGCAAGCTCAATTTCTACCACCAAAAGTGTTTAGGACATATGAATTAAAATAGTCAAGTCCAGTGACTTTCATAAAAGCATCATAACCAAAAGATAGGGGTTTGGTCCCCTTTTTTTCTAAAGTCTTCGATAAATTTTGTCTGCCAAGCAAAATTTATATTTTAAGTAGCTTATCTTCATAAAATAAGCCCAATCTTCTAATAATGTGAAACAACTTTCAAACATAGAAGTTGAGAATGAAAGATTGATTTATGTTTTGAAGATTGGATTCATTTTTCCCACTTCACTTAACGTTAGATTGTTCAATAATACTCTGATGCATTATTTATTCTGATTATTATCATCTTTATTAGTTTCATTTAATATCCTAACAAGATTTGACATCTTTTTTACTACATTGGCATATAAATGTAATTTTTTGTAATTTTTATCAACAATAACACTACCTTTTTGTTACTATGTTACAATATGTTGGTATTAGTTAATTTCTTTTCCGTGGTTATTTTCCGTTGTCTCTATAGATAAACATATATTTACATATAATTCACTTAACATTTTGTGTCCACAGAGTATTTGGGCCCTAGCCCATGAACGTACAACCTAGATAAGTTTTAGCTCACATTTTGTGAACCCTAAAGATACAAGCGTTAACAATTATGGCCGTCGGATCAATTAGATCATTTAATTTGACATATCTTTTACTATAAAAGGTAGGTAAGGCCACACACAATTTCATAAAGTCTCAAATATTAAAAAGAGAATGGCAGCAAGAAGAAATAACTCTTTAGATCCTCGTTTCGATAAGAAGAAACCAACTTTAGATGAAACATCATGTTTTATCGCAATCATTGTTCATAGTATTTCGATTGTTAGTGTCCTTTTTCAGTTAATACAATCTATGCATCTTAGCAAATTGTCATTTGGGGGTTTACATTGTCATAACATATTTTAACTCTGATAAATCATAGATATAATTGTTTTAAGATTTTTTTTTTTTCATTTATAATATAATCGAGTACCTTTTTTTAGATAAAAATTCACAAAAACTTTATTTGTGTGTTGCTTTTTATTCATGATGCTATCTCACATATGTTGTCTCCTTGTTCAGATGGCCTTCATTGATCTGGATTTGCTGAGTCTGCCTCTACGCTTTATGAATTTCACAGTGCAAACTATTAGGTAATATTTCTATTTAATAATTGTTTTATATTCAATCAGAAATTAAAATAAGGGGGTTGTTAATAAATTTACCCTTTTAAAGCATCATGTGAACTTTCTTTTTTAATTTATGTTAACTTTACCCCTTATTAATGCCGTATTTTTTTCCTTTTTTTGTTAACATGGTTTTTTTATTTTATTAACTAAATGACAAAAGAAAATACGAAAGAATAATTAAAAATTTATAACTTTATCAACAAAGAAAAGGGAGTAATGTTATAAAGTAAGAATATGATTAACCGATCCCTAAACATAATGATAGACATTGCATCTCGTTTAAAGATGATAAAGTTAAGTACCTTTAACACCTTTTTTTTGCTTTGTACATCTAACAAATCATTTAGGGATAATTTCATATATACGCAATGTAAACATCAAATTGTCATCTATACCCGAAATACAAGTTTTAAAAGTATGACGTACAATGTATTTAAAGCATGTTTTGAATAAATATGACAATATGATTCTTAAGTTTGGTAAATATGAAAAATTACATCGTATTAATCTACAATATTGGATTTATAAAATATGTTTATATCATAGCTCTGCAACTACAATGTGTAAATCAAATTTTACACCATTTTTTTTTTATTGCTAACTAATCTAAATTTGCCTATGAGTTAATATGCTTCGTTAAAGAGTGAAAGGTATTCTAATGTAAGGTGGGTTATGATATCTGATGTTAATGTGCGCGTACGGTGTTTAGGCGTGAATCAAATTTAGTTTCAATATATGAGATATATAGAATTTGGCCATGTTTTTTCTTTTTTTCTGTGCGCGCACAAATTATTAGTTTATGAAATGTTATGAAGTGTGCGCACAAATAATTCTTAAGTACGTTAAAAGCATGGGAATTTATATAAAGCTAGTCAAGCATGCATGTGCGATGCATGTTATATATTGTAACTAAAAGTTAAACTTTGATCACATGTAAATATTCACACTTGAATCTATTATACATGATATTTTAAAACACGCGTTACCACAAAGTCTGTATATTATGATTCATAACTCTTTACACTTAATTTTATTTTTTGCTGAGTATGACTTAATTTTATTTATGTCAGCTTATAAAATATATAATATAATAAAAGTTTTATAATGAATAATATTTACATTTATTGCAAGAAACTCTAATTTTAGATATTCTTACTTTGGTATTATATGATTTAATTTCTCTTTTGTATCATTTTATAAAATATATATTTTAGTAATATAATTATGAATATTTTGTGACTCAATTTCTTTTGAGTTAACTATAGTGTTAAATCATTAATACTTACATATTTTGCATGAAATTCAAACTTATACATTTTATACAAATGTTATACTTACATTCTAACTTTTATTGTATATAATTAAATATTCATTTTTATCGATTTTAAAGAATATATAATATAATCAAAGTTTTATAGTCACTAAAAGTTTCATTCGTAGAATGATACTCAAAGTTTTATAGTCACTAAAAGTTTCATTCGTAGAATCATTAATATTTATATATTGCATGAAACTTATATTCTCATTTTGTTGCATGGGAGATTATATTGCTTTTATCATTTTTATTAGATACATAATACAAGTATAATAATATATTCATTTATACTTACATTTATAACTTAATTTACTTTATATCAATTTAAAAAATATGTAATAAGATTCAATACTTACATTTTGTTGCATTAAGCTCAAATTGTATACATTATATATAATATAACTATAATTTTAGAATCATTAATATTTACATTTATTGCATGAAACTCCAATTTAGTTTTTTTTAGAATCATTAATATTTACATTTATTGCATGAAACTTCAATTTTACATATTCTTTTTTACGTTGCATATGATTTAGTTTTTTTTGTCATTTTATAAAACTAGTTATAATACCTGTGCACGCACAGGGTTTTGACAAAAATAATTATTCTGTATTAATATTGAATATTGTGTCTTTAAAGGCAATTGCATATAATTATATAGTTATAAGTTTCGTGCACGCACGAAGTTTACACATAAAAATTTCTGTTAGGTAACTCAAGATTTAATTTTATTTAGTTGTCAAAGATGTTGATATTGTTATTTAAATTTCACTACTTATATTATGTTGTACACAGATGCAAGTTTAATAGCACATAATGAGTGTTGATAAAGTTAAAGTATACTTATTTTATAATGAGCGTTGATATTATGTTGATGTTTTATAAAAATATTTTTTCTAGATAGCCTTATATAAATAAATAAAAATTACATGAATCATTGTTATAAGTACAATCGCGTATATTTATTTTTATATTAAAGTAAACCGTGCTTACAATTTTATAGTTATATTCCCGTTTTCAGTAATTTAGCCGTATTTAAAATATAAACTCGTGTCCACGTAGGTTATTTTAAAAATGAAATAAATGAGTTATTATTGAACGTATATAGTAAAAAAAAATAGATACTTATAATCTTATGTAAATTTATATGTTGTTATTTTAAAACAACATATACATTGTATTTTTTAAGATATAAAGTTTAAAGTGTATAAAGTATAAGGGGGTATTTGTTTATAATCCAAAGTTATTAAAAAATATGAAGGTTTATAATATTACATTTAACTCTATATAATTATTTAAAAAATCAACCACTAAAGTTTTATTAATCACCTCCTCTTTTTTTAAGTTTTTTTTTTTCACAAATTTAACACCTATATTTTTATGTGTTTTTTTTATCAACCAAATTTCTCCACCAAATTTATTAAAGTTTGACCAAAATCAATTTAATTTTGACTTTTATTAACCAATCACATCACATTATTTTGCTTACGTGGCGAAATTGAACTCTCCTATTGGCCCAATTTTTTTTTCAATGAGAAGGGTTTTCCAAAAACACTCCGAAATGATGTAATTCTTTTATTATATAAAAGATATATAACGCATTTATAGTAATGTAATCATTAATACTTATGTTTATGACTTAATTTCTTTTTATAACATATAGGTTATAATAATATATTTATAATAGTTAATACTTACATTTATTGCATTAAAATCCTATTTACATATTATTATTATTGTTGCATATGATTTAGCTTCTTTTGTTATCTTTTATAAAAATATATCTATACTACTTATAATGCACGAAGGCACCTCACTCTTAATTTTAAGTATTAACTATTATAAATATATTATTATAACCTATATGCATGGTTTACAACACTATAATGCACCCAATTTTCAGAATTACAACAAAGTAAGCATATTGTACAACAAAATAAAGCGTGGTGTCATTTTAAGACCTAAATTCTATCAAACAACATTAATGCTATTAAAAACACCCTTCACCAAAAATTACAACCATTTAAGCACAATGTATAATAGCTGGAACCAATTTTCAGATTTACAACAAAATAAGCATAGTGTACAACAAAATAAGCATGATGTAATTTTCAGACTTATTTTCAGACTTACAACATAAATGCTATTAAAGTGGTCAATATTATTAATGACTATAATGACTACTACTTACAAGAAAAGAAACATAGTGTACAACATTTTAATGCACATAATTTTCAGACGTACAAAACATGAAGCATAGTGTACAACAAAACACCACATTAATGCTATTTAATGTAGTCAATTATTTAAGCGGTTAATAAATACAATTAATATGATTATTAAAACACCCTTACATAAAATACAAATTATCATGCATATTGTACAACCAAATAAAACACAATTCCTGCATTAAATTTCACTACTACAAATAATAAAGCACATTTCACAAATATTCAAGCTCGAACGGGCAGCGGGCCAAATGGGCTTGAGCCCGAACGGGTGCGGACCAAACGGGCTTGAGCCCGAACGGGTGCGGACCAAACGGGCTCGAGCCCGAGTAGACACGGGCCAACGGGTTCGAGCCCGAACGGGCACGGGTTATACGAAATTCTTGATATCCGTAAATTTATTTTTAAAAAAAAAACATAATAAACTAAAATATATTATTCATCGAAAAATTTTATTTCAGGGTACTCCCGCTGCAACGCGCGGGTACCCTGCTAGTAATTTCTATTATATATAATCATTAATACTTTATGACTTAAATGAATTAAAAGTCAAATCTTTATTATAACATTAACAAATCACGTATAACTTTGACCAAATCACATTATTATAATAAAGAGGAATTGCGTAAATATCTTTTCAAAATCTCATAATTACATATATATATCCGAGTAAAACTTATATTTACATATATATCCTCCTCTAACTCCATATATGTCACATATATCCAAATAATATAACTTTGTATAAATAAAAGAAAAAAATATACAATTAACTATACATTTACCGTTATACCCTTATTTTCCTTTAATCTTAATCTTTTTAACTACATATAAACCATCTAAACAAGCCATAATACAATTACCACCGGTATGAATGTTATATGTTTGCAGTTGAATTGTTGGACATAGTTTTAGTTTTAAATTGTATTATTGAACCCACTTATATTCTATGCAAAAACCCAACAACAATATGAGAGGTATCAAAGATGCATGAAAGTGGGGTACAGCTAATTAATTTGGGTATACAGTTATACATTGAAAGAATTCGTGGATTTTTTATTGTATGTTATTAGATATCAATTGGGTTAAGACAATATTATTGAACATTTCATCGCATAGTTGTTGATTCAAGATAAAAATAATGATAAATGAGAATGGTGGTTTCTAGTTGATAGAAACAAGTATATTTAAAGTTAAGAATGAAACCACTAGTGAGCGTGTTTGTTATTTGAAAATTAAAAAATTTCATACCGGTAATTGTGTTGTGGGTTGTGTGTTTTGTTACATGCAGAAGAAGATGAAAGATTAAAAAAGGGTATAATGGTCAATGTGTCGTTTATTATGTATTTTTTTAGTTTAATTTATATCAAATAATTTGGATATATATGATATATATGAAGTTCAAGAAGGATATATATTTGTAATTATGAGTATTGGTTAGATATATATATGTAATTTTGAAGCTTTGAAAGGATATATATGCAATTCTCTTTTATAATATTGACTAACTCATTTTATCAATTTATATTATACACATAATACAATTTTACATAATGTTGACCGAATCACATTAAATTTTCATACAACTAATTAAAAATTAAATCATTATAAGATTCATTATTTCACATCAGTTTTGACTTTTATTAGTAAATAAGAAAGCTTCATTTCGGAAACGAAGTTTCTTATTCATACAATTTTGTATTCTCCCATTTTCCTCAAGATTTAAAGTTGTTTTCCTTTAAAATCAATTCCAAAAATAAGCCCAAAAAAGAATTCATATTAGCACTTTAATTTTGGTTTCGAGGATCTAGTCTCGTGCGATCGCTAGATTGTGCGACTCCAACTATATTTGTGACAAGTGTCCAGGGGGAGGTAGATATTTTGCGTGAATGATGTGACATTTTATGCGACCATGATGTTTTTCGTGCGACTGATGTAACTATTGATTAATAAATTTTGTTTGTTATGAAAAGAAGCCCCATGGGTCGACTTTTATTTTTGCTAGACTGGCGGCGGAACTTTTGTTTTTTTTTTGTGCGGCCATTTTGTCTTTTTCGATAAAGACAAAAGTTCCTCGAAAAAATTGTTTTTTTTTTTACTAACAGTGTAAAATTGTGCACTTGTTTTACATTGAGGCATGCAATTAGTTTTGAAATGTGTGTCTAATTATAGATTTTCAATTAAGCATAACCACAATTACCTAACCTACCTAACCCAAAATACATAATTCAAACCAAATATTTGATTCAAAATTTAAACACTAACACATCCGATTCAAAACACACAAAATATTTGCCTTTTCATGTGTTTGTGGAGTTGTTATAAGAGGATGTCTATAAAATTTTGTTATATGCTATGGTAGGGATGGCAAAACCCGAACCCGACGGGCAACCTGAAACCCGAACTTATGTGGGCGCGTGCTTATCGGGTTTCTGCGGCCTTAACGGGAATCTTATCGGGTTTAGGCGGGCACGCTATCCCGCCCGCCCCAAAACATGTACATATACATTCACATATATTTATATACATAAAATATTGTGTTAGTATTTGTGTACTAAATGTATTTCTCTAAATTTTGTTAATTTTTATTTTGTAATATTTCAAATTCTGATCATAAAAGCTTGTTTTATATCATAATATTCTAAAAAAAAAGTTGTGATTTATTCCAATTCTTAATATATTATTAATGGGTTCTCGATTCTTTAAGTTATTCCATAAAATCATATTTTTAATAGTGTAAAAATAAGAATAAACGGGGAACGACACAAGTATGAAAGAGCATTGCGCCCAATAAAGACAACCCAATAAGACCCCAATCGGGGATGGGACGGGTTTAGGGGAGCATCTCGCCCCAACGGAGCGCCCCGATAAGATCCCCAATGGGGATTGGGGCGGGTTTGGGGATGATTTTCGTAATTGGGTTTGGGGATGGGGATGGCCGCCTAGCCCCAAACCCGCACCATTGCCATTCCTATGCTATGGTATATTACATGCTACGTTATATGGTTTTAGGTTGGGTGAAAATCATCAAATATTAACCAAGTTTGAGATTTGTTTCAATTTGATACCTCAAACTTTATATCAACCATAAAAATCATCAAAGTTTCAAAACTGTTCCATTCTTGTGTATTTTTAGTGTTAGAGTGATCTGTATGTTTAGTCGTGCATTAACATTGGTAGTAGTGAAATTCAAGGAGTAGGTGTTTAGTATTAATGTACAACATGTTAATGCATATATGGATACTTTAAGCACACTAATTTTAGAAAATTACACAAGAATGAAAGGCTTTTGAAACTTTAATAGTTTATCTCATTGATATAAAGTTTGAGGTATCAAATTAGAACACTTATAAAACTTGATTACTATTGAGTGACATGTTCCTTTTTAGGTTTTGTATGATTTGTTATTGCATGCCATGTTATGTTTAAGATCAATAATCCTCACTCGTCTTTCATATTTGTTGCATAAATACTCACATTCACGTTATATGATTTTTAGTGTTTTTAAGTGTTCTTGTGTTTAAATAGTCACATTCTTGTATTTTTTTTATTTTTTTTCGATTTTTTAGTTTTTATTTACATATTTTCAGACTGATAAAGAAACCAAGTGTGGATACAGCAGTAGTTGATATCTTCCACCGTGAAGTCGGACATGTTTTGAGCCGGAAATTCGCTTATCGTCTCGCTGCTTCTGAGGTATAATGTTTTTTTTTTTTTTTTTTGTAGTTATAAGCTTAGTGGGTTAAATATTTTTTTTATCTGACTGTAATGTGATTTTGTTATAAGTTACAGTAATTAGACTTATTCTGGTAAATGGTGTCGTTTTCCGTTTGTTTTCTAAGATTGGACCACATTGTTACAAATTTTTAATGTATGGAATATTTAGTTAAATTATGTGATTATATTTGAACTACACATGATATTGTGTTTGTTTTGATAGTACGTCCTAGTTCTATTGAAGTTGCCATTAGTGCTTATGATGATAGTTGGGATAGTTATTATTTGGAAGCTTTAAATCGACGTGTTTATAGATGGTGAGTATCCAAGTATTTGGGGTTTAAAAGGTGTGTTTACTTGAACTGTTTAAATATCGTCCGTTAAGATTGTCACCATAGTTCATATTTCCGCAAAATCTTGGGATCTTTTGAGTGCATTTAAGTGTTCTGTCTACGTACGAGTTGCAGACTTGCAGTTCATCGGATTGTTGTAAATATTGTTATGGTGGAGGATGAATAGCGTTGACTGCATCTTAATTCGCTCTATTCTGATTGAGTAATAATATGAGTAGATAAATAAAAAAGAATAAAAGAAAAATTGGTTCTCAAGGCAAGCAATAATAATGGTTAGTTATTTTGTGGTTTTAATGCTTCACAAATTTACTGTGTTTAATCTTTTTTTTTTTTTTTTTTTTTATTATTTTTTTTTTTAAGGGAATTATTTTCTTGCTTTATTGGGTTGACAGTCAAGGAGATTATGTTGTCTAATGTCTTTTTGCTATGCACATTGCAAGTTCTAATATATGATATAACTTTCACAACTGTAATAATTTGATAGGATCTAGTCATGAGACTTGATCTAGCCAGGAAGCTGGAAAAACACAGGGGATGTGTGAACACTGTCAGCTTTAATGCAGATGGGGATATTCTCGCTTCTGGTTCAGATGATAGGCAAGTTATACTATGGGATTGGGAAACTGGTTCTGTTAAACTTGCCTTTGACTCTCGTCACAATAGCAATGTCTATCAGGCAAAGATCGTGCCAGAGACTGATGAGCGAAGCATTGTAACGTGTGCTGCTGACGGACAGGTATTTTAGACCAACTTTAGCTTATATCGTATGCCACTATGTGTTTAATTAGTATTGGCCTGATGGGATTGACTTAAAGATGCTCCGTATGGAGGTATATAGTGGTAACCGTGGAAATTATATATGGTTGATATGCTGACTAAACAAAATCAATTTGAGACTGATTAGCCTTTATAACCAATTCATGTATAATTATTAATGTTTTATGATTTATTCCTCTTGTATTTTATTCCATATAACGACTTTACTCTTTGTGATGATGCTATTTCCAAGTAATGTCGTAGGCTGCATTTTATTATCTCATGGAGAAAATATGTAATGGGAACATTGTTTGTTGCTAGGTGAGGCATGTGACCATCTTAGAATGTGGAAATGTGGAGACGAAACTGCTTTCAAGACATGACGGAAGAGCTCATAAGCTAGCCAATGAACCTAACAGTCCACACATCTTTTATTCATGTGGTGAAGATGGATTGGTTCAACATGTTAGTCATGATCTCAGAGTCCTTGCTAAGAATTTATTTTCTTGTTTTTATTTTTATAATCTGAACTTATCAAAATTACTCATTTCTTTCAGTTTGATCTGAGGACAGGAGAGCCTACACAACTTTTCACTTGCCAACCCCGTACGTGCTTCCAGTTACATGTCAGTCGTTCATCTGAATGATATAGCTATTGATCCAAGAAATCCTAATTTATTTGTGGTTGGTGGGTCAGATGAATTCACTAGACTATATGATATTCGAAAATATAAGTATAACGCTTCAGCTGATTTTGGTGAACCAGCTGATTATTTTTGTCCCAAGCATTTATTAGGTGATGAAATGTCGGGATTACAGGATTAGCGTTCTCAGAACATAGTGAACTTCTTGTTTCATATGCTGAGGAATTCATCTATTATTTCTCTAAGGATATGGGATGGGAAATGACGTGAGTACTATTCTAGCTGATCATCTTACTGTTGATTCTGATGTGGAGATGGAAACTGACTCCAAACCAGGTCCGCAACTCTTTAAAGGGCATAGGAACTGTGTGACGGTAAAAGGTGTTAGCTTTTTTGGACCTAAGTGTGAGTATGTTTCCAGTGGGTCAGATTGTGGACGAATGTTTATTTGGAGGAAAAAAGATGCAAAACTTGTGCGTCTTATCGAGGCAGATAAGGAAGTGGTGGATTGTATTGAAGCTCATCCAGATATATTTGTCGTGTTAATGTTGTGAGATAGTTAAAATTTCCGTTCAAAAAAAAATCTTAACTTTAGACGCCAACAGCTCAGGTGGAGACGATAGTGACGAATAAGAAGCAACGATCTGCACATGACCGCGTTTATCACAGGACTCAAGGTTTTAGGCTTTTCGTGCCAAAATACCTATTGGAAAATGTAAATAGAGTATAGAGAAACATGTTGAAGAGGTTTTGAATGATTTCTATAAGGGGCTTTTTTGGCAGATAGTACATACAATTAGATCAGTTATGTTTCCTTTGCTTATACCGTACGGCATAAATAGATGTCCACTAAAGTTAATTATGGTGAGAACGTATGAGGTAACGAAAAATATGAAATAGTTTAACCAAGATCATGTTTAGGCTAATATAGGAATATAGAATGGTAAGGATGCAAAATCGATACAACTATAGGAATATAGTCATATACCATACATCTCACAAGATAAAATTAAAAAAAACAAACAAACCAAAACAAAAACAAAAAACTTTTACTGCTACACAGGAAAACCTTCAACTAGAAGCAAAAAGAATGTGCAAGTGAATGAGCCTATGTTAGTAGCCATGTGGAGTCATTATTCTCAAACCAGAGAAACTAAGCCACTTTAAGGGGTAAAAACTCATGGCAAAGAGATGTTAGCATGTGCTCCCATAATTGTACTCTTCCTCATCTTTCTCCCCTAAACTCGCCAAATTTTTACATTCTATTACTTTCAACTCTTGTGAACTCACAAGAACCTTACTACTTGCCTCTGCTTCTTTTGATTCACACAAATATCTTATTTCATCACACCTTCTGACTTCCAATTCTCTAATTGCCTTAAGATCCAATATAACGCCCCTCCACATCTCATTAGTAAGCCCTGAAGTAGATTCTATTTCCAACTTGGTGACTGATGGAGCTACAAGAACCAGACTTCTCAAGACACCATCGCCACACACGAAATTATTTTTAAATCCCTCAATGAAGGTAGTGGTGCTTCAAGTGAGACTTTAACCACTTTAGGACAACCTTCTATCAATAGTACTTGAAGGCATGGGACACTGCATCTCCAGCCCCACTTCTACTGTTGGTCATCCACACCCCCCATCCCGGCATACCTGTAAAACTTAGAATTTCCAACGAAGGAAATGCAGGACTGTTCCCAAGAAACTCCAAACGCACCCACAACTTTTACATCTTCCATGCCTTGAATATATAGCTCCTTAAGTGCCAGTAGCTGACCAAGTGGTGGTAGAGATGCACATTTTTTAGATCCACGTATCGTCACACGAGTTAATTTAAGAAACGACGTATTCACGTATCCCCAAAACAATTTGGAAACTCTAAACACCTATCACTACTACACAGCTGGTCTTTACCGACGGTCATTTCTGTCGGAAATCCGTCGGTATAAGTAGTTTCCGACGGATTTGCGACGGGAAAAGTGTGTCGGTGATTCTTGGTCGGTAATTGATATCCGTCGGAAATCTGTCAGAAATACCGACAGAAAACATGTGTCGGAAACTCCGTCGGTAAAATTTCTGTCGGAAATCCGTCGGAATTCTTTCTGTCAGAAAGTCGTCGGTATTCTTTCAGTCGGAAAGTCGTTGGTAAACTGTAGTCGGTAAAGGGTCACATTTCTGTCGGAAACAGTTGTCCCGCAATATCTTCAAAATAAGACATAGCTAAAAAAGAAACCAGTTAATAAAAAGGATCATTTAGAACTAATCATATATTTAACGGAAAGTCATCATTCACATCACAAAAATTGCGTTCAATTCAGAATCCAAATCAAGCCGTTCATAACATTCAAGACGAAGTTAAATTATCAAATCTAAGTATTCAAAATGATATGACAGTATCCAATTATCCCATGGAAGAGGGGGTGAGTCGTGATTGTTGAACTTCTTTAACATTGAGTTAATGTGGTTTATCTTTTGTTGCAACTCCCTCTCTCATGCTTCTTCATGAGCATTACCCTCCAATTCCCGTCGTTGCACGTGTTCTTGCACTTGACGTTCCACTTACTGTTTTAATTGCACTTGCATTTTCCAATCATGATCTCATCCGTGTGTTGTCCTTTTGCAAATTTCATATGATCTCTTCCAAAACTGTAACAACATTATATCATGTCCCATTAAAATCTAAGAAATTATATAATGAGTTTTGAATATTGGAACACAGATATCAAGAACTTGGTACAATATCATATTTACAGAGACCAAGTATGAGAAGAATAATGCCAATATACATAAAGTACGGTGTTTATCTAGATTTGCCAAAAAATTCTATATAGAATAAGAATTGTGCATTTATGTTTAAAGGCGAAAAGTGAAAATGTTATTTTTTTTATTTTTTTTTTGGCAAAACAGAAATTATATAGATAAAATAATGTTGAAGTACAAATTACAAAACTTGACCACATAAATTTAACTACAATACTAACTACACTTGATGCAACTAACTAAAAAACAATGAAGAATCCACGGTTGAACAATCCACAGTGATATTGAAAAGCACGACACTTTTTGCTCAATTGCACATTAAAACACTATTTGCTTGACAAAGGTTTATGCTTTAGACCAACAACAAAAAAAACTTATCAATGAACGTCGCCTCATTTTTAGCCAGCCAAAAATGCCAAATGCTATATGGACCAAATAAGTTCCATATAAAGTGAAAATGTGAAATGAAAATCGTTGAAATTGTGCATTTATGTTTTGAGATTTCAGATCAAAAGTATATTATAAAAGCTGAATATTATAGAGGTTAAATAAATTATGACATATTATATTAGTCTGAAGTATTGTATTAGATAAGCTATGCATTGTAACAAATAAGCTATATATTATAGAAGCTAAATCTATAAAGAATTATGTTTAAAACCATTATACGCTCATATTATTTCATGTACCAAATATTATTTGAAAGTTACCATTTAGATCAACAAAGGTCAACAAGCTACATGTTCTAATATATATGTTGGAATTATGTTAGATATAATATTTATTTGTGACGGATTTCCGACGGAAATAGAAAAAATATAAAATTAATAATAAGTTAAACCTTTCTAACGGAATAGCAAGGGAAAAACTTGGTTGTCGTTAATAAGTCGGAAAGTCGCCGGTACATAATATAATTAGTGATGATTTTCGACGAAGTCATATCCTCGAAATCTGGCGTAACTCGTCAAGAAAAGTCGCTCTATATAAGTCGCAACATTTGTTGGTGATCCGATGGAACATAGTCGGTAATTTAGCGGCGGATAGTCTGTCGGTCGGAAATTCATCACCGAAAGTCCAATTTCTAGTAGTGATATAGTACACAAGCCTTAGATCTTCTAAACAGTCACTATAAGACATTAACACGTCACGGACCTCCTTTTCATTACGCTCCTTTGGAGAACAATCTGAGACATCACCCCATTCCACCTCTAAATCAGTTAGCCTCTTTTGTGATATGTTTTGCATTGAGTTTTGCACTTTGTCCAACCCCTTAATGAAAATTTTACCATATAGATGATTTGAATCTTCAAGTTGAGTTGTGGAAAATGGTTTTCTCTTCTAATAATGATATTAGAGAGTACAGTATGTAAATTTGTTAACTCACCAATCCCTATAGCCATATGATGCAAAAGTGGGGTAACTGAGTAATTCTAATGTCAAAATGCCGCAAATTTTTAAGCTTTATGAAGTTGTTGGGCAACTTTGTTAAACTCTCAGACCCAAAAACGATCAACATTTCCAAGTTATAGAGATCACACATATTTTCTGGTAAATGTTCGATTGTGGTTTGAGATAAATTAAGATAGCGCAAATGCTTTAGACATCAATGGATTCTGGCACCTCGCAAAGATAGAACCCTTAACAACGAAAACCCCGGTAGTATGTCAACCAAAATCTTATTCGACAAGTAGAATTTTTGACACTGCTCTTTCAACCAAACTGCTAAAAATGTTCTTAAACTTGTTTCACCATGCAATATAAGTGTTGGATGTGAATGAAGTTATCTACTCCCAACGCATGGTGATAAACGTTAAGTTGTGTGATAAACGTTGCACATGTACTAGATGATTATAACCCGACTTGTTTAGCAAATTCTCCTTTCGAGTTGTCATGATAACTTTACTTCCGGGAGCACATTCATGAAATGGGCGCACTGAGGTTTCCCAATCTTCACACCTTTCGCTCCATATATACATCATCTAATACGAATAGGAATCGTTTCTTCCTAAGTTGATCCTAAGAGCTTCTTGAAGCGAATTTAAATCTGCAAAGTTTTTATCTTGCCCACTCACAGACTCAAAAATAATTTTGCTTATACTGAAGCTATCAAATTCATCAGAAACACAAACCCACGCTCAAAGTGAGCCTTCACTTTCTTTTTGTTATATAAAAGCATAGCTACAATTGTCTTACCTATACCACCCATACCAATAATAGGCACTATGCTTATGTTTTATATTGCATGGTTCCTCCGCCAAACGCCTGTGAACCAATGTGTTAGAAAATGAGATTATAATTTGTGGTTATCATTCTATCAATAGCTAATGGCTCTCAAGTTGTGTTTATTGCAGTCTTAATTACAGGGGTTATTCTTTGACAAAGCTTAAGTGGTTTAAAGGGTGTGGAAGTTTATTGCTGATGATGCTTATCTCAGAAGAGTTGAGGGGGTCTTTGTGTATCATTTTTCCCTACATAATCCTCCCCCTAATCTAGGGTTATCACACAACTGTGTGTGCAGTCATTGTCTTACACTCTCTCTTTTTCTGATCATAATACTGAACTTGTTTCTTCTTTGTATATGTCTGGTTATTGTCTCATTGACATTAACCTGACCTTGTAACACTTTGGATATTATTGCTGGCTCAATCTATGCCAACTATTGAGGCTTTGGTTTGAATAAAGTATTATTGTGAATCTGTTGTTGCTGATACTTTCTCACATGGTATCAGAGCGTCAGGCTCATAATCACGGTTGATTCACCATCCTAGGGTTTCTTCGTAGAAACTTGGGGATATCTCTTCCTGATCTCTCCGGCAACAATCAAAAGCTATTATGGGTTTCAAAAGGTGGTCAATCTCGATTACCTTACTGTTTTGGGTGCTAATTGGAAAAATTAGGGTTTTCTACAAGAACCCTAATTTACTGTGGTTTGGGGTTATTACTATTGGCATAATCGCTGGTTATCTCCTATTCACAATTAGCCCTAGACTAAGTGAATCTAGGGTAATTGTGATTTGTTCTTTCCACGATATTACTCAGAAGTCTACTTTCATCTTCAAACAACAATACTTAAGTCTTTGTAGGTGCAAACGGGTAGACTAACATCTTGATTTGCCACCTCTGAGTGGTATGAATACCTGCTCTGGTTTACCCCAATCCACAGGCTTGGTACTTGTTGTTTCTTAATTTCAAGTTCTTATATTTACTGTCTCGTATCTGTTTATCTGCTTTAGCTATTATTTTTCTGTGTTATCTGCTTTTCCTATTGTTTGTATTATGGCTGTTGGTGATGATAATGCTGGTGGTGGTGGTGGTTCTTCCACTGAAAAAAGCTTATCTTTTGGTGATGCTTTATATTTACATCCTAATAACACTAATAGTACTCCTATTATTTCCATCAAACTTACTGGAACATAAAATTATAAAATATGGAATATGGCAATGACCTTTACCTTAATGAATCATAATAAGTTAGGATTTGTTGATGGTACTTGCTTAAGAGATGACTCCAACCCTGTTCTTGCCAATCAATGGGATACTTGTAACTCTGTTGTGGTCACTTGGATTCTTAACTCTCTTAGTCCTGAACTGTTTGCTGGTGCTATCTATGCTAAAACTGCTTATGAAATGTGGAATGATCTTAAAGATACTTATGATAAGGTTGATGGTTCAACTATCTTTAATTTGCATAAAAATATAAACTCTCTTAGTCGAGTGGGTCCTCTCTTGATTATTACAACAACCTTAATTCTTTGTGGAAACAATTTGATTCTATGATTAGCTTACCTCCATGTACTTGTGAGGTCGCAAAACATTTTGAAAAACACAATCACTAATCAAATTAATGCAATTTCTTATGGGTCTTGATGACACCTATGTTCCCATCGAAGCAATATTCGACCGAGACCCTTTGCCTAATGTCAAACCGCTTTCTCTGTTGTCTCGGAGAAGAATCCACGTAAATGTTTCATCCGGGAATAGCTCGCTAAACCTAATGCTACCGCTTTTCGCAAAAACTTTTGATGGTGGAAATTTTTTATAACAAAAAGGGTTTAACAATAACAATTTCAACAAAGGTTCGGTTTAATGTCGAAATAATTTCAAACAACGAGGACCAAACATGAATCTCAAATGTACTAACTGCAAAAACCCGGTCACATCGTTGATAGGTGTTATGATCTTGTTGGTTACCCCGCCGATATGTTAAAAGGAACTTTAATGCTAAACTCGCTACTAGTAACAATGTTTCCACCGATGCTAATCATGTCACCGATAATAGAGCTAGCAACTCTCTTGTCTCTTTGTCTAATGAACAACTCTCCGCACTTATGAGTCTCTTTAATGACAACAATGTGTCTTCGCTAATGCCAACATGGCGGGTAAAAATTTTCGTGAATTTTCTTTAATGGAAGTGTCAAGTTTAATATAAACTTCAACAAATTTTTCAATAACAACACAAAAACTTTATCCGAAACATCGGTCTTGGTTGGATTGTTGACTCGGTGCAAATCAAAGACATGATCAGATTCGCAAATTTTTAATCAATGTTGTAGACATTTCAAATCTTGGTCTAACTGTTGGACATCCCAATGGCACTCGTGCCTTAATTACAAAAATTGGTGATTTAAAAGTCAATAATGACCTAACTCTTTTGATGCTCGTTGTTCCCGAGTACAATGTTAGTCTCGTTGTCTGCTCATAAGATTGCTAGAGACAATAAGATGTTTGTTGGGTTTAATGAATCTAATTGCTATATACTGAAATTACATCAAAAAGGATTGTGGGATTGGTAAACAATGCAATGGGTTATATATGTTTGATATTGATTCGCATGTAAGATTACTTCTAATAACCGCATATCTGTTTCATGTTTCTAGAAATCTGGCATCAAAGACTTGGTCATCCTTCCGACCAAGTCCTCGCATATACTTAAACCCACTCTTAAACTTGATAGTGCATCCGAATCGACCATCTTTGTGATACTTGCAATAAAGCTAAACAAACCGAGAACCATTCCTCTAAGTGAACATAAATCAACTAAAATTGGTCAACTTGTTCATCTAGATGTATGGGGACCATATAAAGTCACAAGCAGAGATGGTTACAAATATTTTTAACTATTGTTGATGACTATTCTAGGCGCCAGGGTTTATATGCTTAAGGAAAGGATGATGTTTATGTTTCCATTGTTAACTTTACTCATATGCTATATAATCAATTTGAACACAATGTTAAGATATTCAGAAGTGATAATGGGATAGAATTTGTCAATAATAAACTTGAACACTTCTTTTATGACAAAGGAATTTTACATTAAACCTATTGTGTTTACAAACCACAACAAAATGGTATTGAGAAAGGAAACATAGGCATCTCCTTAATGTGGCTAGATCCCTTATGTTTCGTGGGAATTACCTCTATATCTTTGGCCCGAATGTGTTCTAACCTTTGATATGTCATAAACAGTTACCTCTTCAAGGTTGTCCGCAAGTCCCCTTCTCCTTGTGTATGGGCATGACCCTTCACACTCTCATCTTAGAGTCTTCGGTCGCTTATGTTATGCCACCATTCTCAACATCTCGATAAATTTAGTAGTAGGTCCGAAAAAGTGTTTTATTGGTTATTCAAATGAAAAAAAGGTTATAAGCTTTTAAGTTTAGAAAAAATATCTTTCACTCCGTAGATGTCAAATTTTATGAAACTGTTTTCCTTTCAAAATGAAAATGCTTTGTCAAAACCTTTGTTGAAACTTATGTGCCTAAAGATTTAAATCACAAAAACTTTTTTGACTCACAAACAAGTCCCAATGATGAAGGGAGAGTGACATCCTATGATGATGGCACAGTGTTGGGTCATCCTACTAGGGATGATGAACCTTTTGCAACTTCCATAGATGAAAATACACACCCCGAGGGCACCGTATCACATGAATCACATCCTGCCGATACATCTTCTAATTCTAATCGAATTCGAACAAGAAGAAGGCTTGCTAGCCATTATCGCTAGAAGGTCAACCGATTTTCTAAATTGCCCAAGAATCTTAATGACTTTATTGTTGAAGGAAAGTTAAATATGGTGTTAAAAGGTTGTTAATTACTCTAACCTTAACAAAGATAACTACCGCTTTGCCTCTAGTCTAAATAAAAGTATTGAACCCACCATTATGAAGAAGCTATTCTTGACAAGAATTGGGTTGATGCTATGAATTCAAATTAAGGCCTTAAATGAAAATCATGCTTGGATATAACCGATCTACCTCCTAATAGAACTCCCATTGGTTACAAATGGATCTTTAAAATCAAATATAAAGCCAATGGTGAAGTTGATAGATACAAGGCTAGATTAGTTGCTAAAGGTTATAACCAAAGGAAGGAATAGACTATGATGAAACCTTTTCTCCTGTTGTGAAAATGTTCATCGTTAGATGTCTTATTGCCTTAGTCGTGAAAAACAAATGGCCTCTTTTCCAACTTGATGTTAATAATGCTTTTTGTATGGAGACCTTGATGAGGATGTCTATATGACCATTCCTAAGGGGTTCGTAATGAAAACAATAAAACAAAGTCTAAACTTGTCAAGTCTCGTATGGCCTTAAACAAGCTCCTAGGAAATGGAATGAAAAACTTGTTAGTGTATTAAAAGAAAATAACTTTGTTCAATCTGTCAATGATCATTCTTTGTTTACCAAAACAGAGAATAACAAGTTTATTGCTCTGCTTGTTTATGTGGATGACATTGTCCTCACTGGAAACTGCATTGATGAGATAAATCAGTTCAAAGAGTTTCTAAAATCTAAATTTCATATCAAAGACTTAGGAAACTTAAAATATTTTCTTGGCATTGAGGTTTTAAAAATTGGTAATGACATATGTCTCACCCAAAGAAAATATTGCCTTGAACTCCTCAAAGAGTTTGGACTTCTTGGGTACAAACCTGTGTCCACTCCTATGGAACCCAACTCGTTTTTCATACATTCCCACCGATGATCCCTTACTTGTAAACATTATCGTTATCGGGTTACTTGGGAAACTTATTTATCTCACCCATACCGCACCGACATCTCATATTCGGGCCCATTGTCCGGCACAAAATATGCATTCTCCTTGAAATCCCATTTAGAATGTGCCTCAATGTTCGAGATATCCGAAAGGAGCTCCGTGAAAGGTCTAAGGTATAATTTCAAAGAACTCGACAATTATCTTGAAGGGTATAGTGATGCGATCGATAAATGCAAAAACCAGAAATCATCACGTGTTATTGTGTTTTCTTTAATGATTGTTTGATCTCATGGAAAAGTAAAAACAAAACACTCTTTCAAAATTTTCCACGAGTATGAATATAGATCAATTTCTACCGCTCAGGAAATTATTTGGATTCAAAAATCTTAAAAGATCTAAAAGTTGATATCAATCTTCTCGTTAATCTTTTTGTGACAACAAATCGCCGCAACTTGTCACAATCTGCTTTCCATGAAAGATCAAAACACTTTGAAATTGATGTTCACTTCATCAGAGAAAAAATTGCAAGAGGTGTTATAAGTGCCAAAAAGATTGGCTCTTCAAACCAAACTGCAGACATTCTTACCAAAAATCTTCCTGTTTATCAACATAAATTCTTGTGTGAAAAAATTGATATTGTTTGATATGTTTGCCCAACAGATTAAGGGGGAATGTTAGGAAATGAGATTATAATCTGTGGTAAACATATCATTCTATCAATAGCTAATGGTTCTCAAGTTGTGTTTATTGCAGTCTTAAATTACAGGGGTTATTCTTGGACAAAGCTTAAGTGGTTTAAAGGGTGTGGAAGTTTATTGCTGATGATGCTTATCTCAGAAGATTTGAGGGGGTCTTTGTGTATCATTTTTCCCTACATAATCCTCCCCCTAATCTATGGTTATCGCACAACTGTGTGTGCAGTCATTGTCTTACACTCTCTCTTTTTCTGATCATAGTACTGATCTTGTTTCTTCTTTGTATCTGTCTGGTTATTGTCTCATTGACATTAACCTGACCTTGTAACACTTTGGATATTATTGCTGGCTCAATCTATGCCAACTATTGAGGCTTTGGTTTGAATAAAGTATTATTGTGAATTTGTTGTTGCTGATACTTTCTCACACAATGCATCCTTATCACCTTGTCGTCCAACAATACTAGATGCATCTACCAAAGAGGTCTCGAGTTTTTTGGTTATATCTTTTGACTTTTCAATTTTTACAATCAAGCCAAGAGTTATTTTTTCCTTTCTAGATCTTGCAACCTGATGTTTATAATATGATCTAACTTACGATGCATCTTATTACTTGGTGATACATTTTTGCAACAAGTTGGAAGAGCTTTCTTACCTTGCTGGTACAGCCTCCGGATAACTCGATGTACTCACAATGCATATACAACATCGGTTGCCAAATCATCGAGAATATCGTCTATGTCGTAAGCCAAATGTTGGAGACCATTGAGCCATAGTTTGAACATGCAGCTTTATCAGTTATTTCCTTCTCATAAGCATCATTTAGGAGAGCTTGCATCTGGGACAATGCCCTCTCCAGTTTCTTCAGCTCGGAGTGAATTCCCTGAGTGCGAGCAAATTTCTTGAATGCTTCATTGACCAGCTTCTCAAAAATGGTTTTGATAAGGGTAGTAGCCTTGACTTCAGCCATTGTTTAGTCATGAAGTAAACGCAGAGTGCATGTGATTGTATAAGGGATTTGAATGAAATGTGTGTTGGAATTATATAACATGACATTCAATAAATAAACCACAAAACATCAAAGTATACATGCGGAAGCGTATAGGAAAGATTAACGAATAATTAATTAACATAAACAAGAATATGCGTACCTTACTTGATTCTAGCCGAACAAGAATCAAATCCACAAAACTAGCAATTTTGATGAACCCTAATTAGGGTTTATAGGATTATGTGAATTACCCTTTACCGTTTTGTAATTCAATCCAAGAATACTAACAATAATGTGTTAGTACCACTTTCTTGTACACACGTACTATACCGGATTAAAGGAATGCTAGTTTTAATCAAACAAATAACTTGAATTTGGAAAAAGGTGGTGATCGATCACCTATTGAGGGTGTCGACCGGTTTTAAGCACAAAAACACACACAAACTTTTTTAGGTTTAGCTTAATGAGTACAAGAGATAAATTACAAACACCATTGGTTTTGTATTTATACCCAAACTAACTTGGTGAACAAGTTTGAGTTGTAGATGGGTTGGGTTTGGGTCTTTGTGGCCGATCGGTTTGTAATCCCACAAGGGGATTCCGGAACCTTCCCAATATTTACAACTTAGTCCTTTTCCAATTACAATTAACGACCGTTAGTCCATTACAACTAATTACTTAACGTCCGTTATGTTATTTCGTTTAATTAATAAATAAATATAACTATTACATTTAATTATTAACTTTGATTCTCATACGTAAAGTGTGCAATCCCGTGGTCTCGAGTTCGATCCTAACTCACGTCTACTAATTTATCTCCATAAAACCAACAGCTCCCACTTGGATATATCTTAATAGAGTGATCACATCGGTTAGCGTCTAGCAACACTTCTATGCCCCTAGCACAACTCGAGTAAGGCTCCTGGAAAACCTTTTAATGATTTCTCATTATCATTATCCTTTTGTTTCTAATACTATGTTAAATAAAGATATGGAATTAAGTCATTCTTTATTAAACTATTTTGTTTCTCGTTGTAAGTGATTGACCAAGATTACCAAATCTTCTAAACATATTTAGGGGAGATTTTGGGTGCGGCCGCACAAACATCTTGTCAACCCTACAAGGGGCCCAGCAGTATTAAACTCCAAATAAATTTGAAGGAACAAATTCTATCTTGACTACAAGACTAACCCACAAACTTTGTAACATTTTGAAAACAACCCTTATGACTACAAGTTACGTATAGCGTTAAGTTGCTCCACATAAATGCACTACATTCATGACACTTATCCGGTATCTCAAGTCCGAGGATAACTATTCATAATTTACTTATAACAATATCCACAAAGTAAATTATGTAGTTGATAAGTCCTATATTCAATTCATTGAATATCATCTAAAATTGGTATGCATTATCATCAATATACTTTCAAGTATATTCTACCACATCTCTCGATTTGTCTTAGTTTAATGATACTCCCATATCATTAATCGACAACGGACATTTAGAATAACTTAGTTACTCACGGATTAAACATGCAAATATAGGACAACAATATTATAAATGAAAATAAACATAATCCAAACTTTATTTCATCAAAATAATAAATGTTTTACAATATCCTTTATCCAAATACTAATCACGCTTCGCATGAAACTATTAGCTAAACGAAGTCCAATTCCATTGGCAAGTCCAATAAGCTTGTCTTTAGCCAAAGCCTTAGTGAAAGGATCACTAAGTTATCATCTGTGAACTTTCAATAGATTAATTTCACCTTCACGGACTTGTTCCCGAACATAGTGATACTTCCAGAAAATGTCCGTGCCCTTCATGACTCTGTGTTCATTGGCAAATATGATTGCGACAGAATTGTCACAATACATATCAATAGGCGATTCAATTGAAGGCATAACACCAAGCCCGAAATGAATTTCCTTATCCAAACAGCCTCCATTCAGACTCCCGAAGCAGCTATGTATTCGCTTCGTCGCACATCGCAATCATACTCGATTCTTGCTCTTCCATTCAATCTGCTCCTCCATTGATGACAAAGACATAACCCGTCCGAGACTTCGTATCATCTTTATCACACTACCAGACGCATCACAAGAATCTGTAACACCAAGCTCGTGTTTGGATTTCCACCATACACTAAAAACATATCTTTCGTATTCCTAAGATACTTTAGAATATGTTTAACAAGAGTCCAAATGAAGTTCACCCGGATTCTGTTGATATCGATCGTCATGTTCTCGAGCGAACGCCACATCCGGCCTTGTGCATCTCACAAAGATACATAATAGATCCTATCGCCAAGCATAAGGAACTTTCGCATGTACACCAAAGAAAGTGTTGAAGCACACATATTGCTACATAAACCATGCTTTACTTCCATCGGCAAATATACTTTCTTGAATTTTGCATATTGAATCTCTTCAATATTTTATCAATGTAAGCTTTGACTTAAACCAATTAACCGCTTTGACCTATCTCGGAGATCTTGATTCCAAAATGTATGCAGCTTCTCCTAATCCTTCATGGAAAAACACTTCCCAAGATATGCCTTAACATTTTGCAAACTTGGAATGTCTTTTCCCATAATTAATATGTCATCGACATAAAGGATAAGGAAAATTACATCACTCCCACTAACTTTGTGATATACACATGGCTCATCAAGATTTTGAATAAATCCATACCTTTTGATTTCTTCATCAAATCTCTTATTCCATTGCCTTGATGCTTGCTTCAATCCATAAATGGACCTTTGAAGTTTGCATACACGGTTTGGAAATTGAGGATTCACGAACCCCTCAAAGTTGCTTCATATAGATGTCTTCATCTAGCGACCATTCAAGAAGGCGGTTTTGACATCCATTTGCCATATCTCATAGTCATAGTATGCCGCTATAGCTATGAGAATTCTAATAGCTCTAATGTCCGCTACAGGAGAAAAGGTCTCCTCGTAATCTATGCCATAAGTTTGAGTAAAACCTTGCACAACTAGACGAGCTTTATAGACGTGTATATTGCCATCAATGTCAGTCTTAATTTTATAGAGCCACTTACTTCCAACCACCGTGGCGTTTGGAGGCAAGTCAACCTCTTCCCAGACTTCATTTTCTCTCATGGATTGCATTTCCCCATTCATTGCAACCTGCCATTTTTCCTTTTCAGGACTTGCCATGGTAGCTTTATAACTAGTAGGCTCTCCAAGATCTCCTTAACATAGTTTCCTCAACCTCTACGTTAAGACATAGACTTTCAGGTGCACGCGTAGACCTTATGGATCTACGAACCGAATCACTTCAACTTTGGTAGAGGACCCGGACTATCGTGTTCTCACCGAAGTACGTTAGTGTTTTCGAAGGTAATGCATCTTCCCGATCATCTTCGATCATAAACTCTCCCATCGAATTCTTGAGATACGAGATCATTTTCAAGAAAATCTCCATACCTAGCAACAATTACTTTATTTTCGCTTGGATAGTAGAAGTAGTAACCATAGTTTCCTTAGGGTATCCTACGAAGATACACTTTACGATATTTGTTGGAGTTTATCATGAGTCACGCCTAACATACGCCCGCAACCCCGCACCTTTAAATAAGACAAAGTTAGAGCTTTACCATGCCATATTTCATATGGTGTCTTATCAACCTTCTTTGTGGGAACCATATTTAGAATGCGAACATGATTCTAAAGCATAATCCCAAAAGGATAAAGGTAGAGTAGTAAGATTAAACATAGATCGATCATGTCCAACAATGTACAATTTCTTCTCTCGATACACCATTTTGTTGTGGAGTATATGGAGAAGTGAGATTCGGACAATTCCATTCTCACTAAGTAATGTTTAAACTCTGGCTTAGATACCGCCTCCTCTATCGGATCGAAAAGCTTTAATCTTCTTTCCCAATTGCGCTCTACTTCCGCTTTGAAAACCTTAAATGTTTCAAACACCTCATGTTTATGCTTAAGTAAATAAACATAACCATAACGATCGAAATCATCAAGAAGGTTAAGTAGCTAGCACCTCTCTTTGACACATGTCTAGTGGTCCACACATCAAGATGAATAAGACCAAGTAGATCAAGCCCTCCATATTGCTATGAAAAGGTTTCTTCGTCATCTTCCCGTATATGCATGACTCACATTTATCAAATGATTCATCATTGATATTTTGCAAAAGCACTTCTTGTTGCGCTTTTTGCATGCGAGCTTGCCTATATGAGCAAGTCTACAATGCCAAAGATAAGAAGAATTCAAGTCCAACTTTATTTTCTTATTGATGCTAAACATCAATTATTATATTTGTTAGATTCATTTCCAATCACATCAATTTCAAACACACCATTCACAAGAATCGCATTAAAATAAAATACACCATTTAAAGAAACAAAATTCCATTACGTGAAATAGTATGTAAAACCATCATCCAACAAAATGAAAAGGAAACAACGCCTAATTATAGAAGGTTCATAATGACAATTGTTCAATAACAAGATTAAGCCCAAGGCAATACTAAACTAAACGCTCCTATGGCTTTCAACAACCGCATGTGCGCCATTTCCACGCAGATATTTCTCCCATATGCTAACTTCTTCTCCACTCTAAATCCTCAGCAGTTGTATTGCAAATGTGAATACCACATCCAAAGATCATATACCCGTGAATTTTATGATTTAGAGTAAATAATTCAATGACAAATAAATTACTCAAGGACCGCCGAGGACCCGACATACTTCATCTTATTTGCCCGCAATTCATCAAGATAGAGAGCATAGTTTCTTCCAATGCCCAACGACCTTGCAAGGTGGTGGCATGCTTGATCCTTTAGGATTTTCCTTCCTAGAGTAGGTACTTGGGCTCGTTGATAGGCCATAACCTTTACCTTTATCAACTTTCCTTTACCCTTCACCTTCTTGTTGTTCGCAACGTCGGTTTTGGCTTATTTATCCTTCCACCCGAATAGAAAGTACCGGGAGTAGGAGCCTTCTTAGGTAACCCTTTTCTCATAGTCAATTAGCAATGTGTGTAGGTCAAGAATCGCCTTCCCACGCAGACATATTGAAGTTCGAATAAAACCATTGAAATCCTTGTTAAGGGATCCGTTGATCAAGTTCACGGCCATATCATCTTCATAAGTTTTGCCAAGTGCCCTTAATTGGTCCATGTAACTTTTCATTTCCAAGACATGAGCACTTACGGTTTACCTCTCCTCGCTTGTACCGTAATGCATCGATCAAATCATAAATTTCGACAATGGTTTCTAACATAGTTCAAGTTCATTGAGCATGTTAAATGGGAAGTAGTTTTCGAACCGCTTTGGAGAGCAGTTCCATCGTTCCCAAAATTAGGCAAGCCACATCATATGACGCTTATACTCAATTTTCCAAGCATCCTTTTCAACGAGGAGCTTGGTCTTTGGTTCACAGGACAAGGTGTGTACAGATAATTCAATCGGTCAAGAACTCTACGTACAATTCTCAAAGAGCAAAGACAATCATTGAAATTTTAGAGCCACCAACTTTTCTCGATAAAAAGCTTTTGAACTGAACTTAGTGCGTTGTTAGTGTTATCATTGTTTTGAGCCATTTCTCGCAAAAAGTTCAAGTATTAGTATTTTCGATAATACAACTTTTCAAGAAAATAAAATATACCCAACGGTAATATAAACATATAACCATATAATTTTCTCGAAAAACTAGGATCCAAATTATCATAAGTTCATTACATCAGTTGATCTCTTAGTAACGAAAGCATATAATAAGGTAATCTATCGAACAATAATTGGCAAACTATTTCCAATTCCTAGATCATTATGGGATTTATATTTTCCAACGCTATTGCAAATATAAACATGTTTCAAATATGTACAAAGATATCATGCATTCATCTTGTAGCATAAATTTAACAAAAAAACCTTTTTATTACCAATTCATAAAGATCAAATTATCAAAGTTTTGATTGAGGTATTGGGTTCACCAATCAAGTAATTTAGCGTTAATTATCGTTCATTATACCGTACTTTTATGAATGAAAATTCCATCATCATGAGGTCTATCATTTACATGTCTAACCTCATCATGATATTTACTAGTGTGTTTTAGAAGATTATGTATCTTGTAATTTTATCTTTCAAAACAAAACTCCCACTTGCTTTTTGTAATATATAAACTATCTATATATACTTAGCAGTTAGAGCAAAACTACATTGTTCTCTTTTTGGGACATTACAAATACACATTGACAATTTCGACTTTAGTTTGTTAATAACCTATTCATAAGTAGTTTAACAAATTCGTAATCTTCAATTTAAAACTTAATGTGATTCATCACATTACATAATGAAATGGTGTTTTAACAATCTTCTAGGTTGGAGTCATATTGAGTATATTTAATCCATACTCAATTTTCTAACCTTGTTACTTTTTAAGAAAGAAGTTATGGTTATCTTGAATCAAATAAATCAAATAGAGTTTGATTCTCCTAACTGAACATACCATCAACTTGTGGTATTCATTAGAATTAATATTGTAAAACAATCTAACAATATATAAGATAAACATATTCCTTTTGGCTTACCTATTTACCAACTAAGTCAACATAATGGTATAATAGACTTTCCAAGCCAATTACATGCTTTATAACACAAGTACCTTTTAACCAAGTCACTTCATATCCATGTCTCAACAAGAAACATAAACTGTTATACTCCCATTATACGTTATAAATCATTTATCAACTCAATGACTTCTTGTATATGTCTTAATTAAAAAACATAACAAGTTAACGTCTTACTTTATTATAAGTCTTAAAAGACTTTATGTTTATGTCTTTACAATGAATCATAAACATGTTTAACTAAAGTAATTATGAACACAACTCTTGGTTTCAATAGTAATTTCAAGTTAATTTATTTACTTCACAATAATGTAGGACTACATTATTTTATTCATTTATTTATGTCATTTCAAAAAATCATAAATATACAGATTAAAGTAGTATTAGATTACTTCATTTATTTATGTCATTCTAATAATACATAAATATTTAATTTTAAGTAGTCTTATATCTATCATCTTGACACATATTCTAAATACTTGTCTAATTTTAGAAACCGCAAATATGTCCATGCAAGGTCTGACTTCACATAGAGATTTACTTTGTTGTTGCAATCTCGCCAAGTTCTCACATGACGAAATTGCAACACCAAATGTTTCTTGAATTAGATATGTTCAAGTTATATTAGAACGTTAGTCTCTTACCTTGCGAACAAGAGAATCCGCTAAATCATATACTTATATGTTGTACCTTGCACACAATATAGATTTCTCCCACTTGTGCATGGAACAACATCATGTAGCAGATAAACAACACGACATATGTTTGTTTATGTGATCAATATAATTGTGTCATTGATATTAGTATAACTAGTAGATGTAGAACCACTTCATTGTCTAATAAGGAAACGTACATGACTATCCTTGAAAACATAAGTGTCTACAAGTGGAAAGTAATTATCTTAAGACATTCTAGAGATAATTCTGGGTTACTACCAAGATGACAAAGCTTGTAACTCCCATTGAATTAGAGATCATTACATTAATTCCTTATTCAGTAATAAGAACACAACACTCCCACTGGATTTGACAACATTGTAAGTATTTCATTAACCAGTGAAAGAGAATAGTGTATTATTTACTTCCTACACCTTTGAGAAAGTCCATACATAACAATTACTTATGTACTTAAAAGAATGTATTCTACTATGTAGATGATGAATTTATCCATCAATGCTATTAACTTGAAAAATTGGGCATGCAATTTCTTTCTTAATAGTTCTACTATTCCAACAATTGTAAGTAGTACTTTTAAATGGTCAAAACAAAATAACTAGATAAAATATGCTAGTTTGTCTTTACCAATTATACAAGAATGAGTCTAGTTCTAATCTAATAACTCGTAAAATATGCAATTTTCTTAACTATTAAAATTTGCTTACGAGTTATGTATTTAGAATTTAGACAATTCTAATTGTCCTATCATACCTTTCTTCATTCATGAAAAGGAATATGATTGAATCTCACTCTTCTAGTGAAAAGAGGACTAGGTTTATTCTTTTAGTAAGGTTGACTCTACCAAAACCCTTACGTGTGTAGATCAATTTACTAATACAGAATAACCTACGCTTTGTTTAATGTTGCATTAATACATTTAAAGAATTAGCAAAATTCAATTTTAGTATTTTCGATAATTAAACTTTTCAAGAAAATAAAATACCCAAGGTAATATTCATATAACCATAGAATTTTCTAAAACTAGGATCCAAATTATCGTAGTTCCATTACATCGCTTGATCCGCTAGTAACGAAAGCACATAATAGGGTAATCATCGAACAATAATTGACAAACAATTTCCAATTTGTTAGGAATTAGAAAATTCCATGTTAAAGAGTCGGTCACCCCAATAATGGTCTAGCATATGTTAGCTCGTAGATTTGTCATTGTTTACGTTATTTAGTAGTTTATTTATTAGTTTGTAGCGTAGTATAGCTTAGTGCAACACCGTGGAGGAAGGACGGTCTTTACCCACCGTATCCCCGATCCACAGCCGATAGAGGTCGTATTTCTTGTAACTATAAATACCCCTTCCATCCATGGAAGGGGTGGTGCTTCATTCAATCTAATATTTCCATACTTTTGTAAACCTCTAGCAAGAACACCCTCTCTCTCTCTACTAACTCTCTAACTATGGCAAACATGTATTTTGATCATCCAAGACCACCCGAATCATCAACACAATAATATTTGGATCCTACAATTGGTACCAGAGCCAAGGTTTTTGTGTGTTTGATGATTTTTTTAAGTTTTGCTACATGGTTTTAACTGGTTCGTGAACTTGGTTGGTCGTAATATCTGTTGTTTGTTTATTATTCGTGGTTTTAACTGGTTTTAAACTAGTATTTTGGTCTAATAAGTCTTGTTTATAAAGTTTGTGTCATATTTGTGTCAACATCTGTCTTGGGTCAAAAGTCTTATGTCCAAACTGTCTTTCATGTTTTCTGTTACACAGTTATCGGTAAAGGTTTATGCCTTTTCTTGTTTAACTGGTCAAGTTTTTGTGGTCCAAACAAGGTCAAAAAGATGGATCTTTTTGATGTTTTTCTGGGTTTTTGAAGCTGAACGGAAATATTGGTCGGAAAACTCATCGGAAAACATAAAAAAGTCTTGCTAGCGACTTGACACATAACTGTCCAGATGCAATGTATTTTACCTAGCGACTTATCTTTACAAGTCGTAGCGACTTAGTCTAGCGACTTGGTCTAGCGACTTGGTCTAGCGACTTAGTCGTGGCGACTTGGTCTAGCGACTTAGTCGTGGCGACTTGGTCTAGCGACTTAGTCGTGGCGACTTGGTCTAGCGACTTAGTCGTAGCGACTTGTCATTGTGACCTTTTGACTAATGCAACTTGACAGAAAGGAAGAAGAAGATGACCTTGTACTCGACCTCATGACCAACAAATACCAAACATCAAACAATCCATGTCACGACCTCATGTTAACCATCATCACTCCATAAACACTTATCACACATCAAGACTCGAAGCAAATGATATTTCACAAATATGTCGGATCTAAACCTTATCATAATCTTTAACCGATCTCATCACCATGTGTATCTACTCAAATGCTTTCAACAATGATATTTCACATGACATTAACCCATCATCGATCTAATTGAAAATAAAAGCATGGAAAACTTAAAGTAGATCTCAGTTGGTTCGTGAATATTCATTGAATTATCAAGACCATCAAAAGGTATATGCCACGAATCCCACTCATCACTGATCCATTTTGAATAACATATGGAACCATATTTTAAGATCTCGAGTTTTTCGTGTGTTGGTCAAGAACTATCCGACCAAATAAGATCATCTAACACGATTTTCACTCTTCATCGATCAAATGATTCACAAGTTTCATCATATATCCGAATCTAATGATAAAGAAAATAGCAAGAATGTTATTTCTTTTCTCATGGCTCGTTTACTTAAGGAACAAAACATGATTTAATTTCACCTACCTGTGAACCTTTGTGAGTCATTGAAACCGTGACTTAAAACCGTAGCCATCCCTCGTGGCAATGGTGAACTCGTACATCCTCGGCCATCTCGAACCATCTCTCGTGGCTAGATGTCCTTGAATATCACATACATGGTCTGTTAATGACTTATTGTTTTGATGTTTGTTTCGTAATATTGCATGAGATGGAGTAGTGATTGGATTTGATAAGGAGATTTTGGAATGAGATTATGTGTTAACTGTTATGTGGAAAGAGGCAAAGGTGTTGTGGAAGATTAAGGAGATGAGTTTTGATTGTTGAGATGGTATGAGAGTTGAGATGCGTTTCTGTTTCCAGATCTTATCTGTACTTTGGTGAGAGTAATGTTTTAAGTGGGAGGCGGATTGAATATCTAGGGTTAGGGTTATATGAAACGTGAAATTTATGTTAGGAGTATATAACTGGTTTCAAAAAGTGGAATATCAACCGTATTTGGGCTATTCTCATGTAACCGGGTATGTGTGTGAGTGGATCGGGCCCATGTTATTATTGTTTTGTTGGATTGTGGACTTCACTAGTTGAACATGTGGGCTGATGAATCTTGCTTGTGGACTGAACCATATCGAATTGTCATGGGCTGACGATGACTCTTTAATTTTCACTAAACTTGTCACAAATATTTTTCATCCGATTTTTTGTGACATAAGAATTTCTTTTTGGGATACATATGTTTGTTATAAATTTTAGAGTGGTATTTTGATATGGTCAGCTTTCACGAAGGATATATAAGATCACGACTTGAGCTTAATATTTGTGAAATGAATTATTGAAGGTGGTGACATCACCGGGCTTTGAGTTTGAATAGAATAATCACGTTGCTTGGAGGTTGATAGAAATTTTAGAGATTTTCTTACAATTTCTATTTTATCACAACGGAGTATAAGTGATTGATATACAAGTTCGCTTGATAATTGGGCCTTGATGCTTGGAATTGAATAAGGTTGATGGTTTTGCAATTATCATAGGATTATGTGTGCATTTTATGAATTGACAAATAAATGAGTATATGGATAATGTAAGACTTGCTATTTGATAAGTTTTGTCGATTTAGTTTTGATGATGAGATTTGTTGTGATATGCGATTTGGTACCTTGGTCTATGCATTTTCACGGAGGATATTTTGTCACGGCTTGACTTAATTGAACAAATTCAACTACGGGTTGTTTGGACGATATTTCTTATTTGGATTTGAAGTGAGGTTTTTCCGGGCATGTTTACTTATTTCGTCTTCTTTCTTTCTACACTTCCGCGAAGATGACTTGTTTGGGCATTTATAGAGGGTGATAAAGACTTGGCTATTTAGTTACGGTTGTGATTCTTTTCCGCTTAACCCATAAAGTAACTATCACTTTAAGGAGTTACGTTGTAGTGCTCAGTGTCACATTCAGTTGTGGATTTTCAAGAGGTGATATACGTCTAATACTCGATGGTTGGTTGGTTGAAGAGTATAGAGTACTTAGAGATTCAAATGGGCATGAAGTCTCGGCACCACTCTTTGTTACATATGTGCAAGTTTAAGTCACGAGTTCAAGGTTAGTTTACTTCAGGTCAAATTCATCATATTGGGTTATCTCCATCACCGTCACTACAAAGAGCCTAATGAATGATAATGGTGATGATTACTTATTTTGCTAAGAGAGTTGAAAAGAGAGATTATGACGCCTGCTCACTTCAGCTCAGCCTCGACTCAAAGAAAAGAAAAGTGTACGCTTTCAAGGCGCTTTATCTTCCAAAGAAGAGAAATCTTCTTATGACGCCTGCTCACTTCAGCCTCGTGCCTCGTGCTCTAAAGAAAAGAAAAGTGTACGTTTCAAAGGCGCTTTATCTTTGAAAGAAGAGAAATCTTCTTATGACGTATGAACACATCAGCTCATGCCTCGTACCCTAAAGAAAAGAAAAGTGTACGCTTCAAAGGCGCTTTATCTTCTGAAGAAGAGAAATCTTCTCAATTATGACCATTCTCATCAACATGCTTCATACCTTTTCCATGCGCTTCAGTCATCAAGTGAACCGGGCTACCACTGATTGTTTTCTGATTCCACTTTCTCGATTATAATGAAGATGGCGACATCATGTGCTTATTTTGTGGGGGAGAAGTGTGAATAGACTACATTTGGATGATTTTCACTTGTTTAATCAAGAATGGCATCTCCGTATGCAATTCTTGAGGGGGAGAAGAAGTATGATAATACTGCATGGTTGATTGTAATATGAGAATATATGGTCATACGGCTCCTAACTCATGTAAGAACCGAGTTTCTTCTTATCGGGCATCTTTACATGGAGTCTCTTCTAAGAGCCGTTAGTTGACATCTTCACAAGCTGATATGAGTTTATTGACAAAGTGCTTCCGGTTAATGCTTCACGTGCACATCAACATGATGATTCCGAACAACCTTCTGTTCTTGTTTGATGTGATTGTTTGCTTGGTGTTACCATTTCGTGTGTTCGCTATGGCCCCGATTGTCGATTTCCTTAATGAACATCTTTCGTTTTGTTTGATTGGGAGGATTCTAGTTAAGGGATTTGCAAGATGTAAGTTGATTGGGATGCTTTTGGTGATGTTCTCGCTTTGGTGAGTTAAAGATGTTAACTATCTATTCCCCAACCGGACAATCTTGAAGAAGGTCGAGTCTCATACTATTCTACATTTTCGCTACATGTTAGAAGACTAAAAGACGAGTTGCAGCTTGATTATCTAAAGACTTCTTCTTAATTCATGGCATTTATCAAACAGATTGTCGGTTTAGGGAGAGCACTAATTGGGGAGAGTGATATGTCAAATTTAATCCCCAATTAGACTTGCTCACATTATTCAAAGATGTTGATTCTCACAAAGACTTCAAAGTGCTCTTCTCAAAAGATTTCTAGTATTTAGGCTTTCAAAGAGTTGCCGATTCTCAAGTGTCAAACCAAAGAAGGGGAAAGAGACAAGCATCTAAACGCGAGTAAACTTGATGAACTTAATACTTCTAAGTAATTGAAGATATCCCGGAAGACAAATGTTATTACCGCAGAGAAACTCAAGGTTTGACTCATGGCGAGTAAACTTGATGAGCTTAATACTTCTAAGTGATCAAGATATCCCGGAAAACAAATGTCATGACCGCAGAGAAACTCAAGGTTTTACTCATCAAGGCGTTTAGTGTTCTTATTCCAACCATGGGGAAGAGATGGAAGAGTTAGTTTCAAGATGAAAGAGGTACACAAGTGTGTGATGATTTTGATGTTATCACAATCATCGTGAGAGAGATTGTACATCGGGGATGCTCACTGCTTTTACTTGAGAGCTTAATCGCGATTCGTAGATATAATCACTTATTCCGTGTTGACATCCGCAGAGATTGTCACCCGCAGAGATAATCATGATTCGGCATGCTTCTTTAATGTTATCGGTTATTCTCTTTGGGCATTCGGTACTTCGGTTCTTGAGCTTCATACACTTTCTTCGTGGGAGAGAAAAGTATACATCGGGTTATTCTTGGCTATTGGACTTAATCTGCTACTGATGGTATAAGTTTCTTTGTCTTCGGTATATGTGTATTCGGTTCGTGAGCTCTAGTTAAGAGACCGATCGCATCAATTCGACTACGCTGGGAAGTGGTCTCTGACACCTTTTGAATGGATCGCCTTTCGACGCCAAGAGAAAAGGAATTTGAGAAGATTGTTTTATGTGGGATGATACGTTGTCGGTATTCTATTGGATGATATAACCTCGAATGAAGAATCACGGTGATTATTCTTAAAAGGAGCAAGAAGTTCGATGATAATGGTGTGCTTTTGTGCACCGGCTAAGAGAAGCTTGAAAGAAAGCTTTGAATCGCTTTCAACTAAAGGATTTTCGGTTTGGGGAAAAGATGGTTCAATTTCTTTCTTCGATTCAAGAGCCCCGAAGCTTTGGTGGTGAATATTTAAGAGTTGATGACTTCTATCTTCTACGACGCGGTCGCTTGATATCCTTATCTCGGTACTGTATCATCATCCTCTTTAACTATATCATCTACTCTATCCTTGTATATATTTATTCAAAAACAAAATACAAAAATATAAAACCAAAGAAACAAAATAGAAAAATATAAAACCAAGAAAAGAAAATAGAAAAATATAAAACCAACAAAACCCATAAAAAATCGAAAAATTTGAAAAGTCCAAAATATGTTTTCTCATGACATGTCTTCGGTATCGATAACATCTACGGTCTTAGAAATGTCATTCAATAATGGCACGGACTTTAGATGAAGTTCGAGCAGAGGTGTAAATATTCTTTCCAATACATGTCTCAATATATGGCTTACGCTTATTACAGATCGTAACCCGGCTTCAAATAATGGCTTGCGCTATTTCGGATCAGAATCCGTGTTAAACTATGGCTTGCTATTATTTTAGATAGCAACCCGTTCTAAAAGAAGGAAAGTGCTACGCTTAAACGCTTTTTCACAAATTTCGTGCACTTATCCTAAAAACAAAACAAGGAAAGTATGTCAAGGATCGTTGCTCCTACACAAATGTTTTTCCGCCTAAAATTCTTCGTAAAAATATTTGTTGTTTTCCAAAAATGGTGGTAAAATGAGTTGCTTGAAAAATCAATCGTGATCGTAGTTTTTCAGACATTCATAAAACTCAATCGATGACTTCAAGACTTTTAGAACTTTTCAAGAAAAAGAGTCATTGATTGAGGGAAGAATATTTTTCAAGTTTATATCATCTAACGGACTGTCTTAATTATCCTACGTGTTAAAATGAAAAAAATATAATTGCCTATGTTGAAGGACTAGGTTTCTAGGATATGATTGTTAGGTTTAGATGATTAAAGTTTGATGAACACATTATTCCCATGCTATATATGATCTGATTGTTATGTTGAATTGACTTTGATTAGTCGATTGCTGTTATGGGTGATGTCGACCACCATATATTTGTATGTGTGTTCACTAACGTATGCAGGTATTTTGGTTATAAGAATGTTCCCGATCCGATCCCATGATGAATATGATTGGATGCCGAAAGGAAAGGGTAACGATTTCTTGTGTCGACAAATGAAGAAACGGAGCTTAATCGACTTCTATGGAGAGTTGGCATATATGCAACGAAGAGGTCTCACCGCATCGCAGATGGTTTTCTCTAAGTGATTGAAGAAACGGAGCTTAATTGACCTCGCTGGCATTCAAAATGCAACATAAGAAGTCTCACCGCATCTCGCAGACGGTTTTTCTTCCAAGCCCCACAAAGAACAATGTGCTTCTCAACCACTTAACATATCTTTGTGCATGATACCATTTTCAACAATTTTGAAAGTAATTTGTTTAAATTGTTTTGAAAATATATTGACTAAATTTTGAAAATCACCGACTTCATGTTATCAAAACCTAAGTCACTCAATTATTGACTTCGTCATGGATCGAGGGGAGAGTGAATTAAAATAAAATATTTTCAAACGATGTTTCTTCACAAAAGTTCCGCTTTGTACAATATAAGTGGTGATCTAAAGATTTAATGTTATGTCATGGTATGATTTTTCTTTAGAATCAAGGTCTTTCAAAATGAAATCTTTTCTGCTCTTGTTTGATTGTGAAATTGTTTTGTTTTACTTAAAAGATCTCTTAAAACTATCATACCGACACTAACAATCTTTAATGTCTTATAATGGTCCTTATCATCATATTTCAAAATTGAATCTTGCCACGCCTTTCCCCAAATTTTTCTAAATGATTTAAATCGCTTGGGATCACAAATCTCAAATGGTTTGATATTTCTGCTCGGGGTAAAGATCGTGTTTTAAATCTCAAATCTGCTTTTAATGGAATTGATTTTAGTCCTTTAAAGGCACTCCCGCCTCCATGTGCCAAACGATTTCATACACAATGCACATGTTGAGGAGGAGGATTTATCCAAAACATGATGAGTATTTAAACAAGGCCACATATTCTCCCATGTGTTATAAACCAGACAATCACTTGGGATCCAAAATCTCAAAGGGTTTGATATTTTTGATCGGGGAGAATTTGTGATTTAATAATGAAATTTGATAAAAGTTGATCGCTTTGATTTAATTGTGCAGTCGCTCTCTCATATGTGCTAAACGCTTTAATCTCGGCACATATCGAGGGGAGCATAACTATCGAGGTACAAAAGTTTTTTAAAGAGACTCATAAAGTACCTTGATTGAGTTTTAAAATGGTTTCTTAATGGCGCCAGTGATTGTGGATGTACTTCAAATTAACTCTTGCCTCTATGTGATAAAATGATTTTCAAGAATCCTATGCACATATCGAGGGGAGAATTTTACCATGAAAATCAAATGGCCTTTTCGGATGAAAATTGTGATCAAAGAAAATATTTCAAAGTCCTCTTGCCTCCTTGTGCTAAACAATTTCTAAATCATACGCATATGTTGAGGGGAGGTTTTCTAAATGATCAAAACTATTAAGGTACAAAATGCTTTGATCTCGTATCACAAGTACCTTGATTGTTTTTCCAAATGATTTTCAATTGGTTTTAAGGAAGAATGAACCACTCAAAAGACCCACCAATTTACTTTATGCATGGTGTTATAAGGATGGTTAGGTTAGGTATTAGTTCCCACGATCCGCCGTAATCGGAAGGATCTACCAGTGACAATCCACTAGATAGTGTAGTCCTTAGGTATATTGAAAAAGGAGAAAAGTGAGATACGGGAAGAGTGCGATCGAGACAGTAGCTAGTATTGGAATTAACCCAACAAGGTTCTAGTTATGAAGTCTCGTAAGCATCAAGGGGTTGAAGAATGAAAAGAATCAATGTGAAAAGGGTGAAAAGATATAGCCCTCCATCAATTCAACCTTAGGGCAAGAATCGGTTCAATACATATGCTCTGGTTGTTACTAAGGTAACACGGTATTGAAGACAAGACGTCATGGACCCAAAGGACGATCGCACTAAACTTCCCAAGCCACTCAAGTTCCTCTTAAAAGGGCTTGTTTCACTCTCACGGGAACCGACATTATCTATCAACTTCTCTTAGAGATTGTTGATATTGAAGAAGGAGACCTCTCCCTAGTCTCCCACACGAACCAAATGTGCACTATTGAGTCTAGAGCCAAGAGATCATCCACAATATCTCGTTAGGACACAAAATTAATGATGACTTGTCGCTTCACACAATGTGGAAAGTAAGTACATATTAAGAGTCCCACGATTATCCTTGTGGTATTGCCGTAACATCCGAGTGATATGAAAATATTCACGATGAAGATGGAAATCCTTCTAGAGCCAACATCAAACAAGCTCTTGGTGGGTGACATGTGAGATCTTCTCGTAAGATCAAACTTGTGACAACCGGATAGAAACAATGGGGCGATTCATTTTGAATCAACCTTGGTCCAGAATGGATTTGATTTAATACTTTTGAAAACCGCTCGATGTGCAAATCTTCTTTTCTCTAGCACGCCGAATGTGTACTTATGTTTTCAAAATTCAAAAGTATCTCCGATTGAAAATACTTTTAGAAAACCGCTCGATGTGCGAATCTCTTCTTTTCACTAGCACGTCGAATGTGTACTCATTCTCTAATACAAAAGTATTTTGTTTGAAAATTGATCTTTCTCATAAAACCTTCGCTTGTATTGCAAAACTCTTTCTTCAAGCAATACGCGATTGTTTTCAAATCATTTTTCATCAATCGCTGAATCTCAATTACCGGGTTCACTCACTCCGTGTTGTCTTCTTTGAGACGCTCCGCTTTGAGAACGCCTAGAACAAATGCGAAACCCCGTCAAGGAGATTCTTAGGAATCCTACCGATCACAGCAAGATTTATATCGATCAACGGGAACCGTGGGCCGTGTACTCAATTCAATGAAAGTGATCAAAGACACTTTCGTGTTTTATTGCTAAATGTTGTTTGGTGTACATTTGACGGTTGCAACCGATCGTAATCGAGAGTCAATCCAAAGTCGCATGCTCACAAAGATCCACACTTAATTTGAAGAAATCATGATCGGTGCATATCTACATAACCGGCTCGATATTTCATACTATGCTTATGTTCACGCAAATATCATGAACCAAGAAGGCTTCCGCTACTCGATGGAAAGATGTCATGATTCAAAAGTGTGAGCATGTCGGTCCGAAAGTCACAACTTCACATGATGGCAACACAATAAAGGGTGATCCAGAGATTTATCGCGGTCGATGATCTCAAAGAAAGCTCAAGATCATCAAAGATGTGGATCACTCAAAGACCTCCACTTAAAGTACAAATCAATGCGGACTTTGAAGAATCGCTACAAAAGCACAAAGATTGCGTAAATTGAAGAATTCAAGTCACGAGCTCCGAATCTAAGTCAAAGATAGAATGCTAGGAAGCAAAATGTATTTCATGGGGTGACCTCCTTGGGGAGATTGTTAGAATTAGAAAATTCCATGTTAAAGAGTTTGTCACCCCAATAATGGTCTAGCATATGTTAGCTCGTAGATTTGTCGTTGTTTACGTTATTTAGTAGTTTATTTATTAGTTTGTAGCGTAGTATAGCTTAGTGCAACACCGTGGAGGAAGGACGGGTCTTTACCCACCGTATCCCCGATCCACAGCCGATAGGAGGTCGATTTTGTAACTATAAATACCCCTTCCATCCATGGAAGGGTGGTGCTTCATTCAATCTAATATTTCCATACTTTTGTAAACCTCTAGCAAGAACACCTCTCTCTACTAACTCTCTAACTATGGCAAACATGTATTTTGATCATCCAAGACCACCCGAATCATCAACACAATAATATTTGGATCCTACACAATTCCTAGATCATCATGGGATATATATTTTCCAACGCTATTGCAAATATAAACATGTTTTATCCCATCTTATGCCATTGAGTCCAGGTCTCACTTCCTACTCAACTTAAGTGTCTAACTTAAAGAACTGCAAATATGTCCATGTAAGGTCTGACTTTACATAGAGATTTACCTCTCCATCACAATCTAGCCAAGTACTCTCATGACATAAATTGCAACTTCAAGTGTTTCTTTTAATTAGATGGCATATAACTTAATTTAAAAGGGTACTAGTTTTGATTTTATGTGGTCAAATCAAATATGTACAAAGATGTCATGCATTCATCCTCAGTAGTATAAATTTAATAAAAACTTTTTATTACCAATTCATAAAGATCGATTATCAAAGTTTTGATTGAGGTATTGGGTTCACCAATCAAGGAATTTAGTGTTAATTATCGCCCATTATACCGCACTTTTGCATAAGTGTAAACACTTAGTGTTTCGGTAATTACCACCAAAGTGGCGCATGGAATAAAAACTAATTCGCCTTAAGATGATTTTGTACGATAGCCTACTTGGTAACTCCAATTTGACTCGCAAGCAAGCGGAGAGTTTGGTCATCAAAAACAATAACTTCCTCTTTAGGGTCACAATTTAATGCGCTCCTCCTAGTACTTCCCACACAACAAATCAAATCAGGTGAGCTGTTCTCACTTTTTGTACCAAAATCATCAATCAATTAAACTATTGAAAACTTAACTCTTCAAAACAAATCAAATTTCACCATTGTTTAGTCCGTATTATTTTTCTATTCAAAATTACCTTTTGCTTAAAACTATCTAACATAATAAACAAACAAGTAAACAAATAAAAAATAAACAACTAAAAACAATGCGCACATAATTAACAATTAATACGTGTAAACAAGTAGCCACATGCAAATTATTCGATAAAACTCTATTAATAATCAATATCTAGGTTAAATTAATGTATATATTAATTAGGGCTTTCACTCTCTCAATTGAAAGTGAGCCACATACATCGACGAATCAATTGCGTAAACCCATAATTAATAATATACCACATCGCACATAATTGATTCATTAATATATATAATTGGAGTCTTCCCCAATTCAAGATTTATCATAAATAAACATGTGATAAAATATCTTAACAATTAAACAATATTCAAGCAACTATCTATGACAAACATGCATGTATCATCATGGATATATCATAACAATTATTCAAATAGTCACAAGATCGCATATTAATATTTCCATGTCACATAACATATTATTCATGAATTAATCACGTAACATATACTACGTATATTAATTCTAGGTTTCGATAAGGTTAACAAACAATTTTAAAACCCTAAAAAATTTTAATGTGTCGACTAAAAAAAAATTAAAGGGGTACGCCCTATAAAAAATTAAATAAATCGACCCATGCAAAAATTAAACCAAAACCCTAGATTAACCAAATCAAACAACATACAATTATTTGTTTTTACGCTATTAGTAATTAATTACTCATTAAAACCAATGACTGTGACGCCACCGTTGGAATTATATAACATGACATTCAATAAATAAACCACAAAACATCAAAGTATACATGCGAAAGCAGATAGGAAATATTAACGAATAATTAATTAACATAAACAAGAATACGATACCTTACTTGATTCTAGCCAACAAAGAATCAAATCCACAAACTAGAATTTGATGAACCCTAATTAGGGTTTATAGGATTATGTGAATTACCCTCACTGCTTTGTAATTCAATCCAAGAATACTAACAATAATGTTAGTACCACTTTCTTGTCACACACGCATTATACCGAATTAAAGGAATGCTAGTTTTAATCAAACAAATAACTTGAATTTGAAAAGGTGGTGATCGATCACCTATAGAGGGTATCACCGGTTTTAAGCACAAAACACACACAAACTTTTTAGGTTTAGCTTAATGAGTACAATACAAGAGATAAATTACAAACACCCTTTGGTTTTGATTATACTCAAACTAACTTTATGAACAAGTTTGAGTTGTAGATGGGTTGGGTTTGGGTCCTGTACGATCGGTTTGTAATCCCACAAAGTGATTCCTAACCTTCCCAATATTTACAACTTAGTTATTTTCCAATTACATTTAACGCATCATAATTCATTACAACTAATTACTTAACGCCTCTATGTTATTTCGCTTAATTAATAAATAAATATAACTATTACATTTAATTATTAACTTTAATTCTCATACGTAAAGTGTGCAATCCCGTGATCTTGAGTTCGATCCTAACTCACGTCTATTAATTTATATCCATAAAACCAACAATGTGTGCAGATGAAAATGATGGTTTAGACACTTAATACCGATTTCAGTTTTAAGTTTTCTTATGGTCAACTTTTTCCTAATATTCATTACGCGTAGATGTGCTTGATTCCAAATACACTGATTTTTCAAATGTTATTCTTATTCTAAACGACGACTTCCCCACTTGGTTCACACTTAAAATTTTATTCATCGTGTTACTAACCAACACTTGGATCTTCTTTTATTTTAGAGCAAGTACGTATGTGTGTAAATTAAAATACAGATTATAGTATATTCACCTAAAACAAGTTAGAACTAGCTATCACCTCAATTTATAATTTTGTTTACATTACACTTGTACAAGTTGCGATACACATAAAAGATTATTACTAAAATACATAAAATATTAAGGCGGTGCTTTTTTATGTGATTATAATCCTTTTCAAGATAACCTCATGTATAATATAAGTGTGAAGCTTGTACAAAATCAAAAGGGCTTTTCCCAGAATAAACTCAATATTCATTTCATTTCATTTAACAGGAAACTCAAACCTAAAGCTATCTGCTCCTAAAGTCCACTTTTGGGGAGTTATGTGTAGAAAATAAGTTACGAGAAGACACACTAAAGTACATGCTAATCCTCTTTGCAGCAGAAGCCAATTATGATTTCTCACAAGGATAATAAATCATGAAGCTAGTTAATTCCTCAAAACATTCGAGTCAAAGCTACAATCCTCAACCCAAAGCACACCTGCACATACCATAGTCAAGTATAAATAACGACGACAAACAGTAGGCAATGAAAACTATAAATAGCATTTAATGGATACATTTGATACATTCTACTTCCACAAAACAGCTTTATGCACTACAACAGGTCTAATGCCACCTGTTTGACCTTTTAGATGCAGAGTAAGCAGACTTCTAATACAAGCATTATTCATCTTAGATGATTTCCTTGGGATAATTAGTTTAAAATTTATCACAAAAAATTCTTTAGCTTGTATCAAACTTCTTTTCTTATTAGATACACAAACTTTTTAGACTTCCTATTTGTGGGTAGTATAGATGACGGATTAGCAGGTGATGCACCGGTCATTTAGTAAACACAAAGGAAGATTAGGCAGTTTGGTGTATTTAATTAAGTCGTTTAATGCACAACAGAAATATTGAAAAGTTGGTGTGTTTAAAAAGAAAAGTTTGATACAAGCTAAAGGATTTTATGTCAAGTTGGATTGACTTATAACTAATTCTCCCTATTTCTTATACCATGAATAGTAACATTGAACCTAGTAAAAGCACAATCAAGAGTTTATCTGCACCATGACACCCCTTACATGGTAGCAATATAGTTACGCAGAAAATACATACGAGATACAGAAAAATAGTTTTATTTCCTTGCACTTTTTTCCAGAACCCATTAGAAGTGAAACAAAGTGCATAATGCACCACATCCATGTCAATAATGATAGCGTTGGCATCCCACGCAAATTCAGCATATAGGCACGCTAGTAACTAAAACCATAGTCAAGTTGCAACTTGAAACTCACAAAATAAGGTCAGTAAACAAACCACTCAAAAACTTCTGTATTTTATCCCCTGTTTAAACAAAAGGACATATTTAGTACACACTTCCGTGTTTCCAGCAATACATCAAGTACTAATTTCACAAACTAATCTCTTTTCTTATCAAATGAAAAAGACAACTAAAAGGATCTTGTTTCATAACCTTGATTCCGTAAAGACGTAGAGTCGGGTTACCCACTAACCCACAACAGAGGAACCGCCCTCACCAGGCAGGCTATCCATCACATCTTCATCCTGATCCTAAAATGGCAGGACAATGTCACCTTTTTCCAACTAGTTATCACTGATTCACCTCAATATTCTTTTTTTCCCTCGAGACACTTACTCTAGTTGAATTCTTTGTAACCAAATTGCTAATGAAATACATAAAATATTAAGTCTATACTTCTTTATGTGATTATAATTCTTTCAAGATAACCTCATATAAGATATAACAATGAAACTTTTTATAAAAGGAATAAACTCATAATTCATTTCATGTCACAAAAAACACAATCCTAATGTTCATCTTTTGGAGAGTTGTATTCAGAAATTAAAATAAGCAAAGACACCCTAAGATACAAGCTAATTCTCTTTGTAGCGGAACTTAACCATGATTTTTCATATAGATAATAAATCATGAAAGTAGTTTATTCCTCAAAAATAGCGGACTCCAAGTTAGAATCCTCAACCCAAAGCACACCTGCCTGTAGCATTGTCGGTAATAAAAACTGTAACCTATACGAAGACAATTATGAGTTATATTGGCTGACCAAGTTTTTTGGTACCCGTGCAGCTTACTTCCTTAGACAAATACACTCAGTCAATTTTTTACCCTTCATCAATTAGATGGTCTCTTTCTTAATCCAGCTAATAAACGTTTTCACATTAGTCTGACAACAAGCTTCAACCAACCATTGCTTAGTCTTACTGAAAACATTAATCCTAACACCACGCCAATAACCGCCTTGATTACCTTTGTCGCCGAAAGTGATCGCTACACCAATCAGATCATAAAAAGGCACTTCATGAGGTGATCAGCGGCTGGTGTTGAAGCGGACTTGAGAGATGATGTATGTGTAGGGATTTATGATAGACACTATTGTTGATGTATTTGTTGAGAGAGAAGATGAATTAAGCTTCTGTTTATCAAAAATCCGTAACCATGATTCTGCTTCGCTACCGTTTCTCTCAATGTTACATCTCGCTTCGTTGCGAATGGAATGCAGTTATGCAGAGCTTCCAGTACGAAATTTGAAGATAGGTTGGAAGAAGACTATCTGTATAACAAACCAATGATTATTTTATATTACTATGTTTTTCTTCTTTGTTTCTTTTTGGCATCATGGGTCATTTGGAACTTGGAAGGGTGTAGGATCCACGTGAGGATTAGAAAGGGCTAGTGGTAGAGAAAGTTGGCTATGCAAATCATGAAATTGGTGATCTCCATAATGGACTTGGTTTTGCAATTTCAAATCAATGAAATACAATAAGTTCACTCTAAATGATCAATAGTATGCATTTGTGCAGTATAGAATGATTTAGCAAGTATGATTATTATATGGAAAACGATTGGGAGTCATGTGATCAGCACATGACTGAGTCAACCGGATAGAAGGTATTACATTGACTGAGTTTACAAGTCCAGGGCAAGCTGCACCCATAATAGTTTAGGGTACCAAAATCTGGTCATCCAAATTTAGGGTAACAAATGGACATCGCCCTAACAACAAATAGCATTTTAAGAGACATTTAGATACATACTACTTCCACAATACGCCTTTACACTCACAAGAACACGCTAATGCCACATGGCTGACCTCTTAGATGCAGAGTAAAGAGACTTCTAACACACGTATTATTCATCTTAAATTATGTCTTACTACCAGTCTACCACCCCTAATGTATGAGAAGTATACAATTAAACCTAGAAAAAGCACAATCAAGAGTTTCTCAGCACCATGACACCCCTTACATTCTTCGAACATCCATTAGAAATGAAACTAAGTGCATAGTGTTCCCAATCTATGTCAATTATAATACATTTGGCATCCCCCACAAATTCAGCATACAGGCATGGTGGAAACCAAAACCACTGTCAACTTACAACTTGGAACTCACTAGTATTTAGATTCTTACATGGTGTCAACTAAAACAACGGAAAGACATGCTATAAAAGGACAGATCCTGTACACAGTTTCATACTCCCATGTTTCCAACAATACATTAAGTATTCCAAACACAATGTTTCGCTCCATTTTCTATATTCACTAACTAATCTGTTATCCTAAATAAGGAAAAGAAAACCCCAAGGATCTCATATTTTAACTATCCAATACATCTCGATCCTAAAACGGCAACTTAATGTGAAACTCCACCAACTGTAATACTAACTTTTCAATTTCAGTGTGGCTAAAAACGAGTTAATTATTTTAGAATGTATCTTGTTTCATCTTTTGTCATCGTAGTAAGAAAAAATGCTTTCTCCAAATGTAACATACTTTCAAGTTTTTACCACTGTATCTAAGTAACATTTTATAGCACCTATTCTTGATTACGTATGGCACCCGCCACGTCACCATTTTACATGTTATAGTACTCTCACTTAAATACAATGGTAAAAGCTTGAAAGTATGTTACGCGCATTTGGAGAAAATGCATTTTTTTTTTCTTACTTACAATGACAAAAAGATGAAACTAAGTTGCATTCTAAGTGTAAGAAACCACAACTTACACTAACATCATTTCGAAGTAGTTTAAATAAAGTAATTATAAAGAAAAAGAATTACCAAATCAAGAGTGTGAAGAAACAGAATCAGGAGGAGAATCGGGATTAGCGCGACGAAGATCCTTGATCAAATCGCCTAATTCCTTTCGAGAAGTTTCTCTACCAAACATGAATCCATACCTGATGATAATATTAATAATTAATTATAACTGATTGGTTAGTTAATGGAATTAGAAGATGGGATTACCAGAAGCTGACGGCAGAGAAGAGTCCCGCGGTGGCGACTGTTTGGATGAGTGTAAATCTTTTGGTTTTCATCATTTTTAGAGCACTGATGATTCAACTGTGTTTATGTTCAAGGGGAAAAGGGTCGCTTGTTTTCTTTTCTTTAAAATAAGAGTTTATTACGCTGAAGTACCCCTGATGATTGGCTTTGTGAAATCGGTGTGTAGATTCTTTTCAGATAAATTTGAGTTTAATGTAATATTAGCAGTAAATTTTATATGTTTGCTTATTAGGTGGGGTGTTATTTTCTTCAAATTCATCATCTTCATTTAGCGTCACATTATCATTTACGCTAAATTCATCACAAAAAAGATGCTATGATTAACACTAGGGAAATGATAAAGAGGCTTAAAAAGACGCCTTAATCCTCCTCCGGTTGGTGATATCAGAAGGACCCATTTTTAATGTTACCAATCAAATGATGACACGTCAGTTTAGGCCTCTTTTTAAGCCTATCATTAGGTCCATATATCATTGCTCTTAACACTAAACCAAAAATTATAAAAATATCTCATTTTATACACCATCAAACCAACGCAAAAAAATGAGGATCGTGTGTGATAATTGGTGATGTTTATGGGAATCCCACGTGAAGGTTGAAAGTGGTAGTTGTCCTTCACCCATCATAGTGATCGGTCTTAGCCTGTGTGTGTTGACAATGGTGAACAGATAGTTTTCACACAGTGGAAACACACAAGAAACACACAGCTAATGTAATCATTATGTTTTATTGAATTGAAATGAAAAGGAAGGAACCATCCTTATATACGTAGTTCTAACAAAAAATGTAAAAGATACACTTAGGCTACTTAGAGTTTACAAAAGTTGTCATTATTAGTCCCTCTACTATTGGTAGTTTGCTACCCTGACCTTCTTTACTTTGACATTCCCCTCAAGTTGTGAGTGGATATCCGAGACACCCCAACTTGGAGAGGTTTAGTATGTTGTTCAAGAGATAAGACTTTAGTGAAGACATCCGCCACTGAGATTTTGTATTAACATACGAAGGTTCGACCAATCCGACTTGACTTGATCTCTAACATAATGACAACAACTTCAATGTGTTTGGTTCTTGCATGAAACATGGGTTGGTCGCTATGTAAATGGTCGCTGATTGTCACACTTTAAGTTAATCGACCTAGATCTTTGATACCCAAGTCTTTCAACAATGATACTAACCAAGTAACTTCACAACAAGTTGTGAGCCATGGCCCTATATTCAACCTCTCGCAGATGATCCGATACCACATTTTGTTTCTTTGATTTCCGTGATACGGGTAGTCACCAAGAAGAATGCAATAGCTATTGTTGATCTTCTAGTCATAGGACAACCGCCCAATCGTAGTCACAATAAGCGCTAATTGAATCTGTTGAACTTTTAGCCAATAAAATCCTCACCGTGTGAGGAAAGTAGATATCTTAACAAATGTTCGATCGCTTGCATGTGTACGTATGTAGGATTCGCATAAATTAACTTAGGAGTTGAATAAAGGTAACATATGTCCGGTCCGTAATTGTTAGATAAATGAGTTTACCAATTAACCTTCTATATACATCCGATCGTGTAAAGGAGTGCCCATGTCCGCTTGCGCTTCACATGTCGATCCATTGGTAGTTTGTAAGGTTTAGCATTAGTGAGACCAACTTCTTTCAAAAGATCGCTTGTATACTTTTTTGAGAAATGAAAATCCTTGATCATTTTACACACCTCCATCCCCAAAAAATAGCTCATTGACCCAAATCTTTCATATGAAAAGTAGCACACAACCGCGACTTTAGTCATTATGATGAAGAAATTGTACCAAGATCAAGATATCATCCACATACACTAAGATCACGCGAATGAGGATGAATCGCTTTAACAAACAAGGAATAATCACCTTAGATCGAGTATATCCAAAGGTTAAAAGAGTCGATGAGAACTTAGCAAACCAACGCTTGGAGCTTGTTTTAACCCATAAAGAGACTTCTTTAGTTTACATACCAAGGGTGACCTTTCAACATCTTTGACACACTCCCCCTGTCCTACATAACCTAGAGGACATTTCATGCACACTTCCTCAGCCAAATCACCATGTAGAAAAGCATTTGAGACATCCATCTGACACACATCCCATCCTTTCATTGTTGCAATGGCTAATAATGATCTTACAGTAACCATCTTAGCAACTGGAGCAAAGGTGTCCTCATAATCTACCCCTTTCCTTTGTCTATTACCATTCACCACAAGTCTTGCCTTTTTCCTATCTTCAGAACCATCAGCTTTGACTTTAGTTTTGAAGATCCAATGACGATCAATAGCCCTTTTGTTTGGAGGAAGATCAGTGACCTCCCAAGTCTCATTTTCCTCTAGAGCTCTTAATTCATCATTCATAGCCTTACACCATTGTGGGCTTTTGACAGCATCTTTGAAATAGGTTGGTGTAACTTAGGTAACTAAGGCGCATAACAAGGCTTGAAATTGATGTTTCACAGTGTGATGATACTTGATTAGCTCGGGAGTGGTTTTAGGAATCACATAATCTTTATGCCAAGTAGGGTAACATGAGCTCTAGTAGATCTTTCCGTGTCCACAATCGTGCAGCTGGTTGAAAAGTTGTGATAGGGACCCAGGAATTGGCTCAAGAATCGGTTCTCAGAACTATCTCGTGTTGAGATGATGATGCGTATGTGATGAGGGTGCGTATGGTGATGTTGGAGTATTAGATTCAAATGATGTAAAATTGTGTGTTAAATGCTTCAAAATCCTCATACCATAATGATGATGTTGGTGTTGGTATAGGCTTAAGGATTTGTGACATACTAGCTTTAGAATAAGGAAAGACATGTTCATAAAAGGTCACATCTTTGGACACAAATCTAGTATGAGTAAGAAGATTCAGTAGATTGTAACCTTTTTGATGTTGTGGGTAACCAAGAAACAAGCATGGAACTCCTCTGGGTGCCATTTTGTCAGTAGTTCTAGCAGGATTAACTGCAACAACTAAACATCCAAACACCTTTAAAGTAGTATAGACTTGCTTTTTATTCGTACATTTCATAAGGTGTCTCATGGCCCAACACAAATGAAGGAAATCTATTTATGAGATAAGTAGCAAGGATCACACATTCCCCAATAAGACAAAGGAAGGTGAGCATGGAATCTTAAAGCCCTTGCAATTTCTAAAACATTTCTGTGTTTCCTTTCAACTCTCCCATTCTATTGTGGTCTATCCACACATGAGGTTTGATGTTCAATACCTTGCTCAACCATGTAAGGACCTATAGAACCATTAAGAAATTCCAATGCATTGTCTGATCTAATCACTTTCACTTGCTTCTCAAATTGAGTATGAACAAACTTAACAAAAGACTTCAATACAGAATATGCATTTGACTTCTATACTAGTAGATATGTCCAAACTGCTCTACTAAAATCATCTACTATTGTAAGAAAGTACCTCTTATGACCCATAGTAGGAACTTTGTAAGGTCGCCATATGTCAATATGAATCATGTGAAAAGCAGTTTGACAATGAGAATCACTATTAGGAAAAGGAAGTTTAGCAAACTTTGCCATGGGACATGACAAATGACATCAAATTCGGACTTAGAACAAACAGAATACAAGGAATGTGTTTCAATGTTGAATCGATATACGGCCTAGTCTATGATGCCACAGACTATAGGAATCATTGAATACCGATAAGGTTTTAAATGTACCTTTTGAGGGGTCGTTAAACCCTTATTCGATCACTTTTGTATCCGTTATTACTTAATATCGCTCTTTTCACTTTTAGGTCTCTCAAGGCAAATTGTCGGAATGGCACTTATTTGGACGAAAAGGCGAGGATATACGAATAAAATGGCCAAAGTCAAGAATCGAGCCACCAGATCATTGAATACAAGGGACGGCCAGTGTTAATCAGACGCCGTCGATCACTTTGTGATGGCTCAAGAGCCAAATTGCTTATTTTCAAGCGACGGTGTCGACTTTAAAAGAGTAGGTCGTCACAACCTCGCACGGCCCAGATTTGATCCGCACGGTGTCGGTCAAGAGACTCAAGGCCACAAGCATAAGGTGACGCCGCAAAGACTAACGTGCCAAGATGAAACCCTAACGATGGCGACCGACGGGCCACAAATCATAAGGTGACGCCGCGATTGTAATCTTATATATAGAATCCGAATTTTTCATTTTTAGTGTGTAGTCTTTTGGAGTAAAACCTAAAACGAACCAAGGTCGTCTTGTACAAGATTTTAGGGTTCCAAATCCTATCTTACATCAAGATAAGTGTTTTACTTCATTAATTCAATTATGTCTTTAATTACTTGTGTGTATGCTTGCATGTTCTCCATGTCCCGCTAATTTACTTTTGTGTTTGCTAGGAATATGAAACTTAATTATTGAATATTGATTGGTTGTCTCTTATCTTAATTGTTAATGATCTACTAATGCGATAGGTCATTCGTTGTGTAGTTAATGCTTGATTAATCTTTGTGAACCTTAGACTATAACACCTAGAGTAGTCAGAGGCTAAACCATCCAAAGAGCGCTTTAGAGTTAGAGTTTATAATTCCTAGAGATCTTGTAGACGAGACCCTTTGGTAGTTTCAAAGAGTTAGGGACAAACGATACCCTACGACTTTAGACAAACAACGCGATTAAGAATAAGGACGTGACCATTCAACCATCAATAGGAGATAATTAAGGAGTAATAAAACCTAAGTAAATACATCTGTAAACCATCATACGAGCACACAATAATTAGACATAGACTACATACACCTTAGATTAGATAATTAGATAAGTAGAGTAATCGGTAGAAATACCAACCCCAAATCCAAACCCCGAGATTCGTATCTTTTCAATTTCTAAAACATAAAAAGATAAAAATAATCTTCCTCAACCCCAACCTTAGCGTAGTAACTTCTCACTAGCATTCCTATTCCCTAGAGAATGATATCAATACCCGTGAAGCTTACCCTAATACTACACTACAACGATTAGGTTCAACGCCTGTGGTGTTATAAAACTTGCTCAAGAAAAGGAAGTTCCTTTGACCCTAACGCGCCAGGTAGCGTTATCAAGTTTTTGCGCCACGGGAATAGAATAGCTAGTTAGTAGTCCACCTCGCTTAGGTTTCTTTGCTTGATTCCTATCAAGTAAATTTTTCTCATTTTTAGCTTCCTCGTAGTCATCCCCTTCTTCGTGACCTTTGTTCGTAATCCCATCACTTTTCATCATGGAAGGTAATAACCAACCACCATTCATCAACCTACCACCAAATGACCCGCCAAGAGCCCGTACTCTTGGTGAATACTGAGACCAAGCCACCTAGGCTATAGAACACCATTGAGCTTCCCGACTAAGCCCAAACTACGGCCCCGCGATCCGACACCATCCGGTTGGTGCAAAATGATGATCCATGGACTTCGTTCAAGATCCTAATCAAGATCTTAAGGATTTCTTAAAATTGTCGATTCCATCGACCTTGATGCTACTACTCGGGAGACCACGCTCTGCTCTTCCAATTCTCTACGGGACCAAGCTAGTAATTAGCTTCAACGACTTCCCACCTGCTCCATCTCAAGTTGGGATGATCTCACCTCTCGCTTCCTTGCTCAATTTTTCCCACCGGGAGAACCACTAAGCTTAGGAATGACATCTTGATGTTCCAACAACGCTGGCGAATCTCTCTACTAAGCATGGACTCGATTCAAGGACTTACTTCATAAAGTTCCTCATCACGGCATTGATATTTGGCTCCAAGTCCAACTCTTTATGATCATGTCAACTTCCCACAAAGCGATCCATTGACCAAGCGTACACTGACAACCCGTACTTTCGTGTCATTTCTACACCGTGTGACAACCCGCTTCATGTCTCATTATTTCAACATTTTAGTAAACTTGGTTTACTTGTTTCAAATTCGCAGAACCTTGAGGTTTAGCGGCGAATTCATGATCATGACATCACGTTTTCATATGGACTATGATTAGTCTACATTTCATTGACATCATGTGCATCTCATTAGTATATTCACGACATTTCATTTCACCCTTCAACGCGTAATTTTTATATTTAATAATTTTTATCGCGTGAGTTTTTATTTTGATTATTTAACCCGTTACTTTCAAAATGATCCCGAGGTATTTTTAAACTCACATTTAGTTTATAAAACTATATTTTAGTTTTCCTAGTGTTTCAAATTTATTTGGTACTTTAATCGTTAAAGTTTAATTATTACGCTGCTTTTCTTAAAAATCTTACGATAATTATTTTATCACCCGATTTTCACAAGGAAAGTATTTTTACAATTTTTATCAACTCATTACATTGTATTTTGATCTAATAAAACTTACTTTTACCAAAATGTCCCAATTACCTACAATTCACTTACCTTTTCTTTACAAATTCTACAAATTATACAACAAATATACAAGTAAAAGTTTTAAAAAAAAAAAATAAATGAGAGACAACCCTCCCCAAAACCGCCATAGGGAGGGTGAGTCTTAAATGATGTATGGTTTGTGTTTTTTAATGTTTCTTCAATCTACAAAAGTCTTATACTCAAATTATTTCACATACATTTCATTTTAACTCAAAGTGTTAAAAAATTTTCTCTCTCTTCCTTTGGGACTCCATAACCGCCAAGCAACAAAGCAAACAAGGGATCAAAATTTTCTTCAAGTTCAAGTGTTATTTCAACCTAGATCATATCCTTTTCATGGTTTTGAAATAAAACCAAGGATATTTAAGTTAATCCTTTGTTACCTACACCTCTTCACTTGCACTAGTAAGCATATTCTCATCATTTTATGTTTCCTTATCATTTTCATATGTTTCTTTTCATTTTTGGAGCTTATATGCATGTTATGTAGTTTATACCATTTATTTCTTGATTTTAAGAAGTTTATATACTTATTAGTCATCCTATAATTACTCCCAAGTTATTCTTTGGTCTTGATGGTGATTAGGAACCCATGACACCCTAAGAAGGTGTATGGTAGGATTAGATTAGCTTTGGAGTTGATTTGAAGGGATTAGAATAGGTTTTGTCCGAGAAAACTATTTTCGTAAACTATATTTTAGGGTCTGTCCTTAAAACGAATTTCTGAAAACCCACTGATGGTACGACCTTTTGGCCTTGATAATTAGAAAATATACTTTAAAACGAATCCGTGGCGCTTGAACGGATAAAACGGAGTTATAACGGTTGGGTGAATTTTTAAAGTTTGACGACGAAACGTATATTTTTCCTAAAAATCAGCAAGTTGTTTTTACATGTTTTTGGGTCAAAACGAGCCTTAAGCTTCACAAATTATTTCGACTTCTCAAAATATATTAGTTTACTTCGATACGGTTAAGGACATATTTTACGAGAAAACGGATTTAAAACGACAAATATATGGCCGCTTTCATAAAGTTGCCGTAAATATTATTTTCTAAAATTATATTATTTCTACGATACAAGTATTTCATTAGCTATATCGTCCATGTTTGCGGCGCTTTTAACCATGATGCAAAACTTTTATAACAAATTGTCTTCTAGTAAAATCAAGTTCATCGCCATATTTTTCAAAACAAAAGCCGCTTTGTCAAGCGGAGTCATAGTGAATTATTTACGGATGTTCAAACATTGGCCGAAACTCATTTTCTCGCACACAATTAGCAAAACCACCATCTTTAGCCCTTGATATCTTTATGATCGAGACCTTTGAACGAAAACTCCTGAACTCGAAACTTTTAGATATCGATACAAACTTTCCAAAACCGTCGAGTTCGTTTTCTAACGATCGACGACACCGCTTTACTGCTAGTTTTCCAAAGCCATTTTGTTAATTTCAAGAAAATTCGACGACATTGTTTTGCGACGAAAAGTGGTAATTTCACCAAAATCATTATAAAACCATTGTAGGATGACATTTTGACGTAAAACATGTAAAGTCATTTTGAAGGGTCAAGACGCCAAAAGAGTATTTTTCGACGACGAGTAATATTTTCAAAACCCGTAAATGGTATAAATAACATACGGCGCATGCATAACATTACATTGCAACTCATTACATATCATATCATTCGTAATAGGTCATTTATTTAGATTCACGCTATACCTCGTGTATCCACTTTTGCCATCGCATTATTGTCCATGTGAGTTTTCATAGCCCCACTTTTACTTGTTTTCATAACTGCTTTGGGGAGATACATGCTCATCATCTTTATGACATTCATATCTATTTGCAAACTACATGCTTAATCGAACTTAATGTTTAGTCATATCCTACATCATAAATCATTGAACTTAATGAATGTCTTGGGATTATCATTGTGTCGAATGTCTTGGGATTATCATTGATCGAATGTCTTGGGATTATCATTGACCAATGTCTTGGGATTATCATTGTCAATGTCTTGGGATTATCATTGGTCGAATGTCTTGGGATTATCATTGTGCCGAATGTCTTGGGATTATCATTGACTATACATATCTTGGCAATGGGTTGTGAACACACAAAGTTGCAAGTTTTGTATGGGCGGACTTGAACCGAGTGGATTCACAATGCCTTTGCCGCATAAACGATTTCTAAAGGCTTTACATTTCAAAACAAACTCTATGAACTCACTCAACCTTTGTGTTGACACTTTTAGCATGTTTTATCTCGTATCTAAGGCATTCACTTCATGGCATGCATTTGGACACATCATGGAGTCGTGGTGACGACGCTGCCTCACTTGGGTTTTACGACTTTAAAACATCGCTTGAATTGTAACAAACTTATTTCCGCACAAGTTGATTTTCATTTGGGACCTACTTTGTAAACTCGATTATTTTATTAAATCAAACGATGTATTTTCCAAACGACACTTTAGGTCGCTCAATATAACCGTGATTGTGATGCTATGACAATAATCCCTCGTGAATTCCATTCCACGCAAAATGTAATTGGGGTGTGATAGATTGGCATCAGAGCTTCAGTTATAGAGAACTAGGTTGCATCATTGACCCTAGACTATAACTACATCATCATAGCATCTCATCATTTCATCACAAGTGCATGTTCACTTTACATGCGGTTTTTACGTACATTTTTCGAGTTATTCACTTTCATTTCACATCGATTGTCACATGGATGCCCTTAAATGCCCATTCCATTATTCTTTCTTCATACTCTAATGTGGAGAATTCCTTGTCATTCCCTATCGCAATTTTTTTTTATATCACCGATTCATCACCGATAACGCCGAATGCCGAGATAAACTTTTATATAGGGCTAAGTCACTCTCACTCCTTTGTTTCACCACTAACATGTCGAGTTACACTTTATTCACACATTAAGTCACTAAACCATCATACATTTGAAGCACTTACAACACATCATAACCCATCTTTTGGAACCCGCCGATCATTTTGAAAGATAACCTCAAACTTATCATTTTTATCACATTTCTTTGGAGCGCTTATTATTAACATCGGATTTTGCTACGCCTCACATTTCCTCTTGTTTTGAAGAAGATATGGCAATCAAGAAAGCTACAGCTTGAAATGACCCAAGCGGCTATTCGTGGTTAGTGAATGATAGCATTGCTAATGCTCTAAGAGTTGAAAGGGAAACGGTGGCGCCGCCGCCGAGGTCATGATCGTCAGAGTCGCTAGGCTAGTCAGCACATCGGAAATGCCGAGGATCCGGAGTTAAGAAATGTTCGACAAAGATTTCAAAAGTTGTGAGCCCACGAAATTTAGAGGTACCGAGGAGCTACAAAGATGGTTCGATGGTTTGAAAAGTTGGAGTCGAGTTTTTGCTTTGTAACCGTCCGGATGATAGTAAGGTTAAATTTGCTACGAGCACATTACTCGATGGAGCATTATCGTGGTGGAATTCATATGCTCAACCGATTGGATGGAGAATGCTTTCAAGCTTACTTGGGAGCAATTTAAGAGTTTGGTGACTAAGAAGTTTTGTCCACGCACGGAAATCAAAAAGTTGGAGACGGAGTTCTATGAATTAGTAACCATTGGGTACGATATTGACACTTACATTCGGAGATTCCAAGAATTGGTCGTGTTATGCCCGTCCATGGTTTCGATAATGAGAAGTTGCTAGAGGCTTTCATCGGGGACTTCCAAATTATTCAAGGCGATGTGACTTCTTCCGACCCGCAAACGATTGAGGAAGCTATTCGATTGACTCAAAAGCTAATGGCCCGTAGTGAAGAGAGGCAAGTACCCCAACACCAACCAAAACAACAACAACCCCAACAACCGCACCAATTACTACAATAACCAAAACAATGACAACAACACCGATAACCAAATCAACAACAACAAAAGAAAATGGGAAATGACCGAGGAGGTTACAATAACAACAATCAAGACCGTAACACTAACCATCATCAACAATGTATAGAGGGCAAGAGACCGCAATGGTTTATGTTGTCGCACCAATAGAAGGCAGAGGTTATGCCGAACCTACCCATTATGTAATCGATGTAAGTATCATCACACGGGACTTTGTCCTGTTATGCTACAAGTGTCAAAAACTAGGACACCATGCCAGAATTGTAGAGGCAAGACCATAGTTACGTGCTTTGATGTGGGGAGCAAGGACACTATCAAGTCAATGTCCTCAAAACCAAGGTCAACAAGTCGAAGGTGCTCATGGAATGTATATATGTTAGAAGGAGGAGGAGGAGCTCGTCAAGGTATCAACGACGCGAAGACCAAGAAGTTCGAAACTAATGCCTTATTTCTCCTTATGTACTATGTCGTACTAAGTTTATGTTTTCCATCGCATCCGAATCTTTATAACTTAAGATGTACTACTTTTGCTAAACCACTCGTTGTAAAATATTCTCATCTATCGTACTTTATTTTCTTTCCGATTTGTTATCATTTACGAGGATTTTAATTCTTTTACTTTAACTATCATTTTAACGACACTTCTCCATGTCTTCTCTCCTCGATGTTCATCACAATTTTAACATCAATTGACTCAACACCAAACAACATATGAGTCGATTAGTCCAAGCATTGCATAGTTACTCCTAAATTATACATAGCCCGATCACCTATGTCTAATTCAGAAGAATCATGCAATGAAGGGAGTAGTAGTCTTATATGAGTAAGCAATTCCGTAATCGAGCCAAATTTTCAAAAGATTTTCTTCAAACCACTTGTTTCCGCTTGATCCGCGTGATGCTCTTGTTTGATGAGTTGCAAAGATCGAGCTAGAAACAAGTTGTTACCTAAACCGATTTAGCCTAATCTCATGACAGCTCTTGTTTGATGAGTTGTGAGATTAAGTAAAATCGGTTACCAAAAGTCCTTTGAGGGTTTTGCTCGGAATGGGAAAGTTTGCTACATCAAACCCTAAACCCGTTAGACCTAATAACGATTGAATTCGTGGACCAATTCCTTTTGATGGGCGAATGTGACAACCCGTACTTTCGTGTCATTTCTACACCGCTTCATGTCTCATTATTTCAACATTTTAGTAAACTTGGTTTACTTGTTTCAAATTCGCAGAACCTTGAGGTTTAGCGGCTAATTCATGATCATGACATCACGTTTTCATATGGACTATGATTAGTCTACATTTCATTGACATCATGTGCATCTCATTAGTTCATTCACGACATTTCATTTCACCCTTCAACGCTGTAATTTTTATATTTAATAATTTTTATCGCGTGAGTTTTTATTTTGATTATTTAACCCGTTACTTTCAAAATGATCCCGAGGTATTTTTAAACTCACATTTAGTTTATAAAACTATATTTTTAGTTTTCCTAGTGTTTCAAATTTATTTGGTACTTTAATCGTTAAAGTTTAATTATTACGTCGCTTTCTTAAAAATCTTACGATAATTATTTTATCACCCGATTTTCACAAGGAAAGTATTTTTACAATTTTTATCAACTCATTACATTGTATTTTGATCTAATAAAAACTTACTTTTACCAAAATGTCCCAATTACCTACAATTCACTTACCTTTTCTTTACAAATTCTACAAATTATACAACAAATATACAAGTAAACAGTTTAAAAAAAAAAAATAATTGAGACAACCCTCCCCAAAACCGCCAAGGGGAGGGGTGAGTCTTAAATGATGTATGGTTTGTGTTTTTTAATGTTTCACCACCTACAAAAGTCTTACTTCCAATTATTTCACATACATTTCATTTAACTCAAAGTGTTAAAAAAAAAATCCTCTCTTCTTTTTGGGACTCCATAACCGCCAAGCAACAAAGCAAACAAGGGATCAAAATTTTCTTCAAGTTCAAGTGTTATTTCAACCTAGATCATATCCTTTTCATGGTTTTGAAATAAAACCAAGGATATTTAAGTTAATCCTTTGTTACCTACACCTCTTCACTTGCACTAGTAAGCATATTCTCATCATTTTATGTTTCCTTATCATTTTCATATGTTTCTTTTCATTTTGGAGCTTATATGCATGTTATGTAGTTTATACCATTTATTTCTTGATTTTAAAGTTTTATATACTTATTAGTCATCCTATAATTACTCCCAAGTTATTCTTTGGTCTTGATGGTGATTAGGAACCCATGACACCCTAAGAAGGTGTATGGTAGGATTAGATTAGCTTTGGAGTTGATTTGAAGGGATTAGAATAGGTTTTGTCCGAGAAAACTATTTTCGAAACTATATTTTACGGTCTGTCCTTAAAACGAATTTCTGAAAACCCACTGATGGTACGACCTTTTGGCCTTGATAATTAGAAAATATACTTTAAAACGAATCCGTGGGTCGCTTGAACGGATAAAACGGAGTTATAACGGCCGTGGTGAATTTTTAAAGTTTGACGACGAAACGTATATTTTTCTCAAAAATCAGCATGCAGATTTTTATATTTTTGGGTCAAAACGAGCCTTAAGCTTCACAAATTATTTCGACTTCTCAAAATATATTAGTTTACTTCGATACGGTTAAGGACATATTTTACGAGAAAACGGATTTAAAACGACAAATATATGGCCGCTTTCATAAAGTTGCCGTAAATATTATTTTCTCAAAATTATATTATTTCTACGCTACAAGTATTTCATTAGCTATATCGTCCATGTTTGCGCGCTTTTAACCATGATGCAAAACTTTTATAACAAATTGTCTTCTAGTAAAATCAAGTTCATCGCCATATTTTTCAAAACAAAAGCCGCTTTGTCAAGCGGAGTCATAGTGAATTATTTACGGATGTTCAAACATTGGTCGAAACTCATTTTCTCGCACACAATTAGCAAAACCACCATCTTTAGCCCTTGATATCTTTATGATCGAGACCTTTGAACGAAAACTCCCGAACTCGAAACTTTAGATATCGATACAAACTTTCCAAAACCGTCGAGTTCGTTTCTAACGATCGACGACACCGCTTTTACGACTAGTTTTCCAAAGCCATTTTTGTTAATTTCAAGAAAATTCGACGACATTGTTTTGCGACGAAAATGGTAATTTCACCAAAATCATTATAAAACCATTGTAGGATGACATTTTGACGTAAAACATGTAAAGTCATTTTGATGGGTCAAGACGTCAAAAGAGTATTTTTCGACGACGAGTAATATTTTCAAAACCCGTAAATGGTATAAATAATATACGGCGCATGCATAACATTACATTGCAACTCATTACATATCATATCATTCGTAATAGGTCATTTACGAGATTCACGCTATACCTCGCTGTATCCACTTTTGCCATCGCATTATTGTCCATGTGAGTTTTCATAGCCCCATACCTTTTACTTGCTTTCATAACTGCTTTGGGGAGATACATGCTCATCATCTTTATGACATTCATATCTATTTGCAAACTACATGCTTAATCGAACTTAATGTTTAGTCATATCCTATATCATAAATCATTGACCGAATGTCTTGGGATTATCATTGTGTGAATGTCTTGGGATTATCATTGACCGAATGTCTTGGGATTATCATTGTCGAATGTCTTGGGATTATCATTGTCCGAATGTCTTGGGATTATCATTGTCTCGAATGTCTTGGGATTATCATTGACTATACATATCTTGGCAATGGGTTGTGAACACACAGTTGCAAGTTTTGTATGGGCGGACTTGAACCGAGTGGATTCACAATGCCTTTGCTGCATAAACGATTTCTAAAGGCTTTACATTTCAAAACAAACTCTATGAACTCACTCAACCTTTGTGTTGACACTTTTAGCATGTTTTATCTCGTATCTAAGGCATTCACTTCATGGCATGCATTTGGACACATCATGGAGTCGTGGTGACGACGCGCCTCACTTGGGTTTTACGTACTTTAAAACATCGCTTGAATTGTAACAAACTTATTTCCGCACAAGTTGATTTTCATTTGGGACCTACTTTGTAAACTCGATTATTTTATTAAATCAAGCGATGTATTTTCCAAACGACACTTTAGGTCGCTCAATATAACCGTGATTGTGATGCTATGACAACAATCCCTGTGAATTCCATTCCACGCAAAAAGTGTAATTTGGGGTGTGACACATAGAAGCCTTAACTTAGGTAAGATAGAACCAACTAAACCAACTTAGGTCTAGCGGACGGTAGTGTTGCATATCCGTAGGGATAATAAAAGACATGGTAGTACACGAGAGAGTTGACTCTTTTGGCCGATTTCCATGTGCTAGACATGAATAAGGACCCGACATGCCCATTACTAGTAGGAAGAGGATTCTTAGCTACCGCTAGTGCCATCATCGATTATAAGATGTCCAAGATAGTGGTAGGAGAGGGAGTGCTAGGTCAATTTACGATGTCAAAAGCATACGTATTACAAAGAAGAGGAAATCCCACATTAGATTAGGTTGATAGAACGCCTTCTAGATATGGACCTTGGATAGATAAGAACCTCGTAGGTCCCCAACGACCTTTCTACTTAGATGAAGCCTTTGCTAGTAAAGCAACTTTCCATGAAAAGAAATGGCTAGGGACATGGAAGGAACCCGCTCGAGGACGCCTTAGTATTTAGGAAGACGACCGAGTTCTTAGGAAGTTTGCCCGTCAACCTTGTCATGAATAAGTGGAAAATTGAGAAGCCTAAACATAAGTGGATTGGGATAAACCGCTTAGTGATGGTAATGGAGAGTGGCACATTAGGATAACAATCTATGATCCCGATGGAGAAGTTTGAAAAGGCATATCGAACCGAACGTACTACTAGGAACTTAAATGATAAGTTTGATCCTTATGACATTGTTAAGGATAGGCTTACTTATATCGGCACGTAGGCACGACTACGAGTCTAGCTACAAGACTCATAAATAAAGAAAAGCGCTTCAGGAGGCAACCCATGCTTAATTATTTGCTTGTTAGTGTCATATATCTTTTATTGATTGCTTATTCTCATGTTTAAATTTGTAAAATGCTTTATTTTGTTTTTAACCTCGCCTTAATTGCATATAAAGGTATTTTACATAAAGGATAAATGTATGGAGGATTACACACGCCAAAAGAAACGTGAACATGAGAATTTCAATTAATTAAAAGATATATGTGTGTTGTTCAAGTCAAATGCTTGTATCGAGTCATAATGGATGTTTTGCGTAAATTTTTCCGATTCTAAAGATGTAAATTTTCCGTAATTTTTCCGTAAAATCGCACCGCTTTTTGTCGATAACCGACGCGTCAGAAGGAGTAAAAACAATGACACTTTTTTCTCGCTTTTCGAGCTACTTATGAATTTTTGGAATTTTCTGTGTCTTAATTTTCCGTAAATTTCGTAAACATCCATTCCACAAGCATTATATCCTAGTTTAGTAGAGTCTTATATGTATTATTACCGCCGATTTTACGCGAAGGTTTCGCTTTGTTTTCTTCAAGTGTGCAGTTTAATTTATTAAGAAGAAGATACATAAGATTGAAGGAGCTTTTCACGATACATTCTTCTTCGAAAGGATTTAACCACCAATTTACACGGATCCTACCGAGCTAATCGTGGAGTATTAGTTTCTTCGCTTTTATTACCTTCTATTATCATAACTTTGATACTTTCTGGGAACATTGGGGACAATGTTCGCTTTAAGTGTAGGAGGAAAATAAACGGAACTTTGAAACTATGCTTATCCTTGATTATTTGCTTTGTCCAATTGCATTTGTGTAATAAACCATGAGAAAATGTCGGTTAGGGTAATTTTGGCACCAAAATTAAAAATTTTCATGACATGTAGGAGTGGGCCATTAGTCTTAACAAAAGCGCCTCACTGGATAGGAAGTTATATGACTAACACAAAACCCTTTACCACTTAAATTTCACCCAAATTGCGAGGATCGCCTTAGATTAGTAGGAATTGAGCATTCATCTTTAATGCTTAGTGTGTGAACCGTAGTATATTAGATTCTAGAACTTGTTTTGTGATGCATCCCGAGATCGCTAGTAAGACTACACTTGTGTAGTTAGGAATAACTAAATGATAAGAGGCATTAGATAACCTTTGTTCGACACCGTAATATAATTACTTCTTCCACATCGCTTGAGTAATTCCCACACCCTTTGCGTTGTACTCATTTTTAGTACACGATACCCCTAGTTAACCCCTCGTAACCTATCCTTTTCGCTGTTCTCATGATGTTTCGTTTTTCCGGAATATCAATGAAGAGCATTGTTTACACCCCACCCCAAATGTACACCCAAATCGCCTTAGCCTACCTTGTATGCACTCACTTTTAGTGCATTATTGTTATCACACTAAACCCTTAGTTCAATTATCTAGTTGCTTGCATGAGTTGCTAAGTCGAGTCATATCCTTTGTACGCGCTTTGGGACGATTGGGACTCATGGGAAAAGTTAAAGTTTATGAAATGACGGAAGGGAACGTTAAATTCAAATTCCCTTTATTTATGTAATAATGTACTCCAAGTGTTTTGATCTTTTCAATTCGGTCAAATTAGTGTTAGAGTAATAAAACTCAAGTGTAGGGATGTGCCTATAACCCTATCATTTTGATGTTATCGTAGATGATGGTAGTAAAAGTGTATGAAAAAAAAAAAAAAAAAAAAAAAAAAAACTGCTACCAAATTTCACATATATCTTTAAATTTATGTTTGTTTGTTTCAGCTTATCTAGAGTTTAGAGTGTCGAGTCTTGGCTTAGCAACGCCATTCTTCGTATGCTTGTAACATAGAGATTTTTGACTCACACCACTAAATAGCCTATCCCACCAAACCCTTTGTTTCCTACCGTAGTCTCGACATTACAACCCTTAAAAGACCTCTTTGATAGTCTTTCCTAGGTGCTACGCCAAAGCGATGGAGGTTTGATCTATTCTCAAGCCTATGGTAATCTATGTACTAGGACCGTTAATGAGTGTTTATCTTCCATTTCCAACTTGTTATATTTCATATACACCGAGAGATGTGAGTATCCAAACACCCCATGTGAGGTGCTAGTATGTACTCCGTGTTTGTTATGACTTTATGGTCTTATATGTGTTGTGGACTGCTTTAAACCAATGCTTCATGACCCTAACTTATAAATTAATTATTTAAAGCACATTTGCTTGAGGACAAGCAAATACCAAGTGTAGGGATATTTGATAAGGTTTTAAATGTACCTTTTGGGGGTCGTTTAAACCCTTATTCGATCACTTTTGTATCCGTTATTACTTAACATCGCCCTTTTCACTTTTTAGGTCTCTCAAGGCAAATTGTCGAATGACACTTATTTGGACGAAAAGGCGCGGATATACGAAGAAAATGGCCAAAATCAAGAATCGAGCCACCTGACTCGAATACAAGGGACGGCGCAGTGTTAATCGCGACGCCGTCGATCACTTTTGTGACGGCTCAAGAGCTAAATTGCTTATTTTCAAGTGACGGTGTCGCTTTAAAAGAGTAGGTCGTCGCAACTCGCACGGCCTAGATTTGATCCGACGGCCGAGGTCAAGAGGACTGCACACAAGCATAAGGTGACGCCGTCGCAAGACTAACGCGCCAAGACGAAACCCTAATGACGGCGACCGACGCGCCACAAATCATAAGGTGACGCCGCGATTGTAATCTTATATATAGAATCCGAATTTTTCATTTTAGTGTGTAGTCTTTGGAGTAAAACCTAAAACGAACCAAGGCGCCTTTACAAGATTTTAGGGTTCCAAATCCTATCTTACATCAAGATAAGTGTTTTACTTCATTAATTCAATTATGTCTTTAATTACTTGTGTGTATGCTTGCATGTTCTCCATGTCCCGCTAATTTACTTTGTGTTTGCTTAGGAATATGAAACTTAATTATTGAATATTGATTGGTTGTCTCTTATCTTAATTGTTAATGATCTACTAATGCGATAGGTCATTCGCAGTGTAGTTAATGCTTGATTAATCTTTGTGAACCTTAGACTATAACACCTAGAGTAGTTGTAGGCTAAACCATCCAAAGAGTGCCTTAGAGTTAGAGTTTATAATTCCTAGAGATCTTGTAGACGAGACCCTTGGTAGTTTCAAAGAGTTAGTGACAAACGATACCCTACGACTTTAGACACACAACGCGATTAAGAATAAGGACGCCACAATTCAACCATCAATAGAGATAATTAAGGAGTAATAAACCTAAGTAAACACATCTCTAAACCATCATACGAGCACACAATAATTAGACATAGACTACATACACCTTAGATTAGATAATTAGATAAGTAGAGTAATCGGTAGAAATACCAACCCCAAATCCAAACCCCGAGATTCGTACTTTTCAATTTCTAAAAACATAAAAGATAAAAATAATCTTCCTCAACCCCAACCTTAGCCTAGTAACTTCTCACTAGCATTCCTATTCCCCAGAGAACGATATCAATACCCGCGGCACCCTAATACTACACTACAACGATTAGGTTCACCGCCTAGGTGTTATAAAACTTGCTCGAAGAAAAGGAAGTTCCTTTGACCCCGAACGACGCTGCAGTAGCGTTATCAAATACACTGAAAGCAGACTTATTAGGCATATAGTTTGAAAAAAATGAATACAAACTACTATCTTCAAGAGCAGAAACAACCATAGCAGATAATTGTTCATGAATTTGTTCAAGAGGAATGTTGAGCAAATGGTAGAGTCCAAATTTTCCTTTTACCCAAGCCAACACCCTCCCGGTGACCAAGTCCCGAATGACACAGAATCGAGCATAGAATGTGACAAAACAGCTTAGAATATTTTGTCAATTTTGAGACCGATAATAGACTATATTTGAAAGAAGGCACAACTAAAACATCTTTTAGAAACAGATTGTTTTGGAGTTCGAGATTGCCATTGGGAAATAGTCGAGGTATGACCATTTGGAAGATTGATTTGTTGTCGATATTCCATGACTTAAATCCAATAACTCATTAGCACAGTGTCATGTGATCAAGACAACCAAAGGTCTAAAATCCAAATTACTCCATTTACACTGAAGCAATATATACTGCCGCAAAATGATGATCCAATTCTTCATCCGGATCACCACCCTTGTTAACATTCCGAGCATTAAAGTGAGGAAGGCTCTTCATCAATTGTTCAAATTGCTTTGATGTAAACACCACATTACCGCTTCGCAGTTAGCCCACAAATTTCTTGGATGTAATAGTTGTATTAGTGATCTTGGCTTTCCTTTTGTTGATTTTGTTTGACTTATAAAGTGCCAAGAAGGATACCCTACCTTCTCCCAACACTTGTCTACTGTGGATGCCATTTGTAACCACAAATTGAACATTTCTCCTTATTTTTCACCCCGCTATACAAAGTCAGTAGTTTCAACCCCGCAGAAATTGCTATTACCAACACCTCTTGCGACTCTTCTTGTCAAGGAGAGCACAGTCGATTCTACACTAGGTAATAGTGACATAAGCAACAATTGACTTTTTGTGATGCAAAATTCTCATCAAGACCATTCAAGAACCAAACAATCTTTGTTCTTCTTTCCGAGTATACAATGCACCAAGAACACACTCACTTCAGTAGTAACATTAACAATATTTGGTAACTGATTCATTGAATCCAATTCTTCCCAAACACACTTCATATTAGTATAGCACTCACTCACAGGCCTTCCCAACTGCACAATATCATAACATTGCCTATTCAACTTGTACTTATGAGACCCATTGCTTAAAGCAAATCTTGTTTCCAACTGATTCCATATGGCTTGTGCAGTACCAACAAACATGATAGATTTTGCAATAGATTCACTAACTGAACTCATCAACCAATTGATCACCATATTGTTGCAAGTATCCCACTGTTCTTTCAACACATCATCATCAAGAGAACGAAGAACAGTACCTTTGATGAATCCAAACTTTCTTTTAGTAGAAAGAGCAATTTCAATGGATCTCCTCCATGAACGATAATTCTGTGCTCCAATGAGTTTTTCTTGAACACACAGTGATCCTGGTCCATCAGAAGGATGCAAGAACAATGGATTTTGAAAAAGAGAATCGATAACATCGATCAATCATTGAAGAAGATGAAGGCGCCATGAATACGATGTTATGGAAGCTTATTAAAGAAATGATCTTAACACAAATTAACACCTCAAGAATCAAATAACACAATCAAGAATCGATTGATCCGAAAATTGAGTGAATTTGTAAGATTCTATACGTAGTTCACCACCGTAGCTCGATACCATGTTGACAATGGTGAATGATAGTTTTACACAAGAGAAACACACAAGAAACACATGCTAATGTAATTATGTTATGTTTTATTGAATTGAAATGAAAAGGAAGGAACCAGTCCTTATATACAGAGTTCTAACAGAAAACAGAAAAGATACACTTAGGCTACTTAGAGTTTACAAAAGTTGTCATTATTAGTCCTTTTACTATTGGTAGTTTGCTACCCTTGACTTTCTTTACTTTGACAGTGTGACTTCAACTTACATTTCACAAGCATTAAATTTTCAGATTATTTTAAGACTTGTGAGTTTATAGAAGCTTATTCTATCTTAATAACTTTTTATAAGCCAGCTCATAAGTCTCTAAATAAAACGAAAAATTTAAACTCATGAAATATAAGTTGAAACCAATAAACACATAAGCCCACATATAAACTTAAACAAACAACCCTAAATCATGGTTATTGAGTTATTTAGTGAATCCAATGGTAGTAAATTTGAGCTCTTTACCTTTAGATTTGGTTTAGAGGTGATAAAATTGACTCAAATTTTTTGAAACAATCTTTTCCAAAAGGACTATAACGAGGAACATAAAGTTTCATAATATAACCCGATGCTCGATCGTGAAACCAAAGTGATGGTTTTTGGGACGATACATTTGTAATGGTCCATTCATAGTCTTCAACTATAGGGATCCGAAGGTTACAGAAGTGGTGTGTTTGTTTTTTTAAAAATCTTACTAAATTTCTTACTCTTACCAAGAATAGTGAGGACAAACGTTTTGCTTGTTTGTTTTTTTTTTCGAGTGCACCCGCTAGACATATAACATCTTACTCAAGAAGAGGTGCGAGACTTGTTTTATCGCTTTACTCTATAAGAGATTGAAGACTGTGTTAATTAACTATTTTATATTTATGATAAAAATCTTTTTCATATTTACATGAGCATTTATTATCGCATCATGCTAGTTTAATAAATAAATTGTAGAAACGAGCATTTAAAATCATTCTGGACAATTATACAAAAACAAACAACATTATTTTGTTCGATTTATACTTTCTAATTATCTTCACCAAGAAGACGCCAGAATGATTCGCACCTAAAACATCTTAATGAAACAAACACACCCTAAAACAATGACGCTCTACATTATATTTCTCTCGTACTTCATATATTGGTATCGTTGTTGTTGTTATTTCTTTTATTTAAATTTGTGGGTCATAAGTAAAGTCGGTAAAAAAAAGAAGGATAGAACACGTTTAAACTATATGTTGCACATATTAAACGATAGGTCTACCTCAAGGACAATCTATAGAAAAACATCCAAGGTGTCTATCTTATTTTATTTGTCACTAATGTCAAAATCTCTTTCTTTATTTTCTTTTGTTTAATTGTAATTGATGGGTTTTCTATAGGAAGTTTAATTATTGAAAAAGTTACTAGTAGATAATTGTTATATTTATCCATTTTGGCTGACTTTGTTAATATACCAACTTAGTGGTTTTGTGGCATGCGTAGACTATATAACCACATTCATTAACAACAATTATAAAATTAGTTTTCTTAATCAACAAGAATGACCACTAAAGATGAGTGAAAAAATGGTAAGCCAAGTAGTTAACCAAATTGACCACACAAGATGGCTCTACATGTAAATCACAATAAGAATAAACATTTAGATGGTCCATTATGGACCACTTGCTTCAAAATGCAGAACTTTGAATTGATGGATAAACTTGAACATCGTACGCTTGACCTTCATAACATGATAAGAAAATTGAATGCTGCAACACAAATTTATTAACCGACTAAATTGGAACACTTAAAATTTGATGTTGACTACATGTTGTCGAAACTTGACCTTTGATGAACCCAATAACACAACATAACATCCCTCATTCACCAATAAATCTATAGACTAGGCACTATATGTTGGTTTAATTGACAATAAATTAATAGACGCACAGGATCGAACTCAAACTACGGGATCAGACACTTTACAGATGAGAATTAAAGTTAATAATTAAATATAAATGTTATATTTATTTATTAATTAAACGATATAACATAACTGGACGTTAAGAATTAACAGAATTGACCAGCCGTTAAACGAATTGGAAAAGCGACTAAGCAGAATATCGGGAAGGTTCCGTCATCCTCATGGGATGCCAAACCGATCGCCACAAGGACCCAAACCCAACCCATCTACAACTCAAACTTGTTCACCAGTTAGTTGTAGATAAATACAAAACCAATGGTGTTTGTAATTTATCTCTTGTACTCATTGTTGTTCTAAAATTGTTTTGTGTGTTTTTGTCCAAACGATCGTACACCCTCTCATAGGTGTCGATCTACATCTTTCTCCATACAAAGTTATTTGTTTGATTAAAACTAGATTCCTTTAATTCGTATAAGACGCACAGTACAAAGAAAGTGTACTAACACATTATCGTTAAGATTCTTGGATTGAATTACAAACCAGTAAGGGTCATTCACATAATCCTATAAACCCTAATTGGGTTCATCCAATTGTTGGCTATGATTCGATTCGTTCGCTAGAATCGTTAAACGACGATATTTTTGTTTACGTTAATTAATTATTCGTTAATAAATCATATACGCCCGCATGTGTGCTTGATGTTTATTGCTTATATTTACGATTAGTATGTTATATAATTCCAACAAGGGCATCACGAGTCATTGGTTTTTAATGAGTAATTAATTACATAAACGCAGAATAAAACAAATAATTGTATGTTGTTTGATATGGTTAATCTAGGGTTTATGTTTTAATTTTTTTTGGGTCGATTTATTTTAATTGGGCGCACTCCATTATTTTTTAAGTCGACGATAAAATTTTTAGGGTTTGAAAATTGTTTGCTAACCTTATCGAAACCTATAATTAATATATATGTTACGTGATTAATTCATGAATAATGCGTTATGTGACATGGAATTTTAATATGCGATCTTGTGGCTATTTGTATAATTGTTATTATATATCCATGATAATACATGCATGTTTGTCATGGATAGTTGCTTGAATATTGTTTAATTGTTAAGTATATTTATCACATGTTTATTTATGATAAATCTTGAATTGGGGAAGACTCCAATTATATACATTAATGAATCAATTATGTGTAATTTGGTATATTTTTGGCTGAAGCTGAAAGATAAAGATACTTTTTCGAAAAAACATTCACGCATTGTTAAAGTGTTAGTAGCTAACATATTTCAATAAATTCGATCTAGCTAATATGACGGTTGGTAATAGTTACTGCGTCACCTGATAAAAATTACACATTTGGTCCCCAACCCACCAAATTCGCTAGCTAGTCCTAGGGTGATAACGACCGACAAAAAAAAAAAAAAAAAAAAAAAAACTTTAAAATTTTTTTTAAAATCTACTTAAAATATTTTTTTAATTCATAATTTTTATAAAAAATGGATAAATTTTTATACATTTTTTTCAATCGACATTTAAAAAAATAGATTTAAAAAAACGTAATTGTTTTTTTAAATCGAAAAAATTTTAAAACGTAATGATTTTTTAAAATCTTTTTTAAAAAACGTAAAACTTTTAAAATTTTTAAAATTTTTTTTTAAAACTTAAAAAATTTAAAAAAACGTAAAATTTTTAATTTTTTTTTAAAATCATTACGCTTTAAAAAATTCGATTTAAAAAAAAACAATTACGCTTTTTTTAAATCTATTTTTTTTTTTTTTAAATTTGATTGAAAAAAGTGTATAAAAATATATCCATTTTTATAAAATTATGAATTAAAAAATATTTTAAGTAGATTTTAAGTAAAAAATTTAAAGTTTTTTTTTTTTTTTTTTTTATTAAACGGTCATTATTACCCTAGGACTAATCACAAATTTGGTCCATTGGGGACCAAATGTAATTTTTATCAAAGCGACCAGAACCTATTACCAACCTAATATATTAATAGATCGAATTTATTTGAAAGATGTTACTAGCTTTGACACTTAACAAAGACATCACAGTAGATGTTTTTTTAAAGATGTCATGATCTTTAGCTTTCACCCTATTTTTAATTGGGGTTTACTTAATCGATTCGTCGATGTATGTGGCTCACTTTCAATTGAGAGAGTGAAAGCCCTAATTAATATATACATTAATTAACCTAGACATTGATTATTAATAGGGTTTATCGAATAAGTTGCGTGCGCTACTTGTTTACACGTATAAATTGTTTATTATGTGCGCATTGTTTTTAGTTGTTTATTTTTATTTGTTACTTGTTTGTTTATTATGTTAGATGCTTTTAAGCAAAGGGTAATTTTGAATAAAAAATAATACTGACTAAATAATGGTGAAATTTGATTTGTTTTGAAGAGTTAAGTTTTCAATAGTTTAATTGATTGATGATTTTGGTACAAATGGTCCGAACTCTACCACCCACTATAACAAACTATAAAGGGTTAATAAAGAAGTCATGCACAATACACCGAAAGGATGTCTAGGTTATGTTTTTGCGCTACTCTGTCCTCTCGCTCTCGCGAGTTTGATTGAGCTACTTAGTAAGCCATAAATGTACAAACTTATCTTAAGGACTAATTAGTTTTAATTCCATACGCTACTTCGGTGGTAATTACCCGAAACACTAAGTGTTTACACTTATGCAAAAGTACGGTATAATGGACGATAATTAACTCTAAATTCTTTGATTGGTGAACCCAATACCTCAATCAAAACTTTGATAATTTGATCTTTATGAATTGGTAATAAAAAAAATTTTATTAAATTTATGCTACAAGATGAATGCATGACATCTTTGTACACATTTGATTTGACCACATAAAATCAAAACTAGTACCCTTATAAATTAAGTTATGTGCCATCTAATTAAAAGGAACACTTGAAGTTGTAATTTACGCCATGACAAGATTTGGCTAGATTGTGATGGAGAGGTAAATCTCATGTAAAGTCGACCTTACATTGACATATTTGCGCTCTTTAAGTTAGACACTTAAATCGAGTAGAAGCTGAGACCTCGACTCAAGCCATAAGATGGGATGAAACATGTTTATATTTGCAATAGCGTTGGAAAATATAAATCCCATAATGATCTAGGAATTGGAAATTGTTTGCCAATTATTGTTCGACAGACACCTTATTATATGCTTTCACATTAGCAGATCAACCGATGTAATGGAACTATGATAATTTGAATCCTAGTTTTCTAGAAAATTCTATGGTTATATGAATATTACCTTGGGTATTTTATTTTCTTGAAAAGTTTAATTATCGAAAATACTAAAATTGAATTTTGCTAATTCTTTGAATGTATTAATGCAACATTAAACCATAAACATAGGTTATTCCTCAGATTGGTAAATTGATCTACACCGTAAGGGTTTTTGGTAGAGTCAAATTTGATAAATGAATAAACCTAGTCCTCTTTCATAAGAAAGAGCGAGATTCAATCCTATTCCTTTTCATGAATGAAGAAATGTATGATAGACAATTAGAATTGTCTAAATTCTAAATACATAACTCGAAGCAAATTTTAATAGTTAAGAAAATTGCATATTTCTCGAGTTATTAAATTATAAGCTAGACTAATTATCGTATAATTGGTAAAAGACAAACTAGCATATTTTATCTAGTCGCTTTGTTTTGACCATTTAAAAGTACTACTTACAATTGTTGGAATAGTAGAACTATTAAGAAAGAAATTGCATGCCCAATTTTTCAAGTTAATAGCATTGATGGATAGTTCATCATCTACATAGTAGAATACACTCTTTTAGTACATAAGTAATTGTTATGTATGAACTTTCTCAAAAGTGTATGGAAATAAATAGAACACTATTTTCTTTCACTGGTTAATGAAACACTTACAATGTTGTCAAATCCAGTGGGAGTATTGTTCTTATTACTTAATAAGGAATTAATGTAATAATCTCTAATTCAGTGGGAGTTACAAGCTTTGTCATCTTGGTAGTAACCCATATTATCTTTAGAATGTCTTAAGATAATTACTTTCCACTTGTAGACACTTATGTTTTCAAGGATAGTCATGTACGTTTCCTTATTAGACAATGAAGTGGTTCTACATCTACTAGTTATGCTAATATCAATGACACAATCATATTAGTCACATAAACAAACATATGTCGTGTTGTTTATTCGCTACATGATGTTGTTCCATGCACAAGTGGGAGAAATCTATATTGTGTGCAAGGTACAACATATAGGTATATGATTTAACTGATTCTCTCGACCGAAGGTAAGAGACTAACGCTCTAATATAACTTGTTCATATCTAATTCAAGAAACACTTGGTGTTGCAATTTACATCATGTGAGAACTTGGCAGATTGCAACAACAAAGTAAATCTCTATGTGAAGTCGACATTGCATGGACATATTTATGTTTCTAGAATTAGACAAGTATTTAGAACATGTGTCAAAATGATATATAAGACTACTTCAAAGTAAATATTTATGTATTATTAGAATGACATAAATAAATGAAGTAATCTAATACTATTTCAATTTGTTTATTTGTGTATTTTGGAATGACATAAATGGAAAATAATGCAGTCCTACATTATTGTGAAGTAAATAAATTAACTTGAAATTACTATTGAAACCAAGAGTTGTGTTCATGATTACTTTAGTTAAACATGTTTATGATTCATTGTAAAGACATAAACATAAAGTCTTTTAAGACTTATAATAGAGTAAGACGTTAACTTGTTATGTTTTTTAATTAAGACATATACAAGAAGTCATTGAGTTGATCAATGATTTATAACGTATAATGAGATTATAACAGTTTATGTTTTCTTGATGAGACATGGATATGAAGTGACTTGGTTAAAAAGTACTTGTGTTATAAAGCATGCAATTGACTTGAAAAGTATATTATACCATTAAGTTGGCTTAGTTGGTAAATAGGTAAGCCAAAAGGAATATGTTTATCTTATATATATTGTTAGATTGTCTTACAATATTAATTCTAATGAATACCACAAGTTGATGGTATGTTCAGCTAGAGAATCAAACTTTATTTGATTTGTTTGATTCAAGATAACCATAACTTCTTTCTTAAAAGTAACAAGGTTAGAAAATTGAGTATGGATTGAATATACCAATATGACTCCAACCTAGAAGATTAATAAAACACAATTTCATTATGGAATGTGATGAATCACATTAAGTTTTAAAATTGAAGATTCGATTTGTTAAACTACTTATGAATAGGTTATTAACAAATTTAAGTCATGAATTATCAATGTGTATTTGTAATATCCCAAAAGAGAACAATGTAGTTTTGCTTTAATTGCTAAGTATATAGATAGTCTATATATTACAAAAGGCAAGTGGGAGTTTTTTTTTATCTTGAAAGATAAAATTACAAGATACATAATCTTCTTAAATACACTAGTAAATATCATGATGAGGTTAGACATGTAAATGATAGACCTCATGATGATGGAATTTTCATTCATAGATCTACAAGGATATCTCAGATATTTGACTTATATGCTGAGAAATATGAGTTACATGATTATAGTAAACCTGATAATCATTATGATGGATTACCAAATATTGAATTGGGTAAATTACTCATACTATGAATGTTAAAGATGATGTCCATAAAGATAATCAATTTGGAAATTTGGTTTATCTTAATAGTTAGACTAGGAAATGAAGATGAGTTTCTTTAAAGAGATGAAAAACCCTAGTGGTTTGAATTTCTATGTAGAAATCATATGGACAATATTGTACACATATTTAATGTATGTTTTATGACAAGATTATTAATCATACTTAAGCAATTAATTATGATTGAATATTCTTTTCTAGACACATTAAATATATAAAGATGATATTGGTCATACTTGTTTTCATTAATATGAAATATGACAATGGAATATCAAAACTCTTTCTTGAAAAATTACTTGAGTGAGGACGGTAATTAATTGAAAGGTTTTTTGAATTCATATAATCTTTGGAAGTGTACGAAGTGCAATAATTCATAAATGGATAAATGCATGCATCTATGAAATTATTCTTATGTTTAATTATTAAATCTTAGTTTCGATTTATAATTGAAATAAAATAAATTTTAAGTATTCCTAAAAGCTAGTGGGAGTATTATGTTAATGTTTTAAATCTTATATGTTGTATAACATATATAAAGTAATATTCCTTGTAAGCTAAATGTTAAGTCTTAGATTGGAATGAAACTTCACTTGTAAGATTTAAGAATTAAAACATATAACCTTGGAATATATGTTTATTATTAATAAACATGTGCAGTAAAATAAATGATTCTAATAAAACATGATATATCATTTGGGAAATGGATAAATATTATTTGACAAGATAGAACATGAATGAAATCTAAGTTTGACCTGTAGATTCATCATATACATCATGTAGTATATTCAAATTGTTGTATCATTCTTGAATGATAGATGATTTGACAACATTGATATCTAACTAAAAGTTATTAGATAACTTGTGTAATGAATATTCTAATAGAATTACATCCTCAGCCTGGAATTGCTCCAAGATACTATGGATGAATAATATGTCAAATGTTGTGCAAATTATCATCAGCTTCAAACTTGAAAGTTTGGAAGACATCAAACATTACACAATAAGATATTAAAGTTTACGGAGTTTTAATGAGAGTATTGTTGTTTGTATACAATGATGCTGGTTTAATTGAGATGACACTCAATACTAGTCATGGTAGGATTTCATCTTTGTTAATGGCCATGTGAACTAGTTGTGCTACTAAGAGCACAGTTGCATTATACATTAAAAGAATAAGAATACTTTAAACTTTAAAATGTTTGAAAGTTTAAATTGTCATAAATCGGTGAAAGAGGATGTTACACACTTTATGAATTATTATGCGATTGGTGAATGCACACATACAAGGACTTCACTAATTGAATTCTTGAAATAAGTATTCTCAAAATTACGATAGATCAAGTTGGTTGATTTATGCATTGTCAACAAGTATGATTGTCATTATTTGAGGCATAATTCATCAACTGGAATTTTCATGCATTGATCTATTTGGTATTTGGATAAGGAATGTTAAACAATTGTTATAATAAATCAAGTACTTGGTATGATTGATTTTATAATATATTGTATCCTATATTTGCATGTTTAATCCATGAATAAATTTATTTATTCTAAATCGTCTGTCAATTAATGATACGGAGTATCATTAAACCAAGACAACCGAGAGATATGGTAGAATATACTTTATAGATATCATGAGAATGCATACCAATTTCGTATGATATTCAATGAATTGAATATAGGACTTATCCTAACTACATGATTTTACTTTATGGATATTGTTATTAAGTAAATCATGAATAGTTATCCTCGCACTTGAGATACCGTATAAGTGTCATGAATGTAGTGCACTTCATGGAACAACTTAACGCTTATACGAATCCAGTAGTCATAAGGGTTGTTTCTCAAGTGTTGCAAAGTTTGTGGTTATTCTCGTAGTCAAGATAATTTGTCCTTCAAATTTATTTCGAGTTTAATCATCGCCCTCGTAGGCCGACAAGATGTTTGCGCTGCTACGCCAAAGATCTCCCCGAATATGTTCGTAAGATTTGGTAATCGTGCTCAATCACTTATAACGAGAAATGTAATAGTTGAATAAAGAATGACTTAATTCTATATCTTTATTTAACATGGTATTAGAAACAAAAGGATAATAATAATGAGAAATCATCAAAAGGTTTTCCAGGAGTCTTGCTCGAGTTGTACAAGAGGCATCGAAGTATTGCTAGACGCTAACCGATGTGATCACTCTATTAAGATATGCCCAAGTGAGAGTTGCTGGTTTAATGGACAATAAAATTTTTTGAACGGATTAATGGACAATAAATTAATAGACGTGTGTTGGATCGAACTCGAGACCACTGGATTGCACACTTTACAGATGAGAATTAAAGTTAATAATTAAATATAAATGTTATATTTATTTATTAATTAAACGAATAACATAACGGACGTTAAGTAATTAGTTGAATGGACTAACGATCGTTAAATGTAATTGAAAAGGACTAAGTTGTAAATATTGAAAGGTTCCTTATCCCTCAGGATGCCAAACCGATCGCCACAAGGACCCAAACCCAACCCATCTACAACTCAAACTTGTTCACCAAGTTAGCTTTGTATAAATACAAAATCAATGGTGTTTGTAATTTATCTCAGACTCATTGTTTAAACCTAAAATTGTTTTGTGTGTTTTGTTCCAAACGATCGACACCCTCTCATAGGTGTCGATCTACATCTTTTTCCATACAAAGTTATTTGTTTGATTAAACCAAGATTCCTTTAATTCTCAGATAAGACGCTACAGACAAGAAAGTGGACTAACACATTATCATAAGATTCTTGATCAATTACAAAACCAGAAGTAGAATTCACATAATCCTATAAACCCCAATTGGGTTCATCCAATCATGGCTACATGACGCGATTCTTGCTCTGCTGTAATCAAGCAGCGACGATATTTTGTTTATGTTAATTAATTATTCGTTAATAAATCATATACGCCCGCACGCAGCATTGATGCTTATCGTTTATATTTACGACAATCATGTTATATAATTCCAACAAGATAGTAGATGTTTAAGAAACCACCGTAAGTTATAAACTCAGAAATCAGAACCCAAAGTCATAATACGTACCATGTCGTATCTTTTTTAATAAAAGTGTTTGTAGAATTAAATTGTTAAACGTAATTATAAGACGAAACGACATAAAAGGACAAATCTATAATTATAAATAAACGTTCGAGAGATATTAAGAATTTAAAGCTTTAACAAATTATAAACATTTAAAAGTTCTTCATAATCACCTTTTCATTTTGAGATATTGTTTCAAATAAAACAGATTCAACGATTCAAACGTTTACTTGGCTTTATAGGAGATTATTTCAGAACAAAAGTTTAATACCTCCAAAAGTTCTCGCCAAATGCGCCTATATGCCATACCAAGTCGAGTTCAAACCTCATTAACCAAGTGTTACAAAGGTTGTAAGAAATATTTCGTAGCACAAGCTTAAAATAGTGAGACATTCCATCAGCACATCGCGTGCATTTCAAAACATAGCAAGATTTATTCACAATTCGTAAGCTTTCTATTAGAATAGTCAAATCCGTCTTTACACCACTGTACATATATACGAATAAACTCCTATAGCCAGCTAATACCATAGTCGAATGTTACGGAACCCTTCATTATTAAATCATGGAAAAAAAATTAAAAAATAAAATGCATTTCTCATGTCACACTGCCTAGGAAGTAACCTCAACTAACAAAAAGCTCACAACTCCAATCTTTGATGTAACCCTGCTCAAAGTAACACATGAGAAACTTGTTAGCCCAAAAACCATACTTTTGGTTTTTAATGTCAACAAAATTTAATATTACTATTTGCCAATTGCCACCAAGATCATGCACCAATATTTAAATTGAACTTGATGACATGATACTTCAAAAATATTATTTCATTTTCATGACAGCATTAATGAAACTTGTGAATCTATTAGACTATTAACATAATGTATCAAATCAATTAGACTAATTCATTGTTATAATCTTACCTAAGCGGCACGAACCATTCTACGCAGATGGTTCCGTAGCGGACTCCCAAATAGAGAATTATTTTCATTTTCAGACTCTCTAATCGCCTCAGAAGACATCAACAATCCTACTCATCGCAGGTCTGTCATCTGGTTTTTCCGTAAGCAGCTATCAGCCAATTTAGCAATTTTCCGCAGCTTCAAGTGAATATTGATTGTTTAAACGTGATCCATGATCACCCAAACCTCTTGCTATCTGCCGAACTGTTTCACCCATTCAAGAAGTTTTTGTTCAGATTGTGGTAGGTTTCTGTCGATTGCTCTTCTGCCCGTTAAAATCTCATAAAGTACGACTCAAAACTATATAAATCACTGTTTGATTTAAGATGACCCGCTTCTACATATTCTGGGGCAGCATATCCGTATGTCCCAACAGGCTGGAAATGAAATCAAGTTAGCATAAAAGTCTTATTTTAAGAACGGCAAAGATAAGTTATGAATACTCACCATTGTGGATACGTGAGTCCGATCCTTGTGGTCCTTCTCTAGCAAGTCCAAAATCCGAAAGTTTCGTGATTGAAGTTCTGATCCAACAACACGCTTGATGACTTGAAGTCACGAAATATGACCTTCCAAAGATAAAGAACAAACTATATTACCATGGATGTACCAACATTTTTTTCTAATTCAGGGATAAATATGTGTAGATGATCCAAGAATTTAAAAGGTTATAATAAGCCATTTAGGCTACCTAAATACCAAAACAGTATACAGACCGCTTAAGTATGAATGTGATTTCTTCTGCCAATTCAGGCAAAAAGGGTATGCCATATGACCAAAATACCCTCATGATTTCACACTATATTAAACCTTTCCAGTTTAAAGTAAATGTATCACATCAGGTCTTTTATCCAGTTTAGTGAAGGTTATAATATACATTGCACATAAAAATTACTCTGTATAACTGTATAAGTCACATAAAAACGTGCGTGGTTTCCAGCATTGGAATGTACCTGGATTTCCAAGCCTTCGTGAAGATAAGCGAGACCTCGGCTGCACCAAGGAGGATTTTAAGCCGCCTGATCCAAGGAATTGGTGGCATAGCTCGGCTAAAAAGATGATCTTCTAAGCTTTTGTTTGGCATGTATTCGTAAACCAAAAGTCTTTGTATCCCCCGTTCTCCATCAGCCGAGCAGTATCCCAAAAGCTTGACAAGATTAGGGTGCTCCACAACGCCAAGAAACTGAACTTCTGCAAACCATTCTTTATGCCCCTACATATTTTACAACAATAAAACCACAATCACAAATGTGCAAGTTTGTATCATGCAATGGCAACCTAATGGCCTGTTTGGCATTGTGTTTTGAGACTGATATGATATCAATTAAACAGTTTTCTATATGCTTGAAAAAAATCTTTTTGTTGGAGGTATTTACATTTTAAGGGACATGAATATATGATTCATAATGTTAATGTTAGCGGTAAATGAGAGGGTTATTATGTAACTATTAAAAAGTTTGAGGATCAAACATATATATAAAACACATGTTAGCCTTCACATAACCTTACAAATATCTCAGGTACCACTAAAAATCACATGATCATTTTGATCAGATAAGATTTTGTTAAAAGATAGCTTCACAAAAAGTAATCACATAATCATATACTCCAATAGATTAATACAACACTATCAAATCAACTATCCATTCATATATGCCTAACAAATCAAGAATAATATCCAAAACTAAGAATGATCAAAAAAAATATTAAACAACTATAGGTATAAGATACTAAAATAATATGAAGATGAAACTTACTTGCATCCCATTTCTATTAAGTTTCTTAATAGCAACAACAACAGGATCACCTTGACCATCACTAGGCCTGATAGAGCCTTTATAAACACATCCAAAACCACCTTCACCAATCTTAAACATCCTGTTAAAACCATTAGTAGCATGTCTAAGCTCAGAAAATGAAAATTTCCTCAAATTATGTCCTTTTTCTTTATACAATTCTGGTATACTTCTTGGTGAGGACAATGATCCAGCTGACTTAACTAATCTAGTATTAGATCTCCTTGAAGGGTTTTGTTCACCTAGCTCTGGTGATGATCTCCCTTTTCTGGAATTGAATATAGTGAAACATTTCATCATTTTTAGATTGTTTTTTCTTTTGTGTGTGTGTTTTGAGGTGGTTAGATGATGTGAACGTCAGTGAAAAGGCCAAAATTATTATAAGAAGCGAAATTGACTAGGTAATGAAGACTAGAAGCAATTCAAAGGAAACTTCAAATGTATACCAAACTAACATACCCCACTCATGAGACAGTCACAAAATTACATACCAAATAATACTGAAAAGTATGTTCAAAAAATACTCCAATACTGAAAAGTAAATACTGTGGTATACAACTTTTTTTCTTTCATAGTGTTTTAATTTTAATTAAATGCTGATTTACGCGGTTTAAAATATCCTCATTTTTTTTTTTTTTTTTTAACATAGGTATATTATTGACAAAACTAAATGAACATATTAAATCACCGCAAATCGGCGAATTTTCATTCTTAACATAATAGGTCACATTTGGCAAAGAGTTTTTAAAAGTGTGTAGGATATAGTGTTTATAATTAAAAGCTCGTTTGGCAAGAAGTATTTAAAGTTTTATATTTTATCAAAACGCTACTTTGTAAACATTACTTGAGGGTGCATTTAGCGTTTAGCTTTCCCGTTTACACTTTTATAATCATAAATATAGCTAAGTTGTCAAATGCTTTTATAAAACAAATAATTACTACGCACAACTTGTGTTAATTGCTATTGCTTGTCGCTAATCTTAGTTTTGCACAACATACTATTTGTATTTCTAGGGTAAAGCCTAAGATAGGGTTTTAGATTCGCGAGGCCTCTCGTTTTTTCAAAGATATGTTATTATTCATTTGGTTCTTTACATCATTGTTGTATGGTTTTTCATTTTTCTGATTTAATTTTCCCCTTCAATCAATTGTTAATTTTATTTTATCTTTTAAAAGAAACCGACTTTCAATTCTTTTTAAAAGTTTTTGGGTTTCATAGATGATAAAATCACTTCAGAATCTAGCTAGATTTGCAAAAGAAAATAAAATAAATGAATTTTAAAAAAAGATTATCTATCTTCTTTGAAAACTTTGCTCAAGAGTAGTCGCATGGAGCCACGACGACGTCACGCACGGCCCTCAAGCGCCCTTGACATAACTCCCCATCACGCGCTGCAGAGCCGCTTTGGAGCTTGATTGGTCATTTATAGTCCGCACCAATTTTATATGTTTGCGAATGTATCGAGGATATGTTTATGCGGTTGGTTTGGTTAAGAGAGTGAAGAGTGACATCGAGTTGTACCAGATTTGTATTAACCATAACATCCGATCTAAGGTCATAGAAGACTTAACGCCCGACTATTATTAAATTTAACAAAGACAAGACTGCATTTTATCAATGTTAGCACATTAATTTAGCTAAAATTGTTGTGCGCCTTATAGTTTGGTGTTGTCCATGATCTCGTCCTATCCCTAACCATAGTATTTCTTTGACTAATTGTTTAAAACGATCATATTCATTACTTTCGCTATCGTGTGTATTGATTTTTTTTTCTTTTCTTATCATACAGATAAACTTCAAATTTCAATCATCATACAGATTTCATGACCATTACCTTTATTTTTTAAAATTTCAAAAGGTGAAATTGTTATTTTACTACGACGTATCACTATAAAATACACACAACGATGTAAATTTAAAAGCTCATACACACAATACTAAGACAAAAAGTTTACAATAACAAAAAGTGACAAACATAATATACTTTCGAGCAATTAACCCATTTCACTTATTTCAAAAAAAATAATGTTTCAAGCAATAAATGATGTATTTGGGACCAAACCTGTTCACATGTTGTACACATTTTTCTAGTTTTGCACCATAGCACACCACAAAAGAAAAATACGCATAGACGATATGTGTTCACAATTTCACATTAAATATTTGTATCCATTATACATGCATTTATACAATACGTCACTTTTGCATACACACTGCTAATCTGCTATCACAAATGTCATTGCGAATGTCATCTCTCGATTTTAATTTATGTTTCTTTTCATCTTTTTTTTTTTTTCTCTTTAGCATGATAAATCTAACAGTAAACTTTTTATATAAACATGTATGAACACATTAAAAGAATTATATATTTCCGATATTCTCATTTCTTTTTCATTTATACTCCTACTAATTATGTGCTTCTATTATCAAATTGTTCGACCACCACCAAAATGACATGATGATTAAATAGTTATGTTTTACAAGAAGTTTATGGCTTAAATTTAAATCAAATATTTGAAAGTGGCTTGAAAAATGTTACAGAGATATTACAGTTATGAAGATATTATGTTTATTTTTTCAAAAAATAAGCTATTTAAAAAATTATATTTGTTTGGTAGACATAACTTATAAGAGATTATAAATAAAATAATATTTTATAATTTCGGAAAATAAAAAGTTATTTTATGTAGCTTATAAAAATAATATCTTTTTATAATCTTTTTAATCAACAGCATCAGCACAATCTATTTTTGTCAAACATACCCTTAGTCCATTTGTATTTAGATAGGAAAACTCACATTCCTGATTCCCCTCACAATATATGAAAAGAATATTATCCAGTTGTTATTTTATTGTGTTTCAACAACCATTAAGAGCTACTAGTAATTCCATGTTTATATTCTTTTCATATACTTGTTGCATAACCTTTTTCTTCTCTTGCTTTTGACAATGGTAGTTTTCAGTTTTGCATTAGTCTGCCCTATACTTGTAAGACGTAATAGTGGATTTGTTGAAAACCAATTGTCAAAACACAAAATATAAGGACGCGATTTCAGACACTCACATAATCGATCGACACACCAAATTTCGAAATTTGACATATATTCTCATATAATTTTTACTTACTTTCATCCTATAAGAAAGATAAACGCCAAAACACTTAAAACTCGAAAGTCATTAATCAATTATAAGAGTGCTAAATCACCTCTCCAAAATATATCATGAGGTGGAATATCATCTGTATAGAAGCTATATATATTCTACTAATTATCAATATATAGTACACGTTAGTGATTTCATTTGTAAAGTATTTTCAAAACTCAAAAGTAATGTTATTCTATTGGAAAGTGTCAACCCGCTTTACGAATTTGTAATATGACCGTAACACCATACGCGTTTCATCGCTTAAAACCCGTGTATATAGTACTCATTTGACTCACTAGTCACAACTCACAACTATTTTAACCCGTCATTAAAAGCTTGTTTTGCTATGAAACTATATGTTTTTTTATTAAGTACTTAATGGGTGACAAATATATACGTTTTTTTTGGGCCAACTTTTTGAATATCAAATGTTACGTTTCTCACTTTCTCATCTAAATCAAGAGATACCATTATCGTTAAGGAATGTGTAAAAGTAAACAAATTGGCAGCCACATATTTCGAAGTCACACTTCTATGAAGAAAAAAACTAAGGAGTAAGTATTTATTTCGAACTCATTGTGTTTATCATGCAAATTTTGCATTAAAACGTAGACGGTGGTTGGGATTGCTTATTTGACTATTTTCAGCTTTAAAAAATAAAAAGAAAATAGTTTTCGAACGATTAGGGTCGATCGAACTCGACATTTTGATGATTATATAGATAACTATTTTTTTCTTAATCGATGATCGAACTTTAAATTTCGATCATTATGCCAGATTTTATGACTATTCGCTGATAGAATGACCATTTTACCCTTGAAATTTGAAAATTAAGGGTAAATGGTCACAAAATACACACAATAATCGAATTTCGAAAGTTCAATACACACAATAAGAAAAAATAATGGCCACACACAATCATAAAAAGCCACAAGCTCAACGATTTTTTCATTATTCGCTTCAAAAGTTTTTCATAAGTTGATATTGTCGATATTTAACCTAAAATCTTTCATAAATGAAATTAATTGAAAATTTATATTAATATTGTTATCTTTAAAAATATTTCGCACTTTTTATAAATATCAAATATAAAACATGCGTGATGACAAGATGCCAGAAACTGAAAGAAATGACAGGGTCACTATTCATGGTATGATCCGATTTAATATATGCTCATTAAGATTTATATTTTTCTAAGATATTATTTTGAATTTTCCATAATAGCTAAGTTTTTCGCGATTTACGTACCATTCATAGCTTCGCTGCAACTCAAATCAATAAGACGACCCTGCTAAACATTGGTACCAAAAAACTTTTTATAAATACTTATTTTTAAGCAGAAGCACAAGCGAAAAAATAAGCAATTCTCAAATGCCCACTTTTTTGTTATTGCTCGTTCATTCTTTTGTCTTCAATATTATGGAATAAATGGAGAATGGGTGTGAGAAAATGTTGGATGTTACAGATTAAGGCATAATACATGGTATGTTAACAATATAATTGAAAGGGAAACTTTCAATGTGGACAGAATAAGTCAAGGTCTTGCTAAAGTCGTGTACTGTCTCCCTCAGTCCCCAAGGCCCTCAACGTGCTTTTACTTCGATTAGTTAGCTATAGCAAAATTTAATGTATGTCTCTATAGCAAATTTTAAAAGTTAAAATAAACACTTTAACAAATGCCCAAACCAAAACCACGGTTATTAAAATAAACCATGATAAAAAAGTTGTATTTGGTGTACTGCAAATCGAGTTAGAATGACACATATATCGATCACGTACATGTTGAAACAACCACTTGCACAAAACGGGCCATCCATCACAATGTTGCAAACAAAGTGTTTACGTATAGCAAATAAAATGTCGTTTAGAGTGGATTGAAATGGTTATGTCGTTTGTTTTCTGGTTAAAAATGGTAAGGACCCCGAGATAAAAATGACTATCTAAAGTTGTGGTAACACTTAAACAAACCAAGTGTGTGTATTCGTGTTTGAAATATTAAAGAAGAGGTGAACCATTTTTTGTGTATATCTCTTTATTTATAGGGAGGTATATAGGATTTTGGGAAGAACCCATGTGGTTGATTAATGGTAGTGTGCAGGCCACGTGTTGATCATTTGATGGGCAGACGGATGACATGTGTCATTCATTCGTTGGACTCATACGATTCATACATAACATGCATGTTCCATATTCTGATTGTGTCTTTCATACTGTCACGTGTCAAGCGGCGTAAAACCGCAGTGATACTGTCTCGCTGCGTGTGAACGCGGTCTGAGAGGCCTTCTCAGGTCATTATGACCCGAGAATGTTTACATATTGGATTGGTCTTATACGAGTGTTGATTATGGGCCTTATTGTGACGTGTATTTAGTGGGTTTGTGCGACTAATATCTATACGCTATCACAAAGTGAAATTATTAAATTATCATTCGTATAACTGTAACTACAACTATTTTAAGGAACCAAGTTAATTACTAAGTGATATATACATATATGAAGCTAGATCAAATAAGATTACTTAAAATAAGGAATAAGAAAGAACTATAACCGAAACCGGATTTACCCGCTTAAATTAGATGTACGCCTATAATCTTAGACGCATTATAACGCACCATAACACAGTATTCTAGCTTTTAATCGACGATATACGATATTAGATGCATTTCATAATTTCTCTTTTTGCTCCTCCATACGTCAAATCATCATGAAATTCAATTTGCACCATCTATACATCAAATTAACTTTCAAACTCAAGACGTCAGATCTATACGAATAAACGATCTAATTCAAGTCGTCAGATCTCAAACGCGCTGTTTGCATTTCTCACCACTTCTTATTTTAAATTACTTCACCGTATCCCTACTCTACATATATGGAATGCAACTGTTAATAATCTCAATATGGCACACACACAAATTATTTCGTCAAAGGTATTTTACACGGAATAGTTCAATGCAAACTATACACATATCATGATGTGAAACATTGAACACAAGGGAAGTTCATTCTTCGCATAACCAGCAATTGCAAAAAATGGTACCAGCAAACATATCTTGAGTGCTCGTACAAACAATAAACGTTTGCCATCTAGAATATTGATTGTAACGACACGAATCACGTAAAAAAGACTAATGCCATACATTATCAAGACTTATATCAATTGCAACTTGCACATGGAACTAGTGATAACTGACGTTTGATAGAAAACAAATAACTAGTTACACGAATTAGTAATGATAAATAGGTTGTATTTAAGTCTATCACTTGTTGGTGTATCTTGAGGTCTATCACTTACGCCTACAAATCATTTCTATAAAAGTAAACACATGTTTTTATTTTATTTTATTATTATTTTTTTTTAAAGAAAACGCAACTTCTAAAAACAGATCCAGACACATCTTTTATAAGTATCGATCTATAAGCAAATAACTCTTGAGCTATTCATTCTCCCCTATTGGTTAATATTTGCCAACCACTACAACATGTAAGAGAACCTACTATGAACAAACACAACAATTTTGGGCATGTTTGATGCGAAAGATTATAGAGGCTTTAGATGATTTTTTTGGAAAATAAGTTTTGGTTAAAAAATATAATCTTTATTTGGCAAACTAAGATCGTGAATTATTTTAGAAAAATAAGTTCTCAAAACCAGCTTTTAAAAGATTATAGAGATTATTTTTCACAAATTAATTGATTTTAATTTTTTTACAGCAACAACATTGACATCACTGCAAAAAAAAATAAAAAATAAAATAAAAAACCTTACAATTTTAATTTTTTTTAGCATCAACATCAGCACTAGCACCATCATCAACAAAATATGTATGCGGCTTAACCGAAGCTAAGTCAAATGCATGTGGCCTATGATGTACCCGACCGGCCGCCCCTTCCATTGCCACCAAAATATAAGGCTTGAAGCGTTTATACTAATTGGGCTAAGCAACACTCAAAAGGCCCAAGAGCCCAGCAAAGGTTACAAACCCAAGCAACACTCAAAAGGCCCAAGAGCCCAGCAAACGTTTCAAACCCAACTCAGCCCGCTATATAATCTACTTAACTCTCATAACTAGGGTTAGTCGTCCATCATCGCCGTTGTCCATCTTTCTTTACAACTTATTCACTCTCTTCTTCCGATCCGCTGAAATGGTTACATCTCAACTCAACCTCTTATTATTTATCATTATTCTGTTGTTGTTTGTATTGCTTAGTTTCGTTGATGATCATGTAATAATTACTTTTTAAGTAGGTGTTAACTGTTATGTATAAGTTTTTGAGTTGATATATAAAATGTGTGTTGTTATATTATGCATGTGTCAACTTATGTTATTGATGATGTGTTGTTTTGGTATTGTTGATGATTTATATGGATTAATGTTGTTTTTAATAAATGTTTGCTAGTTTTAAAATGCTAATATGATTTGTCAAAATGGTTTTAGTCCACGGCCTTTTGTTACGAGGTTATAAACATGGTTTTTTGTTAAGGGTGTTTGCTTAAGCTTGTAGTTTTGGCTTTTGAGACTATGTGGTTTGTCTAATACTGTATAAGCTCATTTTTGTAAGCTGTTTTTTACTTTTATGGGCTTATTTTCATTTTGCAAGTTATATTAAGCTCTTTGAATAAGCTTGATAAAATTGACCTTATGCAGTTTTATGTCTATCACATCAACTCAACAGCAAAAAAAAAATAAGGTTGAAAAACACCCATCAGTGTATCTTTGAAACACTCTTAACGAAAAGTACTCATTTTTGTGATTTAAGACACCTTATTTTTTTAGTTGAAATTTTATTGTGTTAACTGTTAAGTGATTGGAAATGTTGATAAGAGAAGGTGTAAGATGTTTTGTTATTGTTGTTTGTTACAAGATTGTAATCTTGGTTTAGTGTTAGCGGTTGTTTGTTTAAGTATTTGTTGGGCTCGTAAGCTTTTATTGTTTTAAAATTTTGTTTAGCCTCATTTTTTCATCTTTAAGTTCTTTATAATAAGCTGAAACTTGCATCTCAAAATAAGTTTTAATAAACGACCTTAATGCAGCTTTGGAACACTTTTAGTGAAGTTTAGTTCAATTTAGTGCTTTGGAACACTTTTAGTGAAGTGAACTCTTTTTGATTCATCAGCGTGAGGTGACATGCATCACCTAAGTTATTATAGCAGGTCTGTGCATAATGATTTAATAAGGATGTCTTACAACATGATTTGAATGATTGAAGATGTTTAATTATAACTATCTTATAGGGATTATTTGGCTACTGTGTTGCTGATGTATCTAGGATAAGTAAACACCTGTTCTATTTGACATGTGATCTTTGTTTTTACCATGTGCTTAAGTTTGTAAATCGAGATTAGTGTGAAAAGAAAGAACTTTATGTGAGAGAAATCTGAGTTCTGCAAGTGATTAGGCCCAAAGAATCATGAAAACTGGACCTTTACCTATTATCAAAGGATGTACTTCGTTATTACCTAATGTTCTATCAGAATGTTTATCTCTCTTTTCTGCTCTTTTTGTTTAAGCCTTCTATTGTTTACATTGGTATATCTCTAGTTAGCTTTAATGTGTTTTCTTCTGAGTACTCATATTGTTTTATATTTGATTTGTTTGCAGACAAAGAGGACAAAGAAGGCCGGTATCGTCGGAAAGTATGGTGAGTGTTCTGTTTTTTACTTTGCAGTAGACTTTTGTATATTACGTTACATTTTTTATTAATATCATATCGAGCAGTTAACAATACTGTCTTCAACTCATGTTTATTTTCCGCTGTTTCTTACATTTCTAAACTCTTGCAACCTTTTTCAGGTACCCGTTATGGTGCTAGTCTGCGAAAGCAGATCAAGAAGATGGAGGTCAGCCAGCACAGCAAGTACTTCTGTGAATTTTGTGGGAAGGTAACTTGCTGCAGTTTTCATATATTAAACTTGTAGAAGATCATCTGATTGTGATTGCTTGGTTCATTTTTCTAATCTCGTGTTTGCAATGATATTTAATACAGTATGCCGTGAAGAGAAAGGCAGTTGGTATTTGGGGTTGCAAGGATTGTGGCAAGGTCAAGGCTGGTGGTGCCTACACATTGAAGTAATTTTCCTTTTCTCATCAGTATTTCTTTATTATTGTATAGCTTTTAGCTTGGCTAAAAATTCTAATGTGTTGCATTTTTTTAATCAACAGTACTGCTAGTGCCGTGACTGTAAGGAGCACAATCAGAAGGTTGAGGGAGCAAACCGAGAGTTAGATGCTGTTATTGCTGAACGATATCATATCTCAACGTTGAAGTCTTCTATTTACTCTTTATTAGTGTCATCGGTTTTGTATTAGGGATCTTGACAGTTTTGTTGAATCATCGGATAATTATCCAGGAACTTCTGTACTTGATTTGATATCTTTTGATGTTATAATTATGCAAAACATGTGCGTTTCTATATGTTAATCTTGCTTGGGGGTTTTCTATATGCTGCTAGACATGCCAACATATCGTAGTGCGTAAGATCTGACATTACAATGCGAACGTCTAAAAAGTGATAATCCTGCACTTTAGTGAGTTGTCAATCAGTTTGTGGATCTAAGTTAATCCTTTTGCATAAATAATCTCCAGGATTAGTGAAGTAGATACTTTTATTTGTTCGTTTTTAATCAGTGTTGCAAAAGAGCCTTATAAGGTGGATTAATCTTTGCCTAGGCGCTAATCGGCCTGCAGCCTTTTGATAGGAGTTGATTAGTATTAGCAGTGCTTAGTTAGTATTAGCAGTGTTTAGTTAGTATTAGTAGTGTTTAACTAATAAGCTGGAAAGTTGGCTAGGTTATAAGGCACGTGAGGCGATGTGTGTTTTACACGTGAGGTGCACGTGTGGTTTCTCCCAAGTCATAACAGACTTCTTGCTTAAATGTCTTTAAATACCAAACACTTGTATTTCATTTTCTAAGCTTTTGATAATTCAGTTTCCACTTTATTTCTTTGTGTAATCATTGTGTAACAACTTTGTAACAAAACTATCCTCCATTGATAATACATTGAAGCTTTCGACTTTCTATTCTTATCTTCTTGATAGTCCAAGCCCAGTGTAATCCATTATCGATCTTCATTGATCCTAGTGGTGCTTATCAATTGGTATCAGAGACCTTTCCTGGTGAGGTCTCATTGCAACAAATTCCGTTCACATTTTTCGCCAAAATCTGTTATTAACTGATCAATTCAGTTAGTATTCCGGTCACCTGAATTTCGTTCAAATCAAGATTCTTGATTCTTGCTTCTTAATTCTTGATTGTTGGTTACAAATGGCTCCTTCTACAAGATCTTTGGTGGGTAATAACTCTGAAAATGGCGATCAATGGTGTCAAACTTGCCGGTGACCTTCAAATCTTGATAGAAATACACAAAACTCACCGAAAACTTGTTTTAATCACTTATATGTGTACTTTTATATCTATTACAAATTTACAAGTACTATTTTTAAGACAAATCTTGCTAAAATCACCAATTAACGTTGGGATTTTAGAATCTAGTTAACCAATTAACGCACACGAGTACGCAACGAAATTAGGATCTAGTTTATGCAATTAGGTTAACACGTAAATAATAAACAATAATAAATAAAAGGTAAAAGAAAACTAACCTTTGGCGCCAACTGTACGCTATCAAACAAACAAAGAACCAAAGAAACCCAAGTATCTAACGTAGATACCTCTATGAATATCACACACAAACACTTAAACCAAGTACGTTCGATTAGACGCTAGTCGAAAACATTTAAAACTATTAACCCTTGAATTACTTGAATACCACGGACTAGAAAAACCAAAAGAACCTTTTCTTATTTTCTACCCGAGATCACAAAACTGTCCGAGAACAGTTTTTACATTACACCCGATATCGGACAAAAAGTGTCCGATATATTATGTACCCTTCTGTCCAATAACTTGTCAAAACAGAAAACCCCTTAGCCTTTGCTGTTACATATTCGTAAATATGAATTAAGAAAGACAATTGATTCAGTAATACATCTTGGACATGCAAGTTCACGAATTCAATATATACCAAATAAACCAATCAAATTTAGAGGAAATATGATTGGTTGGACCTACAAAATAGTGGATTGATCACATGGTAGTGTTTAGGAATATCTGTTGTCGCATATTAGACAATTAGGGATATAAGTCAATTGTTAATTTAGATGCATGGGTATGTTTGGTTATATACTTTCAAGAACCGATCATAACATGGGCTCTAAACTTTGTTGACAAGCAACGACCCAAACATCCCTTTTGAACCTATCGTGTACATGGTGTCTAGGCCCAAGGCTTCACCAATTGACCCATTTACATGGCTTAAAACAGCCCATGGGTCAAGTAATAAGATCGGGTCACATGCATGCATCTACGAGTCAAGTATATCAAGTATATTAATGTTCGTCACGTACTTTCGTGTTTAACGTGTGTGTCCCCATAGGCTCACACACTTCTAGTCGTTTACGTGTGTTTTAAACTCCCACAAATCAACAACTCCCACTTGGGAGTTGGAGTGTCGAATGACACACAAAACTAACGACGAAACGCCTAGCAACGCCTCACTCGCTTTTAACTAAAATGTCCGAGAGAATAGTTTCAAAAATTTCTCAAGAGCATGGTTATTAATGTCTTGCTTTTAATCATCCTTTGTTATAGATACCGTTAAACCATGGATATGGATCCTAACTCATTCCATATAGTTTAACCATTTAGAATCTCGTTATAGATTTTAATTCGATATACCAAATGTAATCAAGAATCATCTTGCATTACCCTTCGGGTTTGGCCAAACAATTATCCGATTAAACTGAGAGGCGCCATGGTATCTTTCTCGCATATCATCGTGGAGTAACAAACCTATATTGACTACAAGTGTTGTGGATGCCGCTCACATCACTCAAATATAGCCTTTATAACTACCTTATTCAGATAGCGCTTATGATACTTACAAAAAGTAATATCCACACATAATGTAACTTGCTTGCATCTCAAGTCTAAGGACGATTTTAACAAACCATTTTCAATATTTTACTTATGACAAGGATCCAAAAGTAAATGTTTGAAAGTTGGGGTATCCAATATGCATCTATAGTGAATACACATGAGTTTGGCGGGAACAATCCACATTCTCGTTAGAATATAACCAACACTCACATTTGCCTTACATCACAATATTCCCATATTGTCAACCGACAATGGACATATTTAGATCAATAAAATCATTCAAGGATTAAACATGCAAATATAGGATAACAATTATTATATGAACGAATAACAAATACCAAGTATCTTTATTCATCATAAAGTAACAATTGTCTTTCAATCCCAATTATCCAAATACTAAAACAGATATGCATGAAACTAATTTAGTAAGTTGAGCCTAATGTTTCCAACATTCTCAACCTTTCTTTAAAAGAAAACTAAATAGTCATCCGAGTAAAGTTTCCTAATACTTGTTTCAAATTTCACATATAGTGAGGATTTGAAATATAAGACAGTGTCTTATCTCATATGCTCATACTATTGCAAGAGTTATAGTATGGAGATGTCGCCCACCTGCATGAGGTATTGAAGTCAACGACATACCGATCATCTTTACAGCTTCTAAAAGTGTAAAGTATTCTCATTCCTTAATGTGTAATGCAACAATGCTCTATGTTGAGCATAAATAGTTAGCCGATTCATCATAAAAGATAAAATCCTACTAGTATTAATAATTCTATTGCATCATTTGTACTTATACAACACTATGCTTTATAATTCGTAAACATCTGTATTAACAATAATCTAAACACTCTCAATTAGATATTGTTGTTGTCAGCTCATCTTGTTCTTGTACAAAAGCAACAACTGGTCCTATACACAGTATAATATATACATGATAAATCATTTGTTAAAACATAAGGTTTCTATCTATGTAATAAATTATTTCAAGTGAAATATACCATTTAAGACTTGCTTGAATGATATATTGCATTTGTGTTGGACTTAATTTTCCGCATTTGTTTATTCCATATAAACATTTATTTCAAGGTTGTTTGTTTTATTCCCTAAATTCCAAGTGAAGTTTCATTCCAAGCTTAAGGATCAATATCTAGCTTAAATGGAATGATATCTTCAACATATAAATTTTAAGAAAAAAACATTGCTCCCACTCAATTTCAGATGTACTCAAGAGTCATCTAAGTTCAATCAGAATCATATTGTAATTAAATTTAAGATTTCAGCTCCTACATGCATGATCCAATCCAAACTTGGATTGCATAAATATTGTATACTACATAAAGATAATATAGATTTATAACCCTTTTGATTACATACCGTCATCGCAAAAGGTAATCATAAATAAAAGTTATAAAATCTTAATTGCCATATTCCACATACAAGGAACATGTATGACAATTAAATTTCTTTATATAATTAATGCGTGTATATATAAGAAAATCTAATCACAGTTAATTGCATAAGTATGATTAAAACTTCTTATTAAACTTCATGCATTAATATGTATACAATTTTGTCTTTGTAGTCTTTCTTCAAAAGAAACTCATTCCAACCTCATAGGTTAACTGTTAGGCAAAATAACAATCAAGCTCAAAATTGATTTGCCTTTTAAGGATCGTGATCTTATCATTCATAGTTCAAAAACACTTATCAGATTCAAGATGTGATAATGTATTTCAATAGTTAGTTGATTTACACCAATCTTCTAACTTATATCCCTCAGCATTGATATAAAATATCACTCAAGTGATGAGGCATCCTTTCGGATTTATGAATGAGAGTAATCATTATACTTTGGTCGACATTTACATGTTTAACCTTAGTATGACATTAATAAGTGGATTTTAGAATGTTAAGTATTTTGTTCTCAAAAACTTTGAGGTTTGTATATGCTCCCACTTACTTTTGTAAGTAGAGACAATTCTCTAAATACTAAGTATTTAAGTAACAATAAATTGTTCTTTATTGGGAACCACAAAATACATTTTAAGTTCTCATCTCTAGATTTGTTAATAAAATGCTTCATAAGATTTTAACAAATTCAGAACTTAAATCAAGACATAATGGAATTCCTTCCAACAACTCTAATTAGGGTTTGTAGAAAAACTCTAATTTTGTATCACTCTTTAACCAAAAATCTACGCAACAGTTTTGTGTTTCGTCAAGCTAGGAAGAACACCAAAACTACAATTAACGCACACGAGTACGCAGCGGAATTAGGATCTAGTTTATGCAATTAGGTATAACACGTAAATAATAAACAATAATAAATAAAAGGTAAAAGAAAACTAACCTTTGGGGTCAACTGCACGCTATCAAACGAACAAGGAACCAAAGAAACCCAAGTATCTAACGTAGATACCTCTATGAGTATCACACACAAACACTTAAACCAAGTACGTTCGATTAGACGCTGGTCGAGAACATTTAAAACTATCAACCCTTGAATTACTTGAATACCACGGACTAGAAAAACCAAAAGAACCTTTTCTTATTATCTGCCCGAGATCACAAAACTGTCCAAGAACAGTTTTTACATAACACCTGATATCGGACAAAAAGTGTCCGATATATTATGTACCCTTCTGTCCGATAACTTGTTAAAACAGAAAACCCCTTAGCCTTTTCTGTTACATATTCGTAAATATGAATTAAGCAAGACAATTGATTCAGTAATACATCTTGGACATGCAAGTTCACGAATTTGTAAGAGGGAAAGGATATGTTTTATTGATGATCATTACAATTACATTCAACAGATAGATAGGCATGATCAGAATATTCTAGACTAGGGTTTTATGGGCTTGAGCCCATTACAATAATACTATACGGGCTAACACTCCCCCGCAGTCGGAGCGGGAGGACACCGGACGCTTAGATTGGTGCAAAATTCCTCAAAAAGAGCGGATGGTAATCCTTTCGTGAAAATGTATGCATACTGATATCGTGAAGGAACATGGAGAACCCAAACCTGACTAGTGGCAACCAAGTCTCGAACAAAGTGAATATCAATCTCTATGTGTTTCGTACGCTGATGTTGAACCGGATTACAGGATAGGTAGACTGCACTAAGATTATCACAGTAGACAAGCGTAGCGGAAGATAAAGGCGTGTGTAGCTCACGGTAAATTCAGTAACCAACAAGTCTCAAGAATGAAGATTGGCAACCCCACTGTACTGCTCGCACTAGAACGAGAGAGTCGGTTAACGCCAGAGGACCAAGATAGAAGGTTGTTGCCAAGAAAGACACAGAGCTCAAGTTGATCTCCTAGTAGTAGGCAACCACCCAATCAAGATCGTAATAAGCAACCAATGATGATGTAGAAGAAGCAAACAATCAGAACCCATAGTCTAAGGTACCCGAATATACCGCAAAACTGCTTGAGAGCCGAAATGGGGATCTCGAGGTCATGCATGTGAAGGCAAACTCGCCGAATCGCATAAGATATATCTGGGCGAGTAAATGTGAGATCAAGAGAACCAAAGAAGACTCGATATAAAGTAGGATCGATATCGGATCACCATCATCCCCGCTTTAGACTCGGTCATCAGGGTCCGATCGGGATTACAATTAACCATATGTGTTCTCTCAAAACCTCAATAGCATATTTCTTCCGAGATAAAAACAAACCAAGAATCACGTAATGTAGATACGCAAAAATAATTAAGTGGACCCGGATCCGCTATAGCAAACTCTTGATGTAAGGATCCAATAATCCGCTTCAACAAACTCTCGGAAGAAGCCGTGAGAACAATATCATCAATATATAATAACAGATAAGCGATCCGTCCGGTATCAGATATAAATAATGATGAGTCACAATACTATGAAAAACCCAACCCGAGTGATATAAGATGCAAATCACGAAACCAATCTCTGGGGATTGCTTGAGCCCATACAGATCACGCAATAAACATACATAATCGGGATGCACGAGTCCCGAAACCCGGAGGTCGATGCATATAAACTGTCTCAGATAAATCACCATGTAAGAAAGCATTCTTGACATCAAGTTGATGAATCGGCCAATGTCGAGAAGTAGCTAAACTCATAACAGTCCGAATAGTACCCGGTTTAACCACCGGACTAAAGGTCTCATCCACATCAACCCCTTCTAATTGATTACTACCATTCCATACAAGACGAGCCTTGTAGCGACTAAGAGTGCCATCAGCCAAATACTTGTGGCGAAAAAACCACATACAACGAATAATGTTGATGTCTGTGGGTCGGGGCACAAGGGTCCAAGTTCTGTTCTTAATAAGTGCATCGTATTCATCACGCATAGCATTTTGCCAATTTGGATCATTAAACGCATGACGATAAGATTTTGGTAATGGTGAAACCGAAGACACATGCATGTTGAGACGCTCCGTAAGACGATTAGTCCCGACACGATATCGTGTGACCATGGGATGAATTGAGACAGGGTCTGGGTTGTGAGGAGGATCTAGGATAATGTGTTGGTGTTTGTTCGCGGGTGGTGATGGATTTGGTGTATGTTGTTGGGCGGCGGTGGTGATGGGGATGGTGATGGGTCATGGGTCACGCCATGTCATCGTAGTAGACAAAGTGGAATTGGTGTCATTGGCTCGTTTGTGGGTTGAGGCACAATGGGTTGCACAACAGGGGCGGATGGAATGAATGGAGGATTTATATCGGGTGAGTCATCCAAGAAATTGTATTTGGGTGCCGATGTTGGTTTAGAAGTGCCACATGGAAAAACAGTTTCATCAAAGGTTACATGGCGAGAAATGATGGTTTTATTGGTGTTTAATTCGAGGCAACGATACCCACGATGATTTGAAGCTTGACCCAAATAGATTGAGGGTGTGGCGCGGCTCAAGTTTTTGATTAGGATATAAGTGGGGTAACATATGCACCAAATGCGCGATAAGGCTATAATCCGGTTTTGGCCAAACAATGGGTATAAGGGATTTCGTTGGCAATAGCATTGAGGGCAAGATATTGATTAAGTGAATGACCATATTGAGAGCTTCAACCCAAAATGTTGGTGGAATGTTGGCTTGAAAAGCAAGGTCCGAATGAGATTATTGATGGTGAGAACCATCCGCTCGACTCTGCTATTTTGCCGTGATGTTTTGGGGCATGAAAATCGAAACTGAATGCCATTGTCGGCAAAAAGTGTATGAAGGTTACGGTTATCAAATTCACCACCATGATCACACTGAAAGGACCGGATTTCATACTTAAATTGAGTGTGGACATAATTACGAAATATTAAAAATTTAGATAAAACATCATATTTGTTAATTAAAGGATAAACCCAAACAAAATGCGAATAATGATCCAAGAATAATACATAATATTTGAAACCTGAAAGACTCGAAATTGGTGAAGTCCATACATCCGAGTGAATGATGTCAAAACAAGCATTAACGACAGTATTGGAACTAGCAAACGGAAGTCTAACGTGTTTGCCAAGCTGGCAGGCATGACAAAGTACGGGAGGCTTCTCTTTATTACATGAAATGAAATTATTTGAAACTAGACGACGTAACACTTCGCTTCCTAGATGTCCAAGACGCTGATGCCACGTATGTTGACTGACTAGGAGAGCTTGAGGAATTGGAGACCAGGGTGTGACTGGATAAAGGTCCCCCGTGCTATCACATCAGAGAAGCACCCGACGTGTCATGAAATCTTTAACAGAAAATCTAAAAGGATCAAATTCAACAGTGCAATTATTTTCGCGAACAAATTGACGAACATATATTAAATTTTTGACAATATGCGGGGTAATAAGAACATTATTTAGGTGAAGAGGTCGAAAGGGAGTTGGCAAAATACTATGACCCGTATTGGTGACATGAATAGAATGCCCATCACCAACCGAGACGGACGGATACATGCACGTATTAAAAACATGACTAAGACTGTTAACTGAAGCATTAAGATGTGAGCTCGCACCTGTGTCCATGTTCCAAGCACCAGGATCCTGTGAAGTCCCGACACTAAAGGCATGTGGTAAGATGGTTGACTTCTCCGGGATAACCGTGGGCCCAGAATATCCAACATAAGAACCACACTGATTTGGTAACTCACTAGTGGGCTGGGGTAGCGTAGGAACGGGCTGCGCCTGCTGAGAAAATCCTGGTGGGCCTAGTGGGCTAGCGGTATAACCAACTGGGTGGGCCTGATGTGCATGCGAATAATAACCTCGTGAGTGGCTAACTGATTGAGGAGCATTAAACACCACATGTGCGCCTAAAGATGTATGGTACACCATTGGATACAATGGAATATTATAATTGGTACCACCAACAGGTTGTGATTGAAGCAATTTTATCATGTTTATTTGGTGTATTTGGTAATGAATGTAAAACAATATGAAATAAAAGGCAACGTTGCTTTTATGTGGGAACTTTTGAAGCAAAAATTCAAGATTTATGAATGACTTTGATGGTTAGTAAGAAAAGGAACAATTAATTTATATAAATATAGACTTGATACCAAAGATCTAGTAACAACTTGTTACCTAGAACAAGAACAAAATTATTAGCTTGTTACCAAGAACAAGAACACGGTTTGTTACCTAAGAACAAACACCAAACGAAAAAGAAAGAACGTATTTTTAGGTTTAGGGATTTTTTTTTTGATAGGTAATTTTGTGATGGTTGTGATACCATGTAAGAGGGAAATGATATGTTTTATTGATGATCATTACAATTACATTCAACAGATAAATAGGCATGATCAGAATATTCTAGACTAGTTTTATGGGCTTCAGCCCGTTACAATAATACTATACAGGCTAACAGAATTCAATATATACCAAATAAAACAATCAAATTTAGAGGGTAATATGATTGGTTGGACCTACAAAATAGTGGATCGATCACATGGTAGTGTTTAGGAATATCTGTTGTCGAATATTAGACAATTAGGGATATAAGGTATGAGGGAGTGGTACCTTAGTACCCTAATACCCTGTGAGTGCCACATCACCTCTATCCAATAAAAACCTTCCAACTCAAAACTACCCCAATTCTACCCTAACACTACCCTAAGTGGAGGGAGTGGTACCCTAGTACCGAATTCTATTTTTTA